>JARQOD010000002.1:147556190-147600881 GCA_033576555.1 Oophaga sylvatica
TGCACAGCTGTAAGTCTTTACAATATATGAGCATCCTAATAAAAATGCTGACCTGTCAGTTATATTGCTTCAGCCAAGTTTCACAGGTTTGTGGAAAGGAAAATGATTTGATGTCCAGCTTATTACAGCTTTCTGAGCTGTGATGGTGCAAACAGCGAATCTTGGAACAACTCCTCTCGGAAAGTACAATTTGAGGTAAATCTAACTAGTAAGGTAAATGTCTGCCTGGACAACAGCCCAGATAAATGATTACAAATACAGTCACTAAACGTGAATTGAAATAAGATATAGTTTAAGGACCTTTAAAATTTTCTTTTTCCCTGTCAGGTTTTTTTTAGAATGCAGAGTTTGCAAAAATACAAATGTTAAATTTTTTTTTTTTCGATTAACCAGTACTGAAAGGGCAACAAACAGGCATATTATCAGAAAAGCTGGTATTGTCGTAGAAATGGAAAATATATAGAGCAGCGTGTAATCAGTTATCCTTCACTGCATAGTCTTTTATGAGTATTCTTATTTATAGCACCATTAGAATAAAGTCATCTGATAAACTACGTTTCATTGGGTAATGTGTGTGCTCCAAAAATTTCCAGTAACAATTGTATGTACGGTATACGTTTAAAGAAAATCCACCACAGTGCTTCCCCCATATCTGTATTCTCAGTAATGATTTGAGCAGCATGTATGTACGTGGGAAACACAGCTAAATTCATAGCCATGCCTGTATACCCAATGAACTGCACAGTATGCAAGAGGGTAGAATTGAGAATCTATGGCCAGCCAGTGTTCTAGAAATCAAGAAACAATAGTTTTGATTAGCAACACTGCAGTAACTCATTCCGCAGCCTTGTAAGCATAGCTTCCAGTTTCTATGGCAGCAGAGCAAATGCTGTACTGAGAGCTATAAGATTTATCATCTTGGCATTGCTAGTAAAAGTCAGACTGCATTTTCATATTTTCTCATTTTCATATTATTATGTATGTGAATTGATTCCTTCCTTAAAGGGGTCATCTGGCTTTAGGCTACAAGTTTGTAGTCACTCTATGTGATTGCAGACTTGTGAATCTGCTGTGAGGATTCTTCGGTGCCAGCGCTGGGAGTAGTAAGCACATGACCGCAAGTATGTGATTTGCATACATGCGGTCACATGCCAACTAAATGGGCACATCCTCACTCAATTCAAGTGTATTGAATGAGGTTGGACACAGTCTAGTCGGAATGTGACCGAGAGTGTGGCCACATGACCACCTCCTCCCAGGGACGGAATCGGACAATCTTCAAGGCGTGATGTGAGGATTCACAAATCTGCAGTGACATAGAGTGACTGCAGACTTGTAGCTTAAGACCAGGCAACCCATTTAAAGAGTATTTCTACCCCTTTCTTCTGTTATTGTTATTGCCAGAGTGTGATATTTTAATAATAAGCAGCACATATGTAAGGAGGACAACCGGATTGTGGGTACCTGCATACTGGGTCTGGAACTGTTGAGGCTGCATCCCCTGTTGCCTGGGGAAGCAAGAGTAAGCCGGAACTTTCTCCTGACCAAGGGGGGTGGGGGAATATAAAGGAAAAGTGCACGCGGCAGAGCAATTTAGCGCCAACCCGGGGCAGTGCGCAGTCAGGCGAGTAGCGCGCTCCACTTCCCCAGACGGAGTGCGGGCGCTGCGGCAGTCCCATCGTCTGGAAAGGGACCGCTGCAGAGAGAGGAGCCAGGTGTGCAGCAGGCTGTGAGTAGTGCTTTGTCCCCAGAGAACCGGTGCTGCTCAGTCCTGCATCCGTTAACCCCCGCCGCTGACAGCGAGGACCAGAGAGAGCTGTGCAGTGTTTGCCCGGTGACTACCAGAGAGTGAGATGCCGTACGCTTCGTGTCCATGAGTACAGTTAACGTGCCCCATAGAATTGACTGGGTACCAAACGGACGCTTGCGCCCTGATTTTGCTAGTGTACATTTGCCGAGCCACGTTGGGCTTGCACAGGACTGTGGCCCTCACCCTTGTCAGCCACTTCAGCATATGGACCAGGGGCTCAGTGGAAAGTACTGGAGACTGACTGCTGCCACCAGAAGACGGACCATCGTTATTTTCAGGACCTCATAGGACAAGCCCCACGCCAGCTGTTGTTGGCACCTGCATAGTAACTGCCACGGCCTGGATGATGTCTGACAGGCTAAGTTTACCTAGCACCAACTGCCATTACCTTTACCCCTGTTTTTCATTGACTCTGAACATCTTTTTGAATCTGAACTGTTTTTATTCTCCCTTTAACTGTTTGCCTCCTTGCATGGAGTATTCACTGTTAAGCAAAACTGTTAACTCTTGCTCTGCCTCCTGTCCATCACTGCATCGATGCCCCAACCTGCTCACAGATACTTACCTGCCGATCCCTGTCTTCTTGATGACTGGGTCCTACACTGTACTCCTCTCCTTCTTTTCTGGCATTGTTGTCAATCAGTTTCCATAAAAGTGTTGATGGCCATGGGCTGACTGAAGCACCAACCAACAATGGAAGAAATGTAGAACCGTGGACCTGGCCAGCAGAGCAGAGGAGTGGCGGGGAATCGGCAGGTGAATACTTGCAGATTATTATATTGATACCATATTCAAATCATACCTAAAATAAAAGAGTGGAAAACTCATTAATAATTCAAATTTTTATGTCTGTCATTAGATCTATACCTAGAACAATACAACCCTTATTGATGGTGGTCAGAGAAGAAATATTTTTAGTATGGCAGTGGCAAGGCAACTAACAGCTATTTGTAATACAACCCTAGAAATGTCTCTCTTTGCAGCACAAGTAGCAGAAAGTGTTTCCTCTAGCTCTTACTGAGTAAATTTTCCAACTTAAACAGGAAATATTAGACTGCTTGCTTTTTCTATCAAATAAAACATGCCATTTTATATGGATTTAGTATATTTCCTGTTTCTTAAATCAAACTTAGTAATAAAACTGGAATTGTTTACACTCAGGTAATAAAAATGTACAGACGTTGTAGTCCGGTCAGTTGAGTTTAAACCAAAGAACGTATGTTTGGAGTAAGTACAAATGTAGATGTAAAGTTTTTTATTTCTCCACTATTGCTAAATTGAAGTGTCACAAGTTCTCTTATAATCAGTGATACATTATCTTTTTAAATTTTCCAACAATGCAAAAATAATATCTAAATAGCACCCAATGACTAAAAAGAGTATGTTACACATGTGAAGAGTAGTCGAATAAGTGCAACATAAGTATTAGTGTGTAGATTTGCATGAACTAAAAGAGCACTGGTGCCTTTTCACTTTAATATTTGTGTTGACATCAGTTTTCAAGCCCTCCACATATGACATAGTAGAGGGAAATTTTAAGAAATACAGTTGTTTGAATAAGTGTTTGCCCCCTTCCTAATTTCCTATTCTTTTGCATGTTTGGCTCACCAAACAAATTTAAATATTATACAAACATAACACAAGTAAACACAAAATGTAGTTTTTAAATGAAGGTCTTTATTATTAAGGGAAAAATAAACCTCAAACCTACAGGGTCCTGTGTGAAAAAGTGATTGCTTCCCTAAGCCTAATAACTGGTTAGGTCACCCTTACCAGCAACAACTGCAATAATGCCTTTGCGATAACTGGCAATGAGTCAGTTACAGCTCTCTGGAGGAAGTTTGGCTCACTCATCTTTGCAGAATTGTTGTAATTCAGCACATTGGAGGGTTTCCGAGCATGAACCGCCTTTTTAGGGTTATGCCACAGCTTCTCGATCAGATTAAGGTCAGGACTTTGACTAGGCCACTCCAAAGTCTTAATTTTGTTTTTCTTAAGCAATTCATAGGTGGATTTGCTGGTATGTGTTGTATCATTGTCTAGCTGCATAATCCCAGTGCTCTACAGCTTGAGGTCATGATGGCCGGACATTCTCCTTCAGGATTTGTTGGTAGACAGCAGTATTCATGGTTTCATTTACCACAGCAAGTTTCCAGGTCCTGAAGCAAAACAGCCCCAGACCGTCACCATATTTTACTGTTGGTATGATGTTCCTTTTCTGAAATGCTGTGTTACTTCTACGCCAGATGTAATGGGACATACACCTTCCAAAAAGATCAACTTTTGTCTCATCAGTCCACAGAGTATTCTCTCAAAAGTTTTGGGGGACCATCAAGATGTTTTCTGGCAAAACTGAGTCAAGACTTTATGTTCTTATTGCTCAGCAGTGGTTTTCATCTTGGAAACTGCCATGAAGGCCATTTTAGCCAAGTCTCTTTCTTATGGGGGAGTCATGAACACCTTAACTGAGGCAAGTGAGGCCTGCAGTTATTTGGATGTTGTTGTGGGGTCTTTTGTGGCCTCTTGTATGAGACATAGCTGCGCTCTTGGGGTTATTTTGTTCAGCCGACCACTCCTGGGAAGATTCACTAATGTTCCATGTTTTCACTATTTGTGGATAATGTCTCTCACTGTAGTTTTCTGGAGTCCCAAAGCTTGGGAATGGCTTTATAACCTTTCCCAGACTGATAGCTCTCAATTACGTTGTTTCTCATTTGTTACAGAATTTCTTTGGATGGCAGCATGATGTATAGCTTTTGAGGAACTTTTGGTCTACTTCACTTTGTCAGGCAAGTCCTATTTAAGTGATTTCTTGGTTGAGAGCAGGTGTGACCGTAGTCAGGACTGCGAGTGGCTAGGAATTTGAACTCAGTTTCCCAAAGATGTGATACAATCAAAGTTAATTTATGTTTTAAGGGGGGCAATCACTTTTTCACATAGGGCCCAGTAGGTTTGAATTCCTTTTTCCCTTAAAAATAAAGACCTTAATTTAAAAACTGCATTTTGTGTTTACTTGTGTTATCTTTGTCTAATATTTAAATTTGTTTGGTGATCTGAAACATTTAAGTATGACAAACATGCAAAAGAATAGGAAATCGGGAAGGGGCAATCACTTTTTTGCAGAACTGTATACTGCAAATTTTAAGGATATTCTCTTACCCTCTAAGTATCCATACTGTACATATGCTATCAATAAAATCAGTACTTAATATTAGTAAATAAAAATTCATCATGCACACTTGCCTGCATTTTGATAATTATCTAATGTGGCTAGTGTCTGAGTGTCTGATAAGACTTTGCAACCCCAAGTGAAAGTACACATTCTAGCTCTTTAACCACTATAGGTACTAAATGTAGTAAGCTTAATTTATCTGTCTTTCCTTAATGGGTTACCGTAGCAATGGCTAAGATTTTAAAATTCCCTGCAGTCCCTTTAGATTATTATCAGAGTTAGGGCACCGTCACACTCTTCAATGTACCAGCGATCCCACCAACGATCCGACGTGGATGGGATTGCTGGGACATCGTTAGCTGATCGCTGGTGAGCTGTCACATGGGCAGACTCACCAGCGATCAGGACCAGCGAGCACGCTGGTATCCAGGCTAAACATCGGGTAACTAAGCACCACGCGGTGCTTAGTTACCCGATGTGTACCCTGGATACCAGCTCCCAGCTTCTGCTGTACGCGCTGGGAGCTGGTATCCAGGCTAATCATCGGGTAACTAAGCACCGCGTGCTGCTTTATTTGTGCTTAGTTACCCGATATGTACACTGGATACCAGCTCCCAGCTTCTGCTGTACGCACTGGGAGCTGGTATCCAGGCTAAACATTGGGTATCTAAGCACCGTGCGGTGCTTAGTTACCCGATATGTACCCTGGATACCAGCTCCCAGCTTCTGCTGTACGCGCTGGGAGCTGGTATCCAGGCTAAACATCAGGTAACTAAGCACCGCGTGCTGCTTTTTTTGTGCTTAGTTACCCAATATGTACCCTGGATACCAGCTCCCAGCTTCTGTTGTACGCGCTGGGATGTCGCTGATCGTTGGTCTCCCGATGTCACACGCAGCTATGCGTGCTGGCCAGCGGGAGACCAACCATGAAAAAATGGTGGTCCATTCGATGACGATCAGCGATACCCAGCAGGGGGGCTGTCGTCGCTGCATGTCACACTAAGCGAGATCGCTGGCTAGGTCGCTGTTGGGTCACAAAATCGGTGACGCTTCAGCGATCTCGCTTAGTGTGACGGGGGCTTTAGGCCGGGGTCACACTTGCGAGTGTGATATGAGAAACTTGCGCGAGTCTCTCGCATCAATACTCGGCATTCAACTTTGTCAGTCAAAATGATAGTGCCTAAGAACGGATAAAAGTAAAGGAATAACTGGAAAATGATGTGCCTCGAAGTAAATTTTCAGAACTCAAATTTAGTTTAGACCATAAATTGATTCAGACACCAGAAACTTGATCAGTCTCCAAACCCAATCACACCCCAAAACAGACTTCAAAACCTAATCAAACTCAAGACAAGATCTCTAGACCAAAGCCTTAAGTTAAATAAGACCCCAAAAGAGACTCCTAAAATCAAACAGACTTTTGAATAAATTAGACCCCAAGCCAGATCTTGGAATCACACTGCAGACCAGAGGGAAAATAAATATCCAGGTACCTGCTTATACTCTTTGAATAATGCACGGTGGATAAGAAATACTATCATACAAAGCACATATTATGAAAATATATTGTGCCCAAATAATAGTGCAACGCTAAATGTGTTCTTTTGTCATAAACTTAAGGTACTGCCACACTAACAATCCGCTAGCGATCACGATAACGACGCATACTAATGCGATCGCTAGCGGATTGTTTCTATATCGCTAAATGCTGCCACATTTAGCGATATAGTTAACGACGCTATCGCTGTAGCGATCTCTTAACGACTTTAGCGTACAAAGTACCGCTAAATCGCTAAGAAAAGGTGCCACACAGCGATAAGATACTTACCCAGCGGAGCGCCGACGAGAAAATAGGGTCCGGAGCGATTCAGCGCGAGCGAGATCACAGCAGAAGCTCGTCGCTGGAAGCTGCCGCACTGAACAATATCGCTAACGGGATCGCTAAATAGTGACGTTTTTTAGCGATCCCGTTAGCGATATTGTTTAGTGTGGCATACCCTTTAGTCAGCAATGATGCTTAGATAAGCCCTATTGTCTAAATGATTATTTACAGTTATCAGAGGAACCAGGTTTCCCAAGAAAACATTCCTGGCACCAATTTCCACCTCCACCTCTTGAACTGTTGACAACTGACATCAATTCATCTGGATTCAACTGACCAAGCAAAGTTTTTCCCACTGTTCAGTGATCCAATTTTTGCACTCTTTTGATCACTGAAGTCTTGCCTTTCTGTTTACCTTGGACTGCAGTAGCACTTGAATTGATCTTTTGCTTTTACAGGCCATGGGTGCTAAGGATCAACAAATTGTGTTCCGACACACTAGTTTGAGCACCAGTGTTTTTGGCTTCATTTTAGGCTTCAGTGTGCATCATCTGTTTGTCAGAATGATTCTTGATATCTTCATTCAAACTCTTCCATTGACAAGTTATTTACATCCTCCACAGGATCCTTATCACTGGATGTATTTCTTCAATCACACCATCCTATCCTCTCAACAGTATGTGCAAACCCCTAAAGGTTGAAAGTCTAACGTCTAGGCTACAACTGATGACCATGCTTCATTCAAAGAAGCTCAGAAAGAATTCACACCAATAGTAGCTCACAAAAAACTTGCTCATTTGATTTTATGCAGTACTTCAGGGTTTAATTTCCATGATACAGGTATAATAGCATATCCACATGACATGATGTAAATGTCTAACAGGTAAGACTTTGAGACGTCTGTAGACATGAGGTCTCCCATGATCCCCTATTTCGCATTTCAAGGTAGTCAGAAGTGCAAGCACACATTCTTCCCAGTCAGAGGAATAAGTTGTAGCTCCTGGGCCAAACTGGGCCAAAATACAATGTCTGTAACAAGACCTCCATATGCCAATGCCATGTACAACTTATGCCAATGGTCCCTCGGCTAACAAATAGAGTCTGTTCTGGAACAACCATTGTAAGTTGAAAATAATGTAACTTGACATCAGAAATTTATGGAAAAACTTATAATTGATTCCAAAGCCTTAAAATGCTACCCGAAAGGAAAAAAACAAAAACTAGCAGATGATTAATACAGATAAAGAAACTCCTACATATAAGTCATAAAAAACTGCTGGACGCTTATAGAAAGGGGTAAACAAGGACAGGAGCTTCTCCAGGGTCTGGTACAGTACACTCTACTGCAAAAAATAAAAAGTAAAATGAAGCTACACTCAGTGTGTATCAGTGTGTATTTGTTGTACCAGTGAAATGTCCATGGTGATTGGACATGGCACAGTTGCACAGAAAAGACAACGTATTGTAACCTGAAGTCATTGTAACTTAAAAAGATTGTTCACGTTCGAATATAATTCATCCCTCACAGCATGTTTAAAAAAAACAAACTCCATGGTACTCACTTTCTCCAAGTACACAGGGGAGTCCCCACCGCAGCTCACAGTATGTGGCATTGACTGCAGCGCTGATATCACCTTGTCAGCATAGCAGCCAATGAGCTCAGCGGCACTGAATGGGGTATAACAGTGTAGACAGAACACCTGCTCAGAGCTGATGAGCTCAGTGATTGGCTGCTGTGCTGTCAACGTGACCTCAGTGCCCTAGCCAATGCCACATATCGGGCGCAGTTGCGGAGACTTGCGACTGGACCAAGGGAAAGTGATTACAGTGTAGTTAGCTTATTTTTAAAAAAGAAAATTCTACCTTAGACTAAATATATTTGAAAGTGATCAATCCTTTTAAAGGGAATGTATAATTAGAAAATGACTTATTATTGTTTAAAGAGAACCTGACAACTGATACATGCTGCTCAATCTGTGGAAAAAATGTAGCAGCAACTGGATATATGAACGCAGCCATGTATGATTTACCCTGAAACATTGCGGCATTTCAGAGAAAAACATACATTAATAACTGATGGGAAACGAGCTGCGCTATAGGCTAGTCAGACAGGTGGGTCCCGGGCCGCTTCTCCCTGCCCGCAGCCCTGGATTGACAGGTCTCTGCCTACGTGTACATATAGGCACATATAGAGATCAGTCAATCCAGGGCAGCGGGCAGGGAGAAGCCGCCAGGGATCCACCTGTTCAATTAGTCTGCTGCACGTCTCGGTCTCCAGCAGCTTTTAAAATAGGCTTCTCTCCAAAACACTCCAGCGTTACAGACTCAAACATACTTGTTTAAGATTGGGCAACATGTATCAGCTTACAGGCTCTCTTTAAATCAGGTTTTATATTAAATGTTGCTCTTTAACATTTTTGATAAACTTTCGTTTTTAATATATAATATACCGTATGTATATATATATATATATATATATATATATATATATATATATATTTATTTATTTATTTTTGCCAGAGCTGTATAACGAGACCACTGCAACATTTTCAGTTTGTCTGATTTTTCTCTTTATAGGTATATTTTTGAGTAAAATGTAAATTGCTCTTTTATTCTATATGCAAATTGCCTCTTCAAAAAAAAAAGAGGACTTGTACTCTATAGCGCCACCTATTGGAAGTAGCGATCCTACAAGTCATAATCAACCCTTTAACGAGTCTTGTAATATGACTTAGGATAAAAGCCAAATCAGTATCTCCATTTGCAGACATGGTGTTTCGGACTATTGGTCCTCGTCAGTGCAAAGTAGGAGAGATCTGATTTGGCTGGATGAGAGGCTCTGGACTAGGGTCTAAGGGGTAAGGTTTCTCCTTGTGGAGAGTGACATACCAGCTCTGGCGTGTCGAGGTAAGGAGGCTTAAACTACTGACAACATGTCTCCGAATTTCCAAGCAATAAATTTTATATTTACTTTCAGAAAATGAGAAATGGTCAAAATAACAAAAAAATGCAGTGCTTGCAGACCTCAAATAATGCTTAGAAAACAAGTTCATAATCATTTAGAAACAACAATACTAATGTTTTAACTCAGGAAGAGTTCAGAAATTTATAATTTGTGGAATAACCATGATTTTTAATAGTCACAGCTTTCATGCGTCTTGACATGCTTTCCACCAGTCTTTCACACTGCTTTTGGGTGACCTTATGCCACTCCTGGTACAAAAATGTAAGCAGTTCTTTGTTTGATTGCTTGTGACTATCCATCTTCCTCTTGATTACATTCCAGAGGTTTTCAATGGGGTTCAGGTCTGGAGATTGGGCTGGCCATGACAGGGATTTGATGTGGTGGTCCTTCATCCACACATTGATTGACCTAGTGTGTGGCGAGGCGCATTGTTCTGCTGGAAAAAACAGTCCTCAGAGTTGGGGAACATTGCCTGAGCAGAGGGAATCAACTGTTTTTCCAGGATAACCTTGTATGCGGCTTGATTCATAGTCCTTTGAAAAGAGTAACCTGCCCAATTCCAGGCTTGCTGAAGCATCCCCAGATCATCACCGATCCTCCACGAAATTTCACAGTGGGTGCAAGACACTGTGGTTTGTACGCCTCTCCAGGTCTCCGTCTAACCATTAGACGACCAGGTGTTGGGCAAATTTGAAAATTAGACTCATCAGAGAAGATTATCTTACTCCAGTCCTCTATGGTCCAATCCTTATGGTCTTTGACAAACTTCAGCTTCTCATTGATGAAAGACTTTTTTCTAGCTTTACATGACTTGAGCCCTGCCTCTAGGAGCCTGTTACAAACTGTTCTTGTGGTGCATTTCACCCCAGATGCCACTTGCCATTCCTTTTGTAGGTCACTTGATGTCATCCTGCAGTTGCTGAGTGACATTCGAATAAGATGACGGTCATCCTGGTCAGTGGAAGGTCGTTTTCGCCCTCTGCTGGTTTGTAGCTTTGCTGTCTCCAATGTCTGCTGCTTGACCTTGTTGTAAAGGACTGCCATCTTAGAAATTTTAAGGATGGAGGCAACATGACGCTCACTGTATCCCTCTGCTAGTAAAGCCAGAATTGAGCCCGGTTCTTTTCCTCACTCAGACTTTTCAACTCCTTTGGCATGGTTAAAAGTTAGTTTTTCATTCCTATTACGTTTGGGATATTACTTGCACTTGTTTTTCCATCCAGCTTGTCCTATTGCAAGAGGATTGTGAACACCACAGCAGTGTTTTTTTATATTTTCCTTTGTTAAATAAGATTTGGTTCAGGTGATCACCTAATCAGAGGCACATTAGGTAGAATGAGGTGTAGTCTGGTTGGAATTCAACTGACACTGGCTGTCAGACATGTAGAATGGCTGTCAGACATGTAGTGAAGCTGATTTTTATAAAACTGTGCAGTGGTCTCTTAATTTTTTTCCAGAGCTGTATATATAGGAATCCAAAAATCAAGGGCAGCACACCATTTTGAGTGAAGAAAGAGCTATTTTATTTAGCCCATAATGGCGATGTTTCAGTCCAAAAAAAAAGTGGACCTTTTTCAGGCTTGAAAAAGGTCCACATAGTTTTGTACCGAAATGTCACCATTATGGGCTAAATAAAATAGCTCTTTCTTCACTCAAAACGGTGTGCTGCCCCTGATTTTTGGATTCCTGCAATTGATGTTTGGTGTTTGCCTAGGTGGCTCTGCACCTGGACTTTCTGCTTTCTTTTGTGCTGCTGAGTCGCACGTAGCAGGGCTTTGGGGTACTCGGCACCGGGCCCGTTCACTTTACTGGGGAATGTCACGGGTAGCGCAGCTCGGTCCGTTGCCCTGGGCGCTCACTAAAGGGTATGCCACACTAAACAATATCGCTAACGGGATCGCTAAAAAACGTCACTATTTAGCGATCCTGTTAGCGATGTTGTTCAGTGCGGCAGCTTCCAGCGACGAGCTTCCTGCTGTGATCTCGCTTGTCGCTGGAATCGTTCCGGACCCTATTTTCTCGTCTGCGCTCCCGCTGGGTAAGTATCTAATCGCTGTGTGGCACCTTTTCTTAGCGATTTAGCGGTACTTTTGTACCGCTAAAGTCGTTAAGAAGATCGCTAACGGCGATAGCGTCGTTAACTATATCGCTAAATGTGGCCGCATTTAGCGATATAGAAACAATCCCGCTAGCGATCGCATTAGTATGCGTCGTTATCGTGATCGCTAGCGGGATTGTTTAGTGTGGCAGTACCTTTAAAGGGGGATATTTACAGGGGATGATAGAATGTTCGTGACGCCACCTGTGGTTTCTGATCAGGGTGACCAGCGCTGCAGGGTGAATCCTCTGAGGGGTTGTTACTGGGCAGCGAGGTGTTAAGTCTTCCACAGGTAAGACTGATCCCTCGAGGTATATGGCGGTGCAGGGGTGAAGGAGCAATAATGCAGACACACACAAGACAGTCTCTTTCTGTACCTTTACTGGTAATGAAGTTGCAGGCACGTCCCGGGAGGCAGTCAGGGTGGAGGATGCACGTCACGTAATCACTGAGTAGGTGTAAGGCCTCCTTACGTCTTTATGTGTGTGAGTTTCTAACTTGCATAAAACAAAGTTTAACTCCGTGTGAAACAGCTATGCCCGGCTGACATTGTGGTAGAGCCTTCTTGCGGACAGAACTAAGTCCTCTATGGCTGATCAGGCCTGACTCCTGTTCTTCCTGACCCCGGTTATGTATCAGCACTGAAGGGCCCCTCTGCGACCTGAAGTCCAGCAGGGTCTCCGGTTTCTCCCACTAGCCGTGATGGTACTAGCAAGCTCGGACCCGGTGTCCGGTTGTGCAGAGTGGAGGTAAGCTATCGTTGCTATTTCTCCTCAGTCACTCTCTTTCCCTTTTCCCACTTGCCTGTCGTCCTACTCACACCTTTAACATAAGCACAAGCAGCAGTAGATGTCAGCTTCCTTCTCTTCACCGCTCTCCAACAGTACCTCAGTTGACTCGGTGTTACAAATACTGCAGTTCCCTTTCCTTCACTTCCTTCTTTGGCGTCTGTCCAGAGTAGCTATCAGACCTTCCGTCAGACTGATCTGTGCACACTCCGAGAGTCACCTTCCACTTCCCTAGGGAACTATCAGTCAGCACGTTCTGAGGTAACTTTCCTCTCAGCTCGTCTCTCGGAGGTACAACACGCTCTGACCCAGACCAGTGTAATCTGAGCTCTGACAGGAATCCTCTCACTCCGGTGTTCTGAGGAGATCTGATCTGTCTGAGGTACAACCAACAACTAGAATGGCTGTCTGGCTAGAATGCCCACTGCTGCGTCTCTCCACACCCTTATATACCTGAATCTAAAGGGCTCCCTCTGGTGGCACCAGGAAAATGTGAAGTGTGAATGAATATCAGGTGATTGTGAATTACCTTTCTGTGCATCCTCCAGGGTACATGTGGCAACAAGCGCAGCTGGGCTACACATCCCCCCCTAGTTATATTCAGCACTCCCGGGCTGAAAAAGAAAACTATTTTATACATAACAATAAACATAACTCTTCCCTTGCGGGAGGTAAGGACACTTCAAACGTTACAATGTGTACAAATTAGCAATAGAAAAATATCAAATACTTTCACACCAATAAATACAGGATTCTTGTGGAGGACCCGTACCAAACCTCCCACGGTGGTCCTGGGTGGGCTGCAGGACTTCTTTGCTGCAGACCTCACTCAAGGCCACACCATACGGGTTTTGCTTCTGAGGTAGAATGGCTTACGTAAAACCAAGATGGGGCACCGAAGTGCCAACTATTTACATTTAAGTTCTGTGCTGCAAGAGTCCTCAGCACGCAGTCCTTCAAAACAACATTTATAGAAAAATCACATTTCTATCATATCCACTTTATACGACACATTACCCAACTGGGGTATACTACTTCAGACATTATCAACATATTCAATAAAGTGCAATTCTTCTTTAAACTTTTTACAGTTCAGTAAACCCTGTCTGGGTCCTACTGTTCTTCTTTAAACATAGTGGCACCTTCCACACCTGGGGATGGAAGTATACGGTGCGCTCTGGAACGCATCACCAGAAGATCGTGTCCTGCTACCTGTGTCTGGGTAGCTACAGTCCTCTTTTCAATTTTTGCTTTGCGACTTCCTGGAGGCCTAACAGGTGCCTCTTCTAAGTATAGGTTTGGCTCAATAGGGGTCGCTGTTGCAGTCGCTGTGCTCTGCAGCATTTCCAATTGTGACGCATGTGCATGCAGTGGCTCAGTTGGGGACGCACTAGCAATCGCTGTGCTCTGTTGCGTTGCTGAATAGGATGCAGGATAGGATGCAGGTGCGCGGCCGGACGCTGATGTGGCTGGGGCTTGGGACGCTGAGACACGGGGTACGTTTCCGGCTTCAGGGACGGGGTCGCTGACTCGGGAGACATTCAGGGAATACCACCCCTTAAGACCCCAGTGCCGCGTGTAGGTGACAACATCCCCAACAAGCAGATCCCTTCCCGGGTGCCCCTCTGGCAGGTGAGACTCCACATCCCTGTGATTAACAAAGACCTCCTGGTACAGGCCTGGCTCGTGAATGAACCCCCAGCCTCCCTGGAGTTTGAAGTCTCTAATGGCCCCCTGGCGCGCGGTTCCCGGAGCGTACCTTTGTCTCGCCTGACGTTCTCTTTGTCAGCAAGATCTTTCTCCCGGTACCTCTGGCGAAGCTGCTGCGCCTCTCGCTGCTCCTGCTGCTGTCGCTGCTCATGCTCCCGGCGTCGCCACTCGTTCTCCTTCTGGGCGGCGTATTCCACGTCGTCCAGGAGCTCCATTTCCTCCCAGTCGATCTCCATCACTTGCGGCTGGGTGTCTTCCATCGTCGTCCCTACCGGGGACTGCATTCCGCTGCGGCCTCTGGTTCCAGGCCTGGCTGGCGTTCTGGTCCGGGCAGGGCCTCCTCAGCCTCCTTCCCTCCCGCCGCGTCCTCGGCGGAGTCAGGATCAGCTCTTTTGGGGCTGGCCTCCGGTTCTTCATCAGCCGCTGGGTCCAGTGGTGGCGCGGGTGGCATTTGCGCATCTTGAGGGGAGAGCAGTGGGTCCCACAGCAGCCGCTGTTTCAGGGCACGCCAGCTTCGCTCCATCGCCTCCATCTCTGCACTGTGTCGGGCATTGTAGTAACATTTAGACAGGGCGCCCATTACTTTCGCGCCACAGGGGGGGTACGCCCACGAATACACGCCCCTCTTCTTCACCAGCGCCTCAGGGCGCGAATATGGCGGCAAAATGGTGGAAAATGGCGCCAAAATCAAACAACAGCAACATAGTCTTTTTGCACAAAAGCAGTCCACTTTAGGCACACAGGACTCACATATTGTGAGCTTCGGATCCTGTTCGTGACGCCAAAATTAGATGAGTCGCACGTAGCAGGGCTTTGGGGTACTCGGCACCGAGCCCGTTCACTTTACTGGGGAATGTCACGGGTAGCGCAGCTCGGTCCGTTGCCCTGGGCGCTCACTAAAAGGGGGATATTTACAGGGGATGATAGAATGTTCGTGACGCCACCTGTGGTTTCTGATCAGGATGACCAGCGCTGCAGGGTGAATCCTCTGAGGGGTTGTTACTGGGCAGCGAGGTGTTAAGTCTTCCACAGGTAAGACTGATCCCTCGAGGTATATGGCGGTGCAGGGGTGAAGGAGCAATAATGCAGACACACACAAGACAGTCTCTTTCTGTACCTTTACTGGTAATGAAGTTGCAGGCACGTCCCGGGAGACAGTCAGGATGGAGGATGCACGTCACGTAATCACTGAGTAGGTGTAAGGCCTCCTTACGTCTTTATGTGTGTGAGTTTCTAACTTGCATAAAACAAAGTTTAACTCCGTGTGAAACAGCTATACCCGGCTGACATTGTGGTAGAGCCTTCTTGCGGACAGAACTAAGTCCTCTATGGCTGATCAGGCCTGACTCCTGTTCTTCCTGACCCCGGTTACGTATCAGCACTGAAGGGCCCCTCTGCGACCTGAAGTCCAGCAGGGTCTCCGGTTTCTCCCACTAGCCGTGAAGGTACTAGCAAGCTCGGACCCGGTGTCCGGTTGTGCAGAGTGGAGGTAAGCTATCATTGCTATTTCTCCTCAGTCACTCTCTTTCCCTTTTCCCACTTGCCTGTCGTCCTACTCACACCTTTAACATAAGCACAAGCAGCAGTAGATGTCAGCTTCCTTCTCTTCACCGCTCTCCAACAGTACCTCAGTTGACTCGGTGTTACAAATACTGCAGTTCCCTTTCCTTCACTTCCTTCTTTGGCGCTGTCCAGAGTAGCTATCAGTACCTTCCGTCAGACTGATCTGTGCACACTCCGAGAGTCACCTTCCACTTCCCTAGGGAACTATCAGTCAGCACGTTCTGAGGTAACTTTCCTCTCAGCTCGTCTCTCGGAGGTACAACACGCTCTGACCCAGACCAGTGTAATCTGAGCTCTGACAGGAATCCTCTCACTCCGGTGTTCTGAGGAGATCTGATCTGTCTGAGGTACAACCAACAACTAGAATGGCTGTCTGGCTAGAATGCCCACTGCTGCGTCTCTCCACACCCTTATATACCTGAATCTAAAGGGCTCCCTCTGGTGGCACCAGGAAAATGTGAAGTGTGAATGAATATCAGGTGATTGTGAATTACCTTTCTGTGCATCCTCCAGGGTACATGTGGCACCAAGCGCAGCTGGGCTACACACTGCTCTTACTTTCTTTTTTTTGTGTGTTATATATATATATATATAACAGAAAAACCTGATCAGCACCTCCTAATGTGAACAAGTGCAAGCTGCCAAACTGCATTATATAGACAGAAAAGAGCACAGCATTTTTTTTTTTAACTTACAATAATAGATGAAAATGAAAGTTCTTAACACACAGATTGGCCAATTCCTGATTTTTCACTCCTCCCATTGACCTTCAGGTGGCCGTAATCAGCTCTACCTGCCCATAAATTGTAGGCTTAGCCTGGGAGTGACATGAGTGTCCATAATTGTAGGCTGATAGCCCAAGAGAGGCATATACAGTAGAGCAGGGACCCATCAGAGGGAGGCACCTTGCTGTGGTTGATGGGCATACATGAATTGGCCAATTTGTGTGCTAAGAACCTTCATTTTCATCTATTATTGTAAGTTAAAAAAAAATTTTTAAACAACTTTTTTTGAGGAGTAAAATCTAACTTGAATGCTTTTAATGTTTTTCTGTGTTTTCACATGGCCTAGATTCATGCACAGTGCTACTGTGCTCTTTTTTGCCTATATAATGGAGTTTGTCAGCTTGCACGTGTTCACATTAGGAGGTGCTGATCAGGTTTTTCTGTATATTTAACTATTGGATGCTGGCTGCCTCCAGCCTGATTTTGCCCTCCTCCCATTGACCTGCAGGTGGTAGTAATCAGCTCTACCTGCCCATAAATTGTAGGCTTAGCCTGGGACTGACATGAGTGTCCATAATTGTAGACTGATAGCCCAAGAGAGGAATATACAGTAGAGCACGGACCCATCAGAGGGAGGGCACCTTGCCATGGTTGATGGGCATACATGAATTGGCCAATTTGTGTGCTGAGAACCTTCATTTTCATCTATTACTGTAAGTTAAAAAAAATTTTTTGAAACAAATTTTTTTGAGGAGTAAAATCTAACTTGAATGTTTTTAATGTTTTTCTGTGTTTTCACATGGCCTAGATTCATGCACAGTGCTACTGTGCTCTTTTTTGTCTATACAATGCAGTTTGGCAGCTTGCACGTGTTCACATTAGGAGGTGCTGATCAGGTTTTTCTGTATATTTAACTATTGGATGCTGGCTGCCTCCAGCCTGATTTTGCACTCCTCCCATTAACCTGCAGGTGGCAGTAATCAGCTCTACCTGCCGATAAGTTGTAGGCTTAGCCTGGGAGTGACATGAGTGTCCATAATTGTAGGCTGATAGCCCAAGAGAGGCATATACAGTAGAGCAGGGACCCATCAGAGGGAGGGCACTTTGCCGTGGATGATGGGCATACATGAATTGGCCAATTTGCACGCTAAGACCCTTCATTTTCATCTATTACTGTAAGTTAAAAAAACATTTTTTGAAAAAATCTTTTTGAGGAGTAAAATCTAAATTGAATGTTATTAATGTTTTTCTGTGTTTTCACATGGTCAAGATTCGTGCACAGTGCTCCTGTGCTCTTTTTTTGGCTATATATATATTATTATTATTATTATTATTAATATTTATTTCTATAGCACCATTGATTCCATGGTGCTGTACATGAGAAGGGGTTACATACAAATTACAGGTATCACTTACAGTAAACAAACTAACAATGACAGACTGATACAGAGGGGAGAGGACCCTGCCCTTTCGGGCTTACATTCTACAGGATTGTGAGGCAGGAGACAGTAGGTCAGGGGGTTGCAGCAGTTCCGGTGTTGGTTGAGGCAATAACTCCGGTAGTGGTGAGGAGGCAGCAGGGTCATTGCAGGCTGTAGGCTTTCCTGAAGAGATGGGTTTTCAGGTTCCGTCTGAAGGATCCGAATGAGTTTGATAGTCGGATGTGTTGGGGCAAAGAATTCCAGAGGATGGGGGATATTCGGGAGAAGTCTTGGAGGCGGTTGGGTGAGGAGCGAATAAGTGTGGAGGAGAGAAGGATGTCTTGGGAGGATCGGAGATTACGTGAGGGAAGATATCGGGAGATTAGTTCAGAGATATATGGAGGAGACAGATTATAGATGGCCTTGTAGGTCAGTATTAGTAATTTGAACTGGATACGCTGAGGGAATGGGAGCCAGTGAAGAGATTTGCAGAGGGGAGAAGCGGAGGAGTAGCGAGGAGAGAGGTGAATTAGTCGTGCAGCAGAGTTAAGGATGGACTGGAGAGGTGCGAGGGTGTTAGCAGGGAGGCCAGAGAAAAGAGTGTTGCAGTAGTCGAGGCAGGAGATGATGAGGGCGTGCACAATCATTTTAGTAGATTGAGGGTTGAGGAAAGGACGGATTCTTGAAATATTTTTGAGCTGAAGGCGACAGGAGGTAGAAAGAGCTTGGATGTGCGGTTTGAAGGACAGGGCAGAGTCAAGGGTTACTCCGAGGCAGCGGACTTCTGGTACGGGGGAAAGCGTGATGTCGTTAATTGTGGTAGATAGGTCAGGTAAGGAAGATCTGTGGGATGGGGGAAAGATTATGAGTTCAGATTTGTCCACATTGAGTTTGAGGAAGCGGGAGGAGAAGAAGGAGGATATGGCTGATAGACACTCGGGGATTCTGGATAGCAGAGAAGTGATGTCTGGGCCAGAGAGGTAGATCTGAGTGTCATCAGCATAAAGGTGGTACTGGAATCCGTGGGACTTTATGAGTTGCCCCAGGCCAAGTGTATAGATTGAGAAGAGTAGGGGTCCTAGAACAGAGCCTTGGGGAACTCCAACAGAGAGAGGGTGGGACGAGGAGGTAGTGTGGGAGTGGGAGACGCTGAATGTGCGGTTGGAAAGGTATGAGGAGATCCAAGATAGGGCGAGGTCTTTGACGCCAAAGGAGGAAAGAATCTGTAGTAGAAGGCAGTGGTCAACTGTGTCAAAAGCAGAGGACAGGTCAAGAAGCAGGAGTATAGAGTATTGTCCGTTTGCTTTGGCTGTAAGTAGGTCATTAGTAATTTTGGTCAGGGCTGTCTCAGTGGAGTGATGGGGGCGGAAACCAGATTGTAGAGTGTCAAAGAGCAAGTTAGAAGAGAAGTGGTAGGAAAGCTCAGCGTGGACATGCAGCTCCAGGAGTTTGGAAGCGAATGGGAGCAGCGATATTGGGCGATAGCTGGACATAGCGGTTGGGTCGAGGGTTGGCTTTTTAAGGATAGGCGTGATTGTGGCATGCTTGAAAGCAGAAGGGAAGGTACCGGAAGTTAGTGATAGGTTGAAGAGGTGGGTTAGGGATGGAATAATAGTGGTGGTGAGGTTGGGGAGGAGGTGGGTTGGGATGGGGTCAAGTGCACAGGTTGTGAGGTGCGATTTGGAGAGAAGACAATTAAGCTCCCCTTCAGTTATATTGGAGAGGGAGGTTATGGGGTTAGGGCATTGGTCTGGTATACAAAGTGGTTGAGGTGGTTGAACAATGAAGACTTGCCTTGTTTGGTCGATCTTATTTTTGAAGTGTGTGGCAAAGTCCTCAGCAGAGATGAGGGAGGTAGGAGGGGGCAGTGGTGGGCGGAGGAGGGAGTTAAAAGTTTTGAATAACTGTTTGGGGTTGTAGGATAGGGAAGATACGAGGGTTGTGAAGTAGGCCTGTTTAGCAGAGGTGAGGGCAGATTTGAAAGAGAGTGTTGCTTGTTTGAATGCAGTGAAGTCGTCTTGCGAATTTGTTTTTTTCCAGCGCCGCTCTGTAATCCTGGACACTTGCCGGAGCTTTTTAGTGGTGTTATTGTGCCAGGGTTGTCTGTTGGTACGTCGCACTCTGCCATGAACGAGAGGGGCGACCGTGTCAATAGCCAATGTGAGAGTGGCATTGTAGAAAGCAGTGGCACTGTCTGTATCGTGGAGTGAGGATATTGATGCCAGTGAAAGAATAGAGTCAGAGAGTGTGTGGATGTCTAGGTGTGCAAGGTGTCTGCGGGGGTGCACGTGTTGCTGGACATGGGAGACAGGAGAGGAGGACAGGGATGAGAAAGTGAGTAGATGGTGGTCGGATAGAGGGAGAGGGAGGTGGTGAAGTTAGATAGAGAGCAGAGGCGGGTGAAGACCAAGTCTAATGTATGACCATCCGTGTGGGTGGCTGAGGAGGACCACTGAGTAAGTCCAAAGGATGAAGTAAGGGACAGAAGTTTGTATATCTATATATAGATATATATATACTCTCTTGTAATTTTCACTCTAATCACCAGGTTTGATCTAAGACTCCTCATCAAAACAAAGGTCATTATGAAGGGAGCGGAAGCTATAACATCACCCATTGTGAATTGTGGATCCTGTGTAATGTATTCTACTGTATACGGAGTCTTCTGTAGAGAACAGGAAGTATAAGTCTAGTATAAGGCCTAATATACTGTAGGTCTAGTACAATGGTAATGTCAGAATCTAGCAGTATGATCTCGTGAGACTTACACTGTTTCCTGAAATGAATCTCCCTTCAGACAGCCATTGCTGAGGGGTTCCAGCAGTTGAGTCACATGCAGTCAGTAGGGCAGCAGTTGGGGAAACCGAATACCCAGTCCAGATCCTCTGTGCTTCCTTGCTGCTGCTCGGCTGCATACTGCCTGTATGGAGTGGCTGCCCCTACAAATTACAGCAAGCGAGAGCACCGCAAAGGTTCAACGAAGACATGGTCAGCAGCCCCAGTTTAAATTCCTTGGCGACATGATGGCTCATATTTAAAGAAGCAATCCTCCCATCAAAGTTTTTATTCTCTTAATATATTGCAGTTATCATATTATATAGAACTGTGTACTTACAGTTGCTAATTTTGCCCTTTTACCTTCTCATTCTTCTCTTTTCCACTAGGTTTATGATATTACATGATTACTAGCTAAATCTTTCTAAGCTCTATTTAGTAACAGGAGGTCAATTTTCCCTGTATGAATCCTAAGTCAATGTAAAAGTCCTTAGCAGAGGGGAGGAGGTAGCAGCTGAGTCAGGAGTTGAAGAGAATGATTCATGCAGGGAAAAGAAACTTCCAGTGTCTACATAGAGCAGAGAAGAGTTATTAGCTGGTTAGAAAGCCAAAATGAGCAATTATAAGTGCACAGTGCAATATAATATGATGATTGCAATATATGAAGAGGATAAAAACTTTTATGGGAGTGCTTCTTTAAGTTAGTCATCGTTCACATTTCTCTGTTCACATTTGGGTTGGAGATTGCATCTCGTCAGACAAAAAGGTTTAACATTGAGGTCTATTTTGTCTGGGTCTAAGGCAGACACAATGATGGCAATCTAAAGGAACCCATTAAAGTCAGTAAAGTCTGTCAGGCAGCGCTAGGGTGCACCATGAAATTAATTATGAATAATGAATTATAATAATGAATCTATTATTTTGCTTTTCTCTTACAATGGAAGAAAACAACTAAATTACAAATGTTGATGTGAGCACAGCCTAAATGACTCATTCTCATTTTTTTATACTAAAAATGCTTATAAACCATAACTGTCTTCCATGAGAATCAAAACATTTGGCAAAACCAGATGTTCCTTCAGCAGTTTAACAGATTGTGTACTTTGCAGCTAAATTTTATTTTGAGGTTTTTCAACCTTGTTTGGACAGCTGAAAAACTTTCAAATCAGTGCCAAAAGTAAAACTTTAATTTGCCATTTGTGCAAATTTCAACTTTAATCATAAGTCTTGGGTCAGATATTGTGAGCCGTGCTCAGACCATATTTATTATTTTCCTACATTAACATTATTTTACTTAAAGAGGACGTGTCACCGGGTCAAAAGTGACCAATTTTTGCTCTTACTTAATTCCAGCTGCACCCCTGAGCATTCCACTTGTTAATTTTTAAAATCCACCATAGAGATATGCGCCTTTTTACTGTATTTAGTGCTCATTCTTATTATCTTTCCAAGGGGATGTAGCTCACAAGATTCTCTAGTGGTGTGTCATTAGGCTGATTTGCTTATTACCCTGTAAGCACTGCCCCTTGGTAAAAACCTTAAAAAGTAGCACCAAATAAAAGGTCCATATCTCAGAAACCTTTTGGAGGATTGAAAAAAAAGAATACTGAGTGAAAATAAAGTAAGAGCAAAAACTGAATTGGTACCAGGTCCTTTTCAACCATTAGAGATGTTGGAAAGTTGGAATTTCGAATTCGCAAAAATTTGTAAAATTTTTCTCAAAATTTGATTTGCAATGAATCGATTTGCGCAAATCACAATACTACAAAGCCTCCAATTGCCTTGAAAACATGTAAATAATACTCTGAGGTCTCTTATGACTGTATCCAACGTCTTTCAAGCTCAAACATAGTCTTAGTAATGTAAAATTAACCTAACTATAGAAACAGATAATAAAAAACAACACCCTACTTAATAACTCAGCACAATGACAAATTTTTAAAAAATTCCTAAAATTATCTCATTTAGCCATTTGTGATCAGGCATTTTTTCAGAACACAATGCAAAAAAATACATACAAGGGCAGCACTCCTATTCTTCATTTACAGTTTAGTGATGCATTTTGATAGATTGCATTTTTGAAGAATAAATCTACTGAAATGCGTATAAATATTTTGGGGATCTCCTGTGCCAGAAAAGAAAAGTAGGGTGGGAAGAAAAAAGAGGGGAACGCTATCTAAGCACAGTAAATGTGTTGTGGTATAAGGAGAGGAAAAAGGTTTCATATTGTGCTCACCTGAGCCAGTTGTGCTGTACAGGCTCAACACTGAACATGACTTTTGCAAAAGTTACGGGATCCCTCCTGCAGCATGCAGTTCATCCGATAAGGTGGCAGTGTACTTTCCATCCCCGAAGACACGCCACATGGATACAAAGGTAGATAAGTCTCTGATGGCGCTACTGTTTAAGGAAGGATCCCAATGCAATTGTATATAATTCAATGTAGATTTATTAACTGCAATTACAACACGATAAAAACTTAAAAATATAATTAAAAACTAGATAAATTAAAAACTAAATATAAAATTAAATGCAAAACTTAACACAACGTGTTTCAACTCTTATGAGTCTTCATCAGGTTTATAAGATACACACCTGATGAAGCCTCATAAGAGTTGAAACGAGTTGTGTTAAGTTTTTTATTTAATAGTTTATTTAGTTTTAAATTGATATAGTTTATGTAGCTTTTTTTGTTTTTAACATGTTGTAATTGTGGTTAATAAACCTACATTGATTTGTATGCAATCACATTTGGATTATTCTTTAAGCAGAAGCACCATCACAGACTTACCTACCTTTGAAATGCGTATAAAGGTAGCAGTTTTTTTTGAGCTATTAACACACATTGAATTGCAAATTGTTTGAATTCTCCAGGCCTGTGAATTTCTTAAAATTCAACTCAAATTCGATTCACATCAAATGGATCAGCTCATCTCTATTAATTACAAAAGTTTCCTTCCCTTTTCTTACCTAGCAATAAACTGAATGTTTAATTTAATATGGATTTTATGATTTTTGGCTCAGTATCTCTTAAAAAACGCTCAGTGCTGTGTATGATGAGAACAGAAATTCCCATTAATCATCCCTTTATGAGAAAGCAGCAGGAATTGTAGTTTATCATCTCTATGAAACAAGGAGGACATGGAACATGCTGGAAAACAGCTGATTAAGTGCAATGGTTATTTCAGGTTCGCTAAGCAATATGGCAAACAGAATACAGTCTGCAAAAACTGAAAGTCACTCAGACAATAAAAGGAAGTATGTAATTCCCACATAGTTATAGGAAATGTGATATATTGCATTATTATTAAACGTTATTATACAAACTATAAGAATGAAAATACAAAGCTGCACTATATCAATTAAATAGGACTACAATTACTTTCAAAACCTGCAATAATCCATAACAAAACCACATAAAACACATCACAACCAGTCAGAGGGATAGCTAGGGGTTCAGGTCAGGGGGGAGTGAAACCTCTGAGAGGGCCCCTTACCGGTAATCCTTATTATAACTCTGGGGGCGCACACTAATCTTGGCTATAGGAGAACCTCAGCTGATGTACAGCGCTATTACTGGAAAAAATCTCTACAAAGACCAACACGGATATTACTACTATATGGTGACCAGTCCTGCAGAACATGAAAGTGATTACAGTACAGTGTGACAGGGTCACTAGCACAGTGTATGAGGACAGATATGTGTCACTGCGCATAATGGTGTCAGTGATGTGAAACCAGGAGATATTTCCTCCATCACACAACGTGCTGACAGGGTTAAACTAAAGTTGCTTACATGAGCTGGTTTTAGGTGGGCACCCATAAAGTGTGTGGGCGGGTACTCACCATATCTCCTCCTGCAGAGCCGACACAGGCTTGGTGTATTGGCAGAACCTGCGATGATGTCACGGTCATGTGATCATCACATGGTTAGGTTAAACAGCTGTACATGAGAGTCAGTGGGTGTTGTGTCTTGGGAGAGGAGGAACTTCCACGTGGCTCCAGCTGTGGACTTTATGTGTTACCTTCGGTGATTCCATTAGGGAAAGGACCCTTTTGAACTTTATATTTATTTTGTTTTGCCATTAGTCCGGAAAGGCTACATTTACTTTACTCAACGCAGAGATTACAATAAAGACACATTTGATTTTCACATTTCCAACACCGTCACTCTTCTATTCCCATCCTGCACAAAATCCTAATCCTTATCATACCCTGAGCTCCTGCCTTGTCCCTATTACTGCACCTACTGTGTGGCACAATAACGGCTCCTCTTACTGCCCCGCATAATACTACCCACCACTGTGCCCCTTACAAAGTAATAATGCCTTCTTTGTGCCCTCTAGATGGTAAAGTTGCCCCCTAGAAAATATTAATGCCCTGTGCAAGTTCCCTAGAAAACAGTGTCCACATTTTGCCCCTAGAAAGTAATAATGCCGCCTGTGCACGTTTCATAGTCACAGTACTCTGAGTTCCCTTATAACAATAATACTTCTTTAGTGCCCACTTAACATTTATTAATGTCCCCTGGGTCCCCCAATGTACAGCTCCTCTATATACATTATAATGGACCCACAGCTCCTTTTATACAGTTTAATACCCCCACAGCTCCTTTATAAATAATATGATGTTCCCACAACTGCCCTACACATAGTATGATGTACCCACTACTACCCCAAAACACAGTATGGTGCGCGGGTCAGCACATCGGTTGTTCTGTAGACCACAGGCTTAAAGCAACCTATGGTCTACAAAACGGAGCGTGACAGTGTAGGGAAACCATGTCTCCTTGCTCTACTGTATGAGCGCACTGTGTAAGCCGATACAGTTAAGGGTAGCATAGCTCCGGGTGGCTCCTCAGAGCACGGAGCAAGAGCAACTGCATCCTCTACCTCCCAGTAGCTACGGTTCTGCAATCAGTATCTCTTAATACAGTCTTTGTGGTAGCTCAAAGTTCTGCTTCAGACTTCGAGCACATGTGATTTTACTAAACCATTTAATCACAGCAAGATCCTGCCCACTCATGTTATTGTGGATCAGGAGCCTAAGCAAGGTATCATATTAAGTTAGGTTCCCAGTAAAGAGGATCACCTTGTCGTGACTGCTGGGCATACATGAATTGGTCAATTTATGCACTTAGTATCTTCATTTTATCCTATTTTATAGAGCAGTAATGCAATTCCAATTTCATATATTTCATGTTTGCATGTGATAGTGTTACAGAGTGCAGCATTATTTCTCAGTTAAATCTATGGCAAT
The DNA here is from genome assembly GCA_033576555.1 of Oophaga sylvatica. Classification (NCBI taxonomy): domain Eukaryota; kingdom Metazoa; phylum Chordata; class Amphibia; order Anura; family Dendrobatidae; genus Oophaga; species Oophaga sylvatica. The sequence goes on from JARQOD010000002.1 coordinate 147,582,299, forward strand.
CATATACGTTTAGAGTGTAAGCTCACAAGGGACAAGGCCCTCTCCTTTCTGTTCCAGTCTGTCATTGTTAAGTTTCTTAATTGTAATTTATATTTGTATTAACCCCTTCTCATGTACAGGACCATGGAATAAATGGTGCTCTAAAAATAAATAATAATAATATCAGTCTATAAGGTTTTACTTTACCTCCATATAACTCTGCTTTCTGTATATTGAAATCTGACATGCCTATCTTATTGTTCCTGGGGTAGATAATTCATTGTAGGAGAGGCCAGCTTTTTCCTCTTTTCCCATTAAAATAAACATGCACCCTGATCTATGAGGATGTTTTGACTGTGTTTGGAGAAATAGTTGTCAGATAGTCAGTATTCAGTTCCCTGGTGAATTATAAGTTCAATCATTTGTATGTACTAGCTTTGCCCACATGTTCCTCCTTTGCATTTCCCCATTGTTTTACCCATGTAAACAAGACAAGAATAACAGATCAAAATATAAATCTACGCAACTTCAAAAATTACAGTCTTAAGCGACATGTTCAAAGGTAGGACATTTTCATAATTTCGTTCTGGTTCTATGACTTAAAAGGAACCTGTAATCTAATCACCAAAAATAAAATAATATTTATTGGCAGACATAGTGTATGTAGATACAGTCATGGCCAAAAGTTTTGAGAATGACACAAATATTAATTTTTACAAAGTCTACTGCTTCACTTTTTCTAATGGCAATTTGCATATACTCCAGAATGTTATAAAGAGTGATCAGCTTAACAGCAATTACTTGCAAAGTCAATATTTGGCTAGAAAATGAACTTTATCCCCCAAAACACATTTCAACATCATTGCTGCCCTGCCTTAAAAGGACCAGCTAACCTCTTTTCAGTGATTGCTCCATTAACACAGGTGTGGGTGTTGATGAGGACATGGCTGGAGATCAATCTGTCATGATTAAGTAAGAATGACACCACTGGACACTTTAAAAGGAGGCTCGTGCTTGGCATCATTGTTTCTCTTCTGTTAACCATGGTTATCTCTAAAGAAACACGTGCAGTCATCATTGCAATGCACAAAAATGGCCTAACAGGGAAGAGTATTGCAGCTAGAAAGATTGCACCTCATTCAACAATCTATCGCATCATCAAGAACTTCAAGGAGAGAGGTTCCATTGTTGCCAAAAAGGCTCCAGGGCGCCCAAGAAAGACCAGCAAGCGCCAGGACCGTCTCTTAAAAGTGTTTCAGCTGCGGGATCGGGCTACCAGCAGTGCAGAGCTTGCTCAGGAATGGCAGCAGGCAGGTGTGAGTGCATCTGCATGCACTGTGAGGCGGAGACTCTTGGAGCAAGGCCTGGTCTCAAGGAGGGCAGCAAAGAAGCCACTTCTCTCCAGAAAAAACATCATGGACAGACTGATATTCTGCAAAAAGTACAGGCAGTGGACTGCTGAGGACTGGGGTAAAGTTATTTTCTAAATTGAATCCGTTTTTCGATTGTTTGGGACATCAGGAAAACGCCTCATTTGGAGAAGACAAGGTGAGCGCTACCACCAGTCTTGTCTCATGCCAACTGTTAAGCATCCTGAAACCATTCATGTGTGGGGTTGCTTCTCAGCCAAGGGAATCGGCTCTCTCACAGTCTTGCCTAAAAACACAGCCATGAATAAAGAATGGTACCAGAATGTCCTCCAAGAGCAACTTCTCCCAACCCTCCAAGAGCAGTTTGGCGATCAACAATGCCTTTTCCAGCATAATGGAGCACCTTGCCATAAAGCAAAGGTGATAACTAAATGGCTCAGGGAACAAAACATAGAGATTTTGGGTCCATGGCCTGGAAACTCCCCAGATCTTAATCCCATTGAGAACTTGTGGTCAATCATCAAGAGACGGGTGGACAAACAAAAACCTAAAAATTCTGACAAAATGAAAGCATTGATTGTGCAAGAATGGACTGCTATCAGTCAGGATTTGGTCCAGAAGTTGATTGAGAGCATGCCAGGGAGAATTGCAGAGGTCCTGAAGAAGAAGGGTCAACACTGCAAATATTGACTTGCTGCATTAACTCATTCTAACTGTCAATATAAGCTTTTGTTACTCATATGTTTGCAATTATTATATTTCTGCCTGTGATAAAAACATCTGTCAAACACACATAAAAACCAGAGGGCAGCAGATCATGTGAAAATATAATATTTGTGTCATTCTCAAAACTTTTGGCCATGACTGTACAGTACATAATCTGAAGGTAATTAGCATTTATATCATGTCTGGCAGGCTTACTGGAGCAGTGGCTACATGGAGAAAATGTAGTTATATCCTCCCTATAGCTGTTTCCAGTCAACAGGGCAGTACAGGGAGCTGTAACAACCATCGTTCAATACACAGTGAGTGCACTGTAATCTCTTGCCCTGTACTTTCACTGATGAGTTTGAAGTACAGTCTGTCTGTCAAGATGCAGGAGGAGTGATTATTGTGTAGTGTTTAGTAACCAGTGAGTCTAAGGGCCCCGTCACATGCTTCAATGTCCCAGCAATCCCACCAATGATCCGACGTGGATGGGATCGCTGGGACATCGTTAGCTGATCGCTGGTGAGCTGTCACATGGGCAGACTCTCCAGCGATCAGGACCAGTGAGCACGCTGGTATCCAGGGTACACATCGGTAACTAAGCATTGCGCGGTGCTTAGTTACCTGATGTGTACCCTGGATACCAGATCCCAGCGTCTGCTGTACGGCGCTGGGAGCTCGCTGATCGTTGGTCTCCCGCTGTCGCACGCAACGATGCGCGCTGGCCAGTGGGACACCAACAATGAAAAAATGGTCCAGGCCATTTGACGATGATCAGCGATACCCAGCAGGGGGGGGCGGTCGTCGCTGCGTGTCACATGTAGCCAGATTGCTGGCTAGGTCGCTGTTGCGTCACAAAATCAGTGACGCTTCAGCGATCTTGCTAGCAATCTCGCTTAGTGTGACGGGGGCTTAACAGCTTCCTGCAGTACCCCGATGACTGGATGCATGATGCTGTAGAGAGGATATAATTTAATTTTCTCCTTATTTACAACGGAGAATTACCTAGATGTGAGGTTCACCATGGCAATAATGAAGTGCTATATTTCCTGTAAAACAAAAATATTTTATTTATACAATTCATAAAAAAAGGTTAAAAATGAAGGGTGCTGAAAAAGAAGAAGAAAAGGGAGGCTGATGCCATTTATAAATGCGATCTAGGTAAGCCAGTATCTACAGACAATCAAAATACAAAAATTGTAACAAATAAATTTAATCTAAGAATGTAATATCCTGTGTTTGGTATATTCAAAAAATCAAGAAGAATGATAATGTAAAGTGCTGCGGAATATGTTGGTGCTATAGAAATAAAATTATTATATTATTATTATAATGTGTGTGCATTGTAAGGTGCTAGAGAAATCAGCTATGGGACCTGTTACTACCCCTAACACACAGGCTCCGGGGATAAGGTAGTAAAATGTAGCCACAGTTTAATGCTCTATAAGCATACTACTGGTAGTAATTTCCTATTGCCCTATAACCTGGTGTGTGGTGAATATAGCAAAATACGAACAGTCCCAATATATATTTTCCATGGGTTGGAATCGGTTGAGCATATACAATATGCTTACTGTTAGTTCTCCAATAAACAGCCTATTAGTGGAAACAGCTGCAGCCTCATCCGCTAATCGTTGGTCAATTGCATAATTGCCCTGACAATAAGGTGCAAAAGAGCCCTGTTTGTGACAAAAAGGGAAAATCGGTGTGACCCTCTGACAGTGATCTTTGACATTATGTCGCAAAGATGATTATGAAACTAGTTTGAAATGATCATTCATGCTCACAATGAATGCTCTGAAATGCAAAAACACTGATGTTTTTCTGAGTTCTTTTGAGAAAATTTTTACCCGGCTGCAATTTTGCAGCCAGGCTTTAATTCATGCTGTCTGTGGTTTGGGCTACATGAATCACTTGATAGTTTCCCTTTAACCCTTTCACGACCTTTTTCGCATAGGTACGTCAAAGGTTGTGACTCCGACGCTGAGCCCGCATCTTTCCCCACACATAACAGCTGATCTGATCACCTGTCATGTGTTAAATAACAAAAAGGGGCAAACCCCATTAAAATATCCCTCTCTAGCAGGACATACAACTTTTAATCATAACTGTAAAACAGGGTGACAGTTAAAAGAAGTCCCTAATCTGCCTAAATTACGATAATTGTGCAAGTAACAACTTGAATGAAAGGATGATGGAACCCCGCGATGCCATCACTATATGGCAGGATAGGACTTGTAAGTCAGAGCACATGTACCCCTAACATGTTTCACCGCAGATGCGGCGTCATCAAGGGATGGGACAATAGTATGAGTCATGTGCCTCTAACAGCCGTGGGTGGATCCGAGATCCAGCCGCAGCTGTTAAACTGTTAAATTCTTGGGTTGTTATGACAGCTGGGGGGCCGCAGAATACCCCCATGCCTGTTTTTGTGAATCTCATATGCCCGTGGCAAGCATTCATAAGAGATTGGGATATTTGCTACACATAGCTGGGCTCAAGCTTTGCTATGTGTAGCACAGGTGATCAGATGTTCGGAGCTTCAAGTCTCCTAAGAGGACTATTGAAGCCAATAAAAAGTAAAAAAAAAAGTTTTAAAAAGTATAAAAAACATAAGTTCAAATCACCCCACTTTTGCCCCATTGAAAATAAAACAATTAATAAAAATACAAAATACACATATTTGGTATCTCTGAGTACAGAAATGTCCAATCTATCAAAGTATAATGTAAATGAATCTGATCGGTAAATGGCATAATGAGAAAAAAAGTTGATATTGCAGAATTACATTTTTTTTAGGTGCCGTAACATTGCAAAACAACGCAATAACGGGCGATCAAAAGATTGTATCTACCCCAAACTGAAGTTAAAAAATCAATAAAAACATCAGCTCAGGGTGCAAAAAATAAGCCATCACCCAGCCCCAGATCTAGAAAAATGGAGACTCTACAGGAATTGGAAAATGGTGACATAAGCAAGTTTTTTTTCTTACAAATTAAAAAGAACTTAGACATGTTTGGTATCTGCGTACTCGTACTGACCTGCAGAATAATAATGCCAGGTAAGTTTTAGCATTTAGTGAACATGGTAAAGAAAAAAAACCAAAAACAATTGTGGCATTGCACTTTTTTTTGCAATTTCACTGCACTTGGAGTTTTTTTTCCCTGATTTTCCAGTAAGCTATATGATAAACCAGTGGTCTCATTCAAAAGTACAACTCGTCCCGAAAAAAACAAGCCCTCATACGACTATATTGACATCAAAATAAAAAAGTTATGGGTCTGGGAAGAAGGAGAACAAAAAGCGAAAGCGCAAACATGGAAAATCACAAGGTCGTGAAGGGGTTAAGGTTCTGCTTGTCTCTAACAATATTTGGGAAGAAGAGGGACAGTTATTCCAAAATAGCATAAAGTTTATTTTGACTCCACAAAGAAACAAATATAATACTTTAACAGCAATAAACCAAAAATATATGAATCAGAATTTTAAAGGAAAGAAAAGCTACATTAATTACATCTAACCACTAATTGTAAAATCTGTCGTATTTTCTTTCCATACATGGCATGTATAGTACACTAGCTGACTAAATATAATGAGGAAAGACATAAACATATTGTTAGTCACAAGACCTTACTACGTTTAAAGTAGAACTTCGCAATGAATCATTTAAAAGGAATCACACTGGAAACTTGCAGATCTGTGTACTGAATTGTTACCACGTGAGTCTTATGTATATGTGGCTTTATAGCATGTGGTGAGCAGATTAGATCGCTATACGAGAAGTGACTGTACTGTTTAAGTAGGAGGGATCATTTGTAATGGTTATTAACTTCAGAGCCTAAAGTGTTCTAAAAAAGGGAATGTCTCATTAAGACATTCTGGACAGTCTGATTTACAAATGAAGTTAAAGTGATGATCCATTAATTGCCGTGGGTCTGTCCTCTCTCTATAGCCTCAGTTATCAGCAAGGAAATTTAGTAGATTTTAGGCAGGGTGCCCAAGATGAGGTTTTGTCCCTACGCATTTTCCTTAAGTCAAAAACGCAGCATCTTACAGTTCCTGCAAAGCGGATGGGATTCATAGAAATCTCCTGCTCACTATACTTGTTTTAAATTCCACATCAACTGATCTGTGGTGCATTTCAAACCCGCAACATGTCAATTTCTCTTGCGGGTACGCAGAGTTTTGTGGCTTCTGGGGTGTATATAGAGGCTGCTGGGGTGTATATAGAGGCTGCTGGGGTGTCTATAGAGGCTGCTGGGGTGTATATAGAGGCTGCTGCTGCTGGGGTGTATATAGAGGCTGCTGGGGTGTCTATAGAGACTGCTGGGGTATATATAGAGGCTGCTGAGGTGTATATAGAGGCTGCTGGGGTGTATATAGAGGCTGCTGGGGTGTAATATAGAGGCTGCCAGGGTCTATATAGAGGCTGCCAGGGTCTATATAGAGGCTGCTGCTGCTGGGGTGTATATAGAGGCTGCTGGAGGCTGCTACTGGGGTGTACGTGGAGGCTGCTGGGGTATATGTGGATGCTGCTGCTGCTGGTGGGGTGTATGTGGAGGCTGCTGCTGGGGTTTTCGTGGGACGCAGGATTTCTGTTACAGACAGACAGAATTAGACAATTATATAGTAGATGACTTAACACCAAGAGACAAAGACGCCCAAAAAAACGCATGTAAAAAAAGAAATGAAAAATGGCAAGTCACCTAATTTACATAATAGGAGCAGACATGTTACAGAAAATCTGCAACATCAAAAACTCACCAAAAGCTCATCGTGGGAACATAGCCTTAGTGGCATTACAGAGATGTATGCAATTAGAACAAAGGGTCTGCTTTCCCATAACGAGCCCCCCTCTTGTGCATGTCGTAGGTCTCATATGGTCTCACAGAATTTGAATTTGTCTGCATATGTCTTCATGCTCATAGTGTGCTGACGCAACCTTTCGTGTATGCTTTCCATTGCAGTGTACATCGGGACGTTACTGAGCTGCATTAGTCACAGGCCACGGATAAAGCAGTCACGTTTTTCTAATCTCAAACAGTCCTTTCCAGTATTATTACTGTTTAGGCCGGGGTCACACTACAGTATGAAGATCGTTCTCATTCTCATCCAGAAAAGCAGAACAATTTTTTCTCACTCGTCATCCGTGTACAATCCGTTTTTTTACAGTAGCAGCTATTAACCATTTAAAAGACCATTTGCAGTTTCCTGTGTTACAGAATTGTGATATATCCATAAAAATTGGATGCTACACTGTGGCATCCAAATTTTTTCTCGCACCCATAGACTTAAAAGGATGAGTCAAATCACAGCTGCAATTTTTTTCACAGATTCTGTCAGTGAAAAAAATCGGCCATCTGTACTGCCCCATTATATAACATGACTCAGTGTGCTATCTGATAAAAAATCGGAAAGCATAGCACATGTCCGATTTATACGCCCGAGTCCAAAGGTAAAAAAAGACATTTATTATTAATCTTCAGAATTAAAGGGAATCTGTCACCCATTTTTTGTGATATGATGTAAAGATATCATTCAGTTTATACACTGAATGGGGACCATCACGCATGCGCCCTGCAGAGGCTATAGTGCTTAGATAGAACCTCGACACGCTCCTCTGCGCACGCGCTTTATATCATACTAGACTTCACCGAAGTCCAGTCCGCATCAGCTACACTGCGCACGCGCGGCTACTATTTGATGCATAAATACCGTTTTTAGCTCTCCTGCGGTGTATGTAAATCTCCACAGCACGCGCGAGAGGCCATTTCAATGCGCCTGCGCTGCAAATCTACGGGATCTGTGATATTCACAGATCACAATACGTATAGCAAGCCGAGGAGGGGGGAGAGAAGGAGAATAAGCCCCGCCCATTGGACCGGACCGCAGAGATTTACGTACACCGCAGGAGAGCTAAAAATGGTATTTATGCATCAAAGGTGGGGAGTCAGGGGGTATCAAAAGTACTGCTATAATACTTATGTGACACTAAATTGAATGATATCTTTTCATCATAACACAAAAAATGGGTGACAGATTCCCTTTAAAGGGAACCTGTCAGCAGAATTGTGCACAGTAACCTACAGACAGTATCAGGTTGGCGCAATTGCCAATAGCTGCTATTGCGAAGGCGGCGCCATCTTGGAGGAGGAATTTTTTTTCTTCTCTAGCAAGATGGCGGCCAGTGCTTGCGCAATAGCAACTATTTGATCACCTCTATACATACCGATACCTGCTACTGTGCAGGCACGGCGGGCGCTATTTTCAAATGGTTTTGTTTTGGTAATATCAGGATAACCTCAACCATATTAATTATATACCCAGTACATATGCGATTATGCTGCAGCGCAGGTGCCACGGCTGGTGCCTGCCTGAAGAAGGGTATTTTTTTTCAATATGTACATGTAAGGAGGAAGACTGAGCTGCGGGCACCTGTACTGCGTTGGGTCTGGAACTGTCGAGGCTGTCTCCCAGGTTGTCTGGGGGAAAGAATAGGGGACCTGACAGACCTTGTCACCGGAAGCAGGGGGCATGGCAAACAGAAAAGCGTGCGTAGCGACGGGCAGTTTTCCGCCGACAGGGACAGAGCAGGTGTGTGTGCTGCGTGCTCAACACAGCGTGCAGCAGCACTGCAACGTACCGCGGGTGGCTTCACGTGAGCAAGCCACTAAGACCAGCAGCAAAGAAAAGACCGTGAGCTCCCTTAAGCTAAGTGCGTGGGCATAGGAACGGGGGCCATGTTCAGGACTGCTCATTGTGGTCCCCTTTGCTGGACAGCACACCACAGATCTCCCTTGACAATAGACTGTATGCAGCTCCCTTGACATTGGCTGCACAAGTTTATGAACTATTGGCTTAGCGGATCAAACCAAAGACCGCCGGATGCCGCCAGAAGATATACCGTGTGCTGTGGAATCTTCCCTGAGGACATTGCACCGGCCATTGCTAGGACTACAACCCTTATCGGATCATCTGTGGCCGAGGAAGCCAAGAACACGATAAGTTTCCTGAGTGGACTGTTATCACATTGTTGTTGTTATCTATTTCCGTATCATTTACCATTTAACTTTTCATCTCCCTGTGAGGAGTATATTTACTGTTCAATTAAATTGTTAACCCTTGCTCTGCCATCCTTGCATCACTGCATCCCGCAACCTGCTTACATATATATATATTCATTATGTAAAATAGGGGGCAGGTCAGTGAGGGATTAGTGACCTGTCAGAAGCCATACAGATGAATACCTAATCAGAGCACCACATGAAGACCTCCACAGGCCGCCCCGGAGTACGAGCATATCATTAAAACTGAAAATATAGATTAAACAACAACCAAAAGAGGATTTCATCACCCCAGGTATCATTTTAATCAGTATAGCCAACTGCACTGTGTAGGTTACTGTGCACAATCCTACTGACAGGTTCCCTTTAAGTGTCTAATTATATGCAGAATTCTGGAATACAAATATTTCATTAAATAATAATAATAATACATATTTCCAAGTAAAATTAATACTAACAAGGAGGAACAAGAAGACATGGAACCTGCACCCATCAGACATTAATTCTATATCTTGTGGATATGCCATACATTTTTTACATGGGAACATTGCGTTAACTGTTTTTAACCTTTGGTAACTTCAATGACCGTTAATATATAACGAACTAACCGCAGCAGTCTAGAATCAGGCCTAAAATATCAGCTGGCCACATGACACAATAATGGCCAAAGCCAAAAACTATGAAGACTGACTGGCTCAGCACTAATATCCTGTTGCACAATGAAATTATCCTTTCATCAGTCCGACAGTATGCTAAACTATATGATTTTCACAGCAGATATGGAACAAATGAGCCATCTCGTCTGCACATGTAGCAAGCTTTTTCAAGTGTATTTCTAGTTCTCAATCTATTCTGTGGAAATCATTGTATTTATCCACAACAAGATGTGCTTTTATAACTACAATCGCCTCTACCACATCATGGGACACAGTGCCAATATCCCCATAATCTACAATTAAAGCGATATTACTAAACTTCTCTCCCAGACACCACACCCTCTGTTAAAGAGTGACTTCTTTTCAGTCTTTACTTAATTAAAGAAGAAACTACACAGCAACAAGCTCCCACTTATATTATTGGTATTGATTAATACAATTTTAGTCTCCAAGGGGTCTCTGCTCACAGACAATCCTAAGGTATATGAGGGCAAAATTCACTGCAATACGTCATTCATTACATTATGTCTATTGTCCACCAGGAAGACAAAGTTTCAGAATTTAAAGGGAACCTGTCATGTAATTTTTAGCATCTAAGCTGTCAGTGTGTAGTTAGTGATGCAATGTGCATCACTAACACGTTTTTTTAAGTAAACACAGTGCAGTATTCATGTGCAAGAAGCAATTTATATAGTTAGATTGTGCCTGATCATTTAGCCATAGGGGTGTGCTTAATTTTGTTCAGTCACGGTTGTTATCGCCCACGCAATTTGAATGATGTTTCTGTGGTTGCGCTGACGTCACTCAAATCCGCTTTGAAAGATCTTACACTTGTGCAGTGTGTATCGTGGAGCAGCGCTTCCACAGTGTCAATCGGGGAGTCGCGCATGCGTCGTGACAAGGGGTTCCTCGTGCTTGCGCCATGATGAGTGACTCCCCGTGCGTGTGCACTGAAGCTGTGTGTAGTACCTAGCTTCACTGACTGTGTGTGGCCACAGAGTAGAAGAGTGGGGAGCTGATCATCACAGCGCTTGCACGGCTGCCCGCTCCACAATACATTGCGCAAGCACGGGATTTTGCAAAGTGGATTTGAGTGACGTCAGCATAAACCAGGGAACATCATTCAAATTGAGTGGGCAACGACAACTGTGACTGAACTAAATGAAGCACACCCCTATGACTAAGTGAGAAGCATTGATCTAACTGTATGAAGTGATTTTTGCACATGATTACAGTGCCATTTTTAATAAAAAAAAAAGTGTTAGTGATGCACATTGCATCACTAACAATGCACTCAAATCAGTTTAGATGCTAAACATTACATAACAGGTTCCCTTTAAAGAGTGCTAGAGACTGGTGACACTCAAATTCGTGAGATCCCCACCAATTGCTCAAACAACTTCCTAGGCCGGTTTTACACATGCTGATATTTCCGGTATCGGAAAAAAACAGTATCGGAGATATTAATGTCCGTGTGTCCTTGTGTCCGTGTGTGTAATACTTGCAGCACACATGTGTCAACCATGTGCCGCATCAGTACCACACATACCAGCGCCCGTGAAGCAGTGGTAAAGTTAGCAATATTCCACCGATGCCGGGTGCTGAAGACCGCTCGCATCATACTTCTCTGCTCTGCCAGCAAGCAGCGCAAGCAGGGGATAATGTTCAGAGTTATATTCAACTGATAACAGTGAGAGCAGTTGGCGAATGATGGGACTACTACTCCCATCAGCCTACATCTGCTGCCATTAATAACAGTAAGAGCAGGCGGCGGCTGATGGGAGTATTCATCAGGCACTGCCTGCGCTATAAATAAATCAAACAGAAATGGCGTGGGTTCCCCTGTATTTTTGAGAACCAGCCAGACAAAACTGACAGCTGCGGGCTGCCACCCTCAGCTGTCAGCTTCAGCAAGGCTGGTTATCAAGAATAGAGGGGTCACCACGTTGTTTTTTTAATTATTTAAATAAATAATTTTAAAAAATGGCATGGGGTCCCCCCATTTTTGACAACCAGCCTTGCTAAAGCAGACAACTGGTGGCCAGCGCCATGGATATTGACCCCCCAACCTAAAAATAGCAGCTCGCAGCCACCTAGAAAAGGCACATCTATTAGATGCAACAATTTTGGTGCTTTGCCAGGCTCTTCCCACTTGCCCTGTAGTGATGGCAAGTGGAGTAATATTTGTGGGGTTGATGTCACCTTTGAATTGTCTGGTGACATCAAGCCCTCTGATTAGTAATGGAGACATGTCTATAAGATACCTATCCATTACTAATCCTATAGTTGTATTGTAAATAAAGACACAGCAAGTATAAAGTTATTTATTTGAAATCAAAACAAAACACACTTTTCCATTTTTTTATTTTAAAATAACAAAGGCAATTATACTCACCTAATGCCCATTCCATTGAAGCCATTGTCTCCTGTAATAAAACAAAGATAGAAAAAACAGCAATATCCCTCACCAGTCCGACGTTTTGTCCCACGCAGTAATCCATGTCTGGGGATGAATAGTTTTCAACCTGGACCGTGCCAAGATGCGACTGTCCAGGCTGAAAACCACTGTTGAATGAGCTTCTGCAAGCATCAGTGAGCAGTGGTGAACTCATTGAAGTTTCCGTGGGTCATTGAGACTGCGTTCATACCGGGTTGAACTGTGATGACCTTAGCACCATGAGAAAAAGTCACTGAGTTCACTACAGTTCAGATCAGTAAGTTCTCCGCAGATCACTATGAGAAAGTTTGTTGTTTTCAGGGAGGCCTGTAAACTATTCTGCAGGTTACATCCTTGTTTCTCAGGAACTGAGGTACAATGGGTGGGGATAATAATCTCTTTCCTTCAGGATGACCGCCAAGCATGGGCATTCTCTCTCCCATCTGACTCCCAATCGCTCCAGATGGTGGAGGAATTTTTTCTGGTGCTGGGTCATATATACGACGGCCCCGACCACATCTCCCTGGCTGAGTCCACACTACGTCAGCTTCAGCGGGGAGACCGACCAGTGGAGGAGTTTTGCTCAACATTTCGGAGGTGGTCCACTGACACTAAGTGAAATGACCCTGCACTCCGTATACAGTTCTGTAAAGGGCTATCAGTATGGGTGAAGGATCCCTGTATCAGACTCCAATTTCCCTTGAGGTGGCCATGTCTCTGGCTATCCGGGTGGATTACCATCTTCGCCAAAGACGTAAAGAGACACCCCAATGTGCGGTAGGTCTGGGGTCAAGGGAAACCTGATCTGAGTAATCTAAGGAGCCAATGCAGTTGGGTGGGGCAGCTCCTTTTGTAAATCAGTCTGTAGTTTGGCGTAAAGGGGAGTATGTTTTTACTGTAAAAGAAGGGGCCATTTTGTGTGTGCATGTCCTTCCCTACCTCACTGTAAACAGCCGCCGGAAAACGAAGAAGGCCGGGTTGGGGGGGAGGTTACCAACCCAGGTGTACATATCTTCTTCGTGGGTAGGACACAATTTTTTCTGCCTGCTGAACTCCATCTGGGAAAAAATAAAGTGGTTATTTCTGTCTTTCTGGATAGTGGGGCAGGGTTTTACTTGATTGATGCTAAGTTTGTCCAGGTCCAAAGTTTCACACCACATAGACTATCCAGACCTATACCCATAATCTCCATCGCCGCATCCTTGAGACAGGTGTATTTAAATTCAAGTCATCCGAGAGTTACATCTACAGGTAGGGGCCATGCACTGAGAAGGTATTGACTGTTATGTGCTAGAGGGTCTGTCCTCTCCTGTGGTGCTTGGACTTGACTCACTTTGCACAACCCTGTGGTAGATTAGCAGACTTGGGAGGTGGTAAACTGGAGTGAGTATTGTCAAAGACATTGCTTGAACACCCAGCTTGCAAAGGTTGATACCCAGTCTGTTGGGCACCATCAAAAGCAATACTTAACCAGGATCACCTAAATACATATCCAATAAAACACTTGTATACAAAAGAAAAAAGAATATATGCATACAAACAAGGGATCAGCAAATATTAATTCATTTTATTTAGAGACCCAAAGAAAAGGTTAAAAACACTTAAAAACAACCCAAAGCAATGGAATGCCAAATTGATCCAAAAATATATACAGTACTTAATAATAAACATAGTCCTAGCAGACCGATGGGTAAAAATATTATGAGTCGATATAGTAATCAAAATTCATATACGATACATACACCATATAATAATCCCAAGTAATGATACATTCTAAGCTTTAGCAGTGCAACAATGCATTTTTATCATGGCCATGAGATATATGGCAAAAAATGAACAGATAAACAAATAAGATTATCAAATAAACAATATGCTGTTGGCACAATAAGATATAAAACTCAGGAAAAATATAAACAAAAAAGGCATGATAAGGAAGAGCCTGGGAAAAATGACAGGGAATTGAACAATATGAATAATTTGGTTCCAAACCCATGTGTATGGAGCTGGAGGAAAGGAGACATGGATGCGTATCGACCCCCACCGTGTCTTTTTCAAGGTAAGTGTTTTTCTTTGTAAAGAGGAAAGACAGGGGTACACCATGCCTAGATTTACGCAAAATTCAATCAGTTATGGTCTGGGATCCGTATCCGCTCCCTCTCATTCCGGACCTTTTAATCAGATTGTAGTAGCAAAATGGTTTTCTAAACTCCGAGTATTTGGGCGTGCTCAGAGATTTAGTCGCAGCAGCTGCATGATTTGCGGCTGCTAGCCCAGCCTGAATACATTGTGGGGACTCCTAACAAACAGGCATTCCCCACTGTATTCAGCATGCTCAGGAAAACCCGAGCAACGAGCATACTCGCTCATCACTAGTTGTAATCTGTTTAATTACATAAATTTATCCACCAGACCTTAAACTCACATCAGGTACATGTCAGGCAGGTCTTACAGATACTCAGAGACAAAATATTTTGTCAAACCAAAGAAATGTATGTTTTCGGTTGAGGAGATCCCTTTCTTGGATATATTTTATCAACCACTGGTTTTCGCGTGGATCTGAAGGCATCAAAACTATGAATTAAAACATGGGGAAATTATACATTACACTTTACAAAAAAGTGTGAAACAACTGAAAATGTCTTATATTTAGGTCTTCAAGTAGCCACCTTTTGCTTTGATTACTGCTTTGCACGCAGAAAATGTGAACGGATGTCACCAGCAAAGCACCCCCACATCATCACACCACCCCCTCCATGCTTCACGGTGGGAACCAGGCATGTAGATCCATCCGTTCACCTTTTCTGCGTGCAAAGCAGTAATCAATGCAAAAGGTGGATACTTTGAAGAACCGAATATAAGACATATTTTCAGTTGTTTCACACTTTTTTGTAAAGTGTAATGTATAATTCCACAAGTTTAATTCATAGTTTTGATGCCTTCAGTGTGATTCTACAATTTTCATAGTCATGAAAATACAGAAAAATCCTTTGAATGAGAAGGTGTTGTCCAAACTTTGGTCTGTACTGTACGTAAACTCACAAAAGTCTGTAAGAAGCCTCAGACAGAAAAATTGCACAACACAGGTCATCTCTGAAAAGATCTATGAAAAAGGTTAATACCAAGCAAAAGCCACGAGTCATAACTACAGTAAAATATGTAAATAATGTCTGCCCAACAAATAGGCTCTTGATGAGAAACAAAAAGGCAGACGAAAACATTCCATATTTGTAAGGCAACAAACCTTCGCCTCCGGCTTCTTACTGGGTTAAAAGAAACACCAAAAACTGGCAGGAAAATAACAAATTTTCCCATAAGTTTCTCTAGCAGTTTTTTTGATACTTTTTTCTAATGCCAATAAAGTGACTTAAAGGGAATTGTCAACCTCATTTTTTGCATGTAAGATGCCCCCCACTGCCCTTAGGGGCTTATTTTACAGCATTCTATAATGCGTAGACAAAACCCCTGAGGGAACCCGAAAAAAATAAGAAAACAAGTTAGATTAAACTCACCCGGGGGGCGGTCCGGTCCGATGGGTGTCGCAGGTCTGGGTCCGGCTCCTCCCCATCTTTTTTAACGAAGACATCATCCCCTTGCTTCGTCGCGGCTCCCTGCGCAGGGGCACTGTCTGGGCCCCGTTAGGGCAGAGGAAAAGTTTCTGCAAGGCGCAGGTGCCGGTAAAGGTCAGAGAGGCCCGGCGCCGTGCACTGCATACTTTAACTCCCGCCCTCAACAGGGCAGAGAATAAAAGCCTGCGCAGAGCCGCGACAGAAGCAAGGGGACATCATCGCATGAAGATGTAGGCGCCTGACCCGGACCTGCGACGCCATCGGCCGGACTGCCCCCGGTGGTAAAATCTAACTTGTTTTTTTCTTTTCAGGTTCTCAGGGTTAACTACACTTACAGAATGCTGAATAACCCCCAATTTGGTTGCCGATTTTTATAAAAAAATGGGTGACAATTCCTTTAAAGTAGACATATTTTGACCCAAAATTTTTTAAAATATTTTTTCCCTTTTTACTTAAATTGTGCTACTTAGTACGTAATTTCCCCTTTCCCGTCCTTTTGGGGGTAACTTTCAATAATCTTTGCAGTCATTTTATCAGCCCCCCGGGCCCAACCAAACCAGAAAAAAAATTGAAAAAAAATTAAAAGTACTTTCTTATAAGGAGACTTTTACTGTCAGTGCGAATCTTTAATTCAAGGAAAAGAAAACGAAACCCCTCTATAGAAATCCCCGGGGTTTTTTTTAGCAGAGGGGTATAAAGGATAAACGGGGAATTTCTATTCAAAAATTTTACAATAGCCTTGGAAATTCTGCTTTTTTTTTTAACAGTTGTCCCTCTTTTACTTTTTTTTTTTTTTTAACGCTGGGGAAAAACCCCCTCATTATGTTTTCTCAGGGCCAGGCGCTAAAAATTTCATCATACCGCTTGGTCTCCCTGCGATCAGTGAGACCAGGGACACTGATGAAGTTATATAGGCATTAAGTAAATAAAAAAAAAAAAAAAGGCTGGGCCCCATCTTTTAAATTTGCCAGCAAAAGGGAAACAGACGTGGGGCGGTGTTTTTTTTCGGGAAAAAGGGGTCAAACCCAAATTGTTCCCGCCTTTTTAAATCAGCTCCTTCTGCGGGAAAACCTTTACGGTTTTTTAAAAAAAAAGGGACCCCCCCCAAAAAAAGGGGGGTCCCCCTATTTTTAACCCCTTCCCCCCCCCGGGGGTTTTTTCCTTTAAAAAGCCCGGGAAATTTTTTAAAATTCTGAAAAATGCCTTTTGAGGTTTTTTTCGGGAAAAGCTTCAAGGTCTTCGCGTTTGGGGGGGGGGGGGGTTTTCCCCGGACTATTGTTTTAAAAGTTGAAGTAAAATTTTTTCGAAAAACTTGGGGTTTTTTTTTTAAAAAAAAAAGCAAAAAAGCGAAAATTTTAAAAATTTTGAATTTTCAAATTTGAATTTTTTCCCTTAAAAAAAGAAAAAAGTCACACAAAAAAATTAAAAAATAACATTTCCCCTATTCTTTTCACAAAAATTTGGAACCCCAAATTTTTTTTTTTAAGGAAAAATTAAAAAGGGTTAAAATTGACCCCCGATTTTATTTTTACAAAAAAAATTTACAAAACCATTTTTTTTTTTGGGGCCACCTCAATTTGAAATCACTTGAGGGGTTTTTAGCAGAAAATACCCCAAAAATGCACCTTCAAGAAGTTTATTAAAACCCCTTAGGCTTCACAGAGCTAAGAAGTGGAAGGGGAAAAAAAACATTTTTCTTTTTGTCCCAAAAATGTCTTTTCAAACATTTTTTATTTTCACAAAAAAAGGGAAAAAGGCGGTAAATGTTGGAATTTTCCTGATTACCCCCATACCCCTATGGAGGGAAAACCACTGTTTGGGCAAAAAGGGGAGCTGGAAAGGAAAAGGGCGCAGTTTGACTTTTCCAAAAAAATTGGTGGGAATTTTGAACGACGCCCCGTGGTTTGGAGGGCCCTGTGTGCCAAAAAAGTGGAAACACCCCACATGTGACCTTTTGGGAAAAAACCCCCAAAGGGAATTTTTGATGTGTGGGAGTATTTGAACCCCAAATGTTCACGCAAGTTTGTAATGTAGCTTAAGAAAAAAAAAATTTTTTTCCACAAGCATGAATTTTGCCCCAAATTTTTTTTTTCCCAAGGGTAAGAGGAAAATTGAACCCAAATTTGTTTCCAAAATTTTCCCAGTGTTGTACCCCTATGGGGGGGGAACCAGTTTGGGCACGGGGGCTTTAAAGGGGGAAAGGGGCCGTTTACTTTCCAAACCAAAATTGGGGAAATTTCAACGGGGCCGTCGCTTTAGGCCCTGATGTGCCTAAACAGTGGAAACCCCCCACATGTAACCCCCTTTTGGAAACTAGACCCCCAAGGGGAATTATTATGTGTGGTGAGCACTTTGAACCCCAAGTGCTTTTGCAAGTTTTTAATGTAAGCCGTGAAGAAAAAAAATCATATTTTTTTCCCCAAAAATGATGTTTCAGTCCCCCCAAAATTTTTTTTCCCAAAGGGTAAGAGGAGAAATTGGACCAAAAAAATTTTCCAAAAGTTAGTACGCTGTACCCCAATGGGGGGGGAACCGTTTGGGGGCCGGGGGGGTTGAAAGGGAAGGGCCTTTTTACTTTTTCCCAAACCAAAATTGGTGGAATTGCAACGGGGGCCTGCGGTTTGGGGGCCCGATTTGCCTAAACTGGGAAAAACCCCCCCCTGGACCCCATTTTGGAAAAGACCCCCCCAAGGAATTATTAGTTGTGGTGAGATTTGAACCCCCAAGGCTTAGAAGTTTTAATGTAGAGGGAAAAAAAAAATATATTTTTTCCCCAAAAATATGTTTTAGTTCCCAAATTTTT
>JARQOD010000002.1:147600981-147628510 GCA_033576555.1 Oophaga sylvatica
GGGCCTGTCGCTGGGCAACACAGACTTTCAAATCCCTCCAAAGGTTTTCTAAGGGTTTGAGATCTGGAAATTGGCTAGGCCACTCCAGGACCTTCATATGCTTTTTACGAAACCAGTCCTTCGTTGTCCTGGCGGTGTGCTTGGGATCATTATCATGCTGAAAGACCCATCCATGTTTCATCTTCAAAGCCCTTGCTGATGGAAGGAGGTTTGCACTCAAAATCTCACTATACATGGCTACATTCATTCTTTCATGTACACGGATCAGTCATTCTTGTCCCTTTGCAGAGAAACAGCCCCAAAGCATGATGTTGCCACCCCCATGCTTCACAGTAGGTATGGTGTTCTTTGGATGCAACTCAGCATTCTGTCTCCTACAAACATGATGAGTTTTGTTTCTACCAAACAGTTCTACTTTGGTTTCATCAGACCATATGACATTCTCCCAATACTCTTCTGGATAATCCAAATGCTCTCTAGCAAACTTCAGACAGGCCCAGACATGTACTGGCTTAAGCAGGGGGACGCGTCTATCACTGCAGGATCTGAGTTCCTAGCAGCGTATTGTGTTATGATGTAACCTTTGTTACGGGGTCCCAGCTCCATGCAGGTTATTCACTAGGTCCCCCTGTGTGGTTCTTGGATTTTTGCTCACCGTTCTTGTGATCATTTTGACCCATGGAGTGAGATCTTGCATGGAGCCCCAGATCGAGGTAGATTATCAGTGGTCTTGTATGTCTTCCATTTTCTTATTATTGCTCCCACAGTTGATTTTATTACACCAAGCTGCTTGCCTATTGCAGATTCAGTCTTCCCAGCCTGGCGCAGGGCTGCAATTTTGCTTCTGGTGTCCTTCAACAGCTCTTTGGTCTTCACCGTAGTGGAGATTGGAGTATGACTGTTTGAGGTTGTGGACAGGTGTCTTTTATACTAAAAACAAGTTCAAATGGGTGCCATTACTACAGGTAATGAGTGGAGGACAGAGGAGCCTCTTAAAGAAGAAGTTACAGGTCTGTGAGAGCCAGAAATCTTGCATGTTTTTAGGTTGACCAAATACTTATTTTCCACCATAATTTGCAAAATAAATCTTGCCAAATCAAAAAAGGCAATTTTCTGGATTTGTTTTCTCATTTTGACTCTCATGGTTGTGGTCTACCTATGGTGTCTATTACAGGCCTCTCTCATCTTTTTAAGTGGGAGAACACAATTAGTGTCTGACTAAATACTTTTTTTCCCCACTCTAAATACTTTTTCTCCCCACTGTACCACCAAGAGCCCATACATTCTAATGTCCTCACTAATATATACCTACCAGGTACCCATACATTCTGATGTTTTCACTAATATATAGCACCAGGAGCCTATACACTTTAATGTCCTCACTAATATATACCTACTAGAACCCTATACATTCTAATGTCCTCGCTAATATATAGCACCAGTAGCCCATACATTCTCATGTCCTCACTAACATATACCAACAGGAGCCCATGTATTCTGAAATCCTTATTAATATATACCACCAGCCTAGAATGTATGGGCTTGTGGTAGGTATATATTAGTGGCAACATCAAAATGTATGGAGTCCTGGTAGGTATATGTTAGTGTAGACATTAGAGCGTATGGAAGGTGATAACTTATCTTCACTGGACAACCTCTCTAAGTTTATGATTGGTGTAGGTTCATGAAACATCCTGTTCTATAATAACTTATGCATGGTTGTGTGCCCAGTAGCATGGCCATCATTTTTAGTATAGCTGGTAGATATGCAAAGTATATTTGTCTATAAGTAGTGTGAGACAGTGACTGGTGTTATGGTGAATGGCCGGTATGTGTCGCAGAGGCGGAGGTCCTCTGCGCTGTAAGCCTGGAATGTTGCTCTGGGACTTGTAGTTCCAGAAGCCTTGTTTAGTTTATAAAGGACTGGACTTACAGGGTTATCTGGAGAGCTAGGAGGGTCTGGCTAACCACACACCTCCCATCAGTGAGTGTGTCTCATAGGATATAATGAGACTGTTGTTTGGTCACATGGTCTCTGAATTGGAAGTTCCAGCAAGAGAACAGGTTTCCTGAAAAGCACATGGTGGAGATCATGTACCTGCAGAGTCTGTGACGGCCACTGTGTTGGGGAAGCTACCGTCCTTCTGTGGATCTGAAACTGACAGGGTTGAGCTTGTCGAGCAAGTCATCGTACGGGTCAGTGATCCCAGTTAGGCAGCTTTCCTGGAAGTCAGGACTGACAAAAAGTCAGCTTGTGAAGCAGAGATCCTGAAAGGTAACCTCGGACAAGGGGGTTGTATGAAAGGCAGACTGGTGTTTCTGCTATTGGAACAGACCGGTGGTCATAACAGGTTCCGTTGATGTAAAGAAATGGACTATACTTTACGTGGTTTATGCTGTCTAAATAAACCAAATAGACTGTTTAAATGGAAAACTGTTCCTGTGTGCTTTAATCCCGCTGCCAAGTGAGTGTCCCCCAACACATTCAGTGAGTGCTATCTCACAGTAGCAACATTATTCGCAATATAATTCCAGATGCAAGCCTAAAACAACAAGACTACATTTATTTGCAATAGCAATACCAAGTGGTCTCCCAAATTTGACAGGCAGCCAAGTGAGCAGATGATATAAGTATAATAATATATATAATAAATTATTATTATTATTATTATTATCAGTATCCGCTGCACCAATATATGCCTACCAGGTGCCCATACATTCTAGGCTTAACACACACACACACACACACATAGCTATAAAGAAAGACGGAGACACAAAGACAATAGAGAACTTATTATCAGTCCACCTCCTCTTCAGCTCTTCCAACTCCCGCAGAGTACAGGACATGTGGCGAAATTGAGGTCACATGACCGGTCACTTGATTGTGATGTCACCAAAGGTCCTGAAGCAATCTCCACATCGGAAGCTACACTGATAATACTATTATCAGTGTAGCTTCTGCTGTAGACGCTGGGGTCCAAAATGGTGTGGTGGCCCTTGTAACATGCCCAGTTCCCTACCCCTAAAGTCGGCCCTTTCCATCCAGAACATTTATAGCACATCTTTCCAAGAAAATGCTAAACATGTGTAAGATTAGAATAACCCTCTAATTAAAGAATATTTACTACATATGACTGTGATTACTCACTTGACATTGGCTGAGATCTTGTCTGCTTTTCTGTATTTCTGAAGCTTGACTTTGCTGCTGTTGAGCCACTTGCTTTGCTACTTCTGCTAATGAAGATGTTGCTTCTGCCATTTCTTAAAATGAGAGGAATTTTAAATAAATTATGACTTATCTAGCGAATAAGGTTATGGCTATATGGCGGCATCGCATGACACTGAAAAGGCAGAGACACATTGTAACATTGGATGTGGTGATTACCTATGATGTCGCTTTCCGACCTGCGACAGAGTCACACATTTCCAAATGTGTCTGGTCACAAATCGCACGCAACACACTTGTCATAGACGTCAATGAAAGTTGCACGTGACACACAAATCATTTGCGACATGGCTGTTTTATTTACAGCAAAATTCAGCTCCAATTTAGACACATGAGAATTGCTGTCGATCGACACATGTCATCCTGTTGTCCTAGCTTTATGGTTCAGAGTGCGGATAATGAAAATGTTTAAAATGAAAATGTATGATAATGAAATTTATCTCCTACTTATCAAGTAAATGCTCAACAATGTATTGTCTATAGATATTGCAAAACTGCTGTCATATTCTTATATTCTTCACATATATAGGTTACGTTCAGACAAAAATGCAAAACGTGAGTTAATGTGCCAGTTTTCTAATTCATGGTAAGTACTAGTCTCATCCATTTTGCACACAAATGTGCCAAATAGCATACAGCTCATCTGACTGCCGCAATGCAAACATAAAGAGCTGCACACGAATGCAACAGTACAGTCATTGCTAGTGTTGAGCGATACTGCTCGATATCTAAAAATATCGGATCGGAATGGTATCGCCGATATCACTAAATATCGTCGATATCCGATTCCGATACCGGAAGTCCAATGTAAGTCTATGGGAACCAAATATCGACATTAAAAAAAAACATTCTTGCCTTGTTGGTTAATTGTACATGAAGGAAAACAACAAAGACTAATGTACAATGTATTGGGGGAGGTTGAGGAGACAATAAAGGCATACATGTTTAACCCAATGCATTGGAATAGCATTAATATATATATTTTTTTGGAAATACGTTTGGATTGACTAACAAATTGACAATGTTGTTAACCTTTTTTCTATTTTGGCAAATATGTATGTTTCACAACTTCCATGCTCTTCACCTTTTTAACTTTTGCCAGTGCCACACTTTCTCCTTCATAATCTTCAGCAGCATCATCTTTCTCATCAAATTATTCTTCATCTTCACCTTCTTAATCTTCTTCTTAAACTTCTTGCTATTCATGTTTTTGTTTACATTACTCATATTGTTATTATTAAACTAATTAATCTTCTTCATATTCAAATTCTTCATCTTCTTCCTCTTCATCTTCTTCATCATATTCTTATTTGTGACAGAGATTCCTGTACTTGTAATCTGTAAAAGTATGAATTGTTCATCCTTCCGTTCTTGCTGTCACAAAAGATTTAAATTACAACAGTATTTGTCCGTGTTCAGTTTAGCCTGCAGCAGCAGGCATTTTCCAGGGGCACCACGAGGAGGAACGGACTCACCCCCATACACTGCTTAGTCTTCTTCTGCTTAGAATTTAGAGCATATATTTTGCTCTTCATTTTGGTCTTATACTTCATGTTCTTCTGCTTTTTGATCTTCTGCTTATTGTTCTGCTGTCTCTTGTTCTGTATCTTGTAGTTTGTCTTAACCTTCTTTGTCCTGTTGGTGATCTTCTTCTGGGTAATCTTTTATTTTTTCTTTGTGATGGTGTTCAGGCTGGTTGGCTTCATGCTCGTCGTCCTTGTTGTCGTCATCTTCTTCTGGGTGGTCTTTAAGGTCGTCTAATTTCCGAGAACCAGCTGACGTTACTGGAACCCTGACGGGTATCAGATGGAGCAAGAGACAATGGAAGTAACGAGGACCAGCTGACTGTGCTGGAACCCGGAGGGGCAGCAGAAGGAAAAGAGGCAATGTCACAACCGAGTACCAGCTGACGTTACTGTGACACGGTTACTAAGCAGGAGGGTACCTGTGCTCCAAAGCACTACCAAGGACCAGCAGACGTTGGTGGAACTCGGATACGGAGATGGAGGCACCTAGGCCAAAGGCACTGGGGAGAACCAGTTGACGGTACTGGACCCCGGACGGGTAGCAGAAGGAAAAGAGGCAATGTCACAACCGAGTACCAGCTGACATTACTGTGACACGGTTACTAAGCAGGAGGTACCTGTGCTCCAAAGCACTACCAAGGACCAGCAGACGTTGGTGGAACTCGGATATGGAGATGGAGGCACCTAGGCCAAAGGCACTGGGGAGAACCGGTTGACGGTACTGGACCTCGGACGGGTAGCAGAAGGAAAAGAGGCAATGTCACAACCGAGTACCAGCTGACGTTACTGTGACACGGTTACTAAGCAGGAGGTACCTGTGCTCCAAAGCACTACCAAGGACCAGCAGACGTTGGTGGAACTCGGATACGGAGATGGAGGCACCTAGGCCAAAGGCACTGGGGAGAACCAGTTGACGGTACTGGACCCCGGACGGGTAGCAGAAGGAAAAGAGGCAATGTCACAACCGAGTACCAGCTGACGTTACTGTGACACGGTTACTAAGCAGGAGGTACCTGTGCTCCAAAGCACTACCAAGGACCAGCAGACGTTGGTGGAACTCGGATACGGAGATGGAGGCACATAAGGAAAAAGGCACTGGGGAGAACCAGTTGACGGTACTGGACCCCGGACGGGTAGCAGAAGGAAAAGAGGCAATGTCACAACCGAGTACCAGCTGACGTTACTGTGACACGGTTACTAAGCAGGAGGTACCTGTGCTCCAAAGCATACCAAGGACCAGCAGACGTTGGTGGAACTCGGATACGGAGATGGAGGCACCTAGGCCAAAGGCACTGGGGAGAACCAGTTGACGGTACTGGACCCCGGACGGGTAGCAGAAGGAAAAGAGGCAATGTCACAACCGAGTACCAGCTGACGTTACTGTGACACGGTTACTAAGCAGGAGGTACCTGTGCTCCAAAGCACTACCAAGGACCAGCAGACGTTGGTGGAACTCGGATACGGAGATGGAGGCACCTAGGCCAAAGGCACTGGGGAGAACCAGTTGACGGTACTGGACCCCGGACGGGTAGAAGAACGCACCCATGAAAATGTAAGTTGACAGGACGCAAGCCGTCCGCAGTTACCGAATCACACAGTCCTACAGTGGGTGCTTGTCCTATTGTCACAATGGAAACCGCCTTTATTTACATATCCCACAGCACACATAGGAATCACCTAAACTGCAGGCACCATAGAGTCGGCTAACCCGAATACAACACGACAGCACAACTTATTGGAGGATAATTGACGTTCACACTGCCAGGAAACAGCTGTCGTGCTGTAACCAGGCTGGCCAGGAGTCAGTACCCCTGCCAATTACTTACGAGCAACAAATGGCGGTGTTGTAGCCCAGGGAGTAGAGTTCAAGTGGTAGAAAGATGAACATAACAGGAGACATGGAAAACGTTGCCAAACAGTTATTTAATCTGAAAACGGACAGGCAAATTCAGGTGAGATCCATGCCTTGTTCATTTTCAGAAAAGTAAGCCGGTCTACATTCTCTGAGGATAGTCGCATGCGACGGTCTGTTACTACACCACCTGCAGCACTAAAGACACGCTCAGATAATACACTGGCAGCAGGGCAAGCCAGCACCTCCAATGCATACTGGCTAAGCTCTGGCCATGTATCCAACTTAGAGACCCAAAATTTGAAAGGGGAAGAGGCATCTGGGAGTACACTTAGAGGGAAAGCCAAGTAGTCTGTCACCATCTTACGGAAACGTTTCTTCCTGGTGACTGGAGCCGTCTCGGATGGTGTAGACCTTGCTGGCGCTGTCACAAAACTTTGCCACATTTGTAACATACAGCTCTTGCCCTGTGCAGAGGCGCTGCTTCTGCTCCCTCTTGTTGTAGAGGTGTCTACACTGCCTCGACGCACAGAGCTGCTTTGTAAAGCAGTAGCAGCAGCAGCAGCTCTCTCGGCTGGAATGTACAACAGTATGGATTGCACCAGTGTGTCTTGGTACTCCTGCATTTTACGGTCCCGGTTCACCGGTGTGATGAGGGTTTGTAAGTTGTCCCGGTAGCGAGGGTCTAGGAGGGTGTACACCCAATAATCTGACGTGGTGAGAATGTGGGCGATGCGGCGGTCGTTTCTCAGGCACTGAAGCATGAAATCAACCATGTGCTGCAGACTCCCAACTGGCCAACAAAGGCTGTCCTCTGGAAGAGGCGTCATCTCTGCCTCCTCTGCATCACCCCACCCTCGCTCTACATACTGACTAGCTAGAGCGTTGTGTACCTCCCTCTGTAGGGATTTCTTCCTCCTCCATTGACTCCTCCTCCTCCTCATCCTCCTCACAAAGTGAGCCCTGCCCAGCCCTTTGTGAGGAACCACGTTGCGATGACTGTCCTGAAGGTAATTGAATTTGTGACTCCTCATCCTCCACCTCTTCCAAAACCTCTTCCTTTAGTGCTTTCAGTGATTTCTGAAGCAGGCAGATAAGGGGGACAGTCATGCTGACTAGTGCATCATCTGCACTCGCCATCCGCGTTGAGACATCAAACGCACGCAAAACGTCGCAGATGTCCTTCATAGAGGCCCACTCAGTAGTGGTGAAGTGTGAACGGCGCAAATTGCGAGTTGATTGCGCCTGTTGCAGCTGATACTCCATTACTGCTGGCTGCTGCTCACACAACCGCTCCAACATATGTAACGTGGAATTCCACCTGGTGGGTACGTCACATCAGGAAGGCGAAATCTGACTTGCAGAGCTGCAATGCGCGATCTGGCCATGCTGGAACGTCGCAAGTGAGCGCACTCTAGGCGGACCTTGTGCAGCAGTGCATCAAGATCCGGATAGTCCCTCAAAAAACTCTGCACGACCAAGTTGAGCACATGTGCCAGACATGGTATGTGAGTGAGGTTGCCAAGGCCCAGAGCTGCCACCAGATTTCGGCCATTGTCACACACTACCAAGCCTGGCTGGAGATTAGCTGACAAAAACCACACGTCGCTCTCCTGCTTGATGGCATCCCAGAGCTCCTGCGCTGTGTGGCTTCGATTCCCCATGGAAATTAATTTCAGGACGGCCTGTTGACGTTTGGCCACGGCTGTGCTCATATCGGTCGCAACAGGTAAGCGTTCACGGGTCCATGTGGAGGTATACCGTGACGGCTCGTGCAGCGATGATTCTGAGGAACTGGAGTAGGAGGAGGAATCAATGTGTACAGACTGGATTCCTGCAATCCTTGGAGTTGGTAGAACACGTACAGCGCCACTGGCAAGATCTGTACCCGGCTCAACAACATTGACCCAATGGGCAGTGAGGGAAAGGTATCGTCCCTGGCCATGGGTACTGGTCCACGCATCGGTGGTCAGGTGGACCCTGCTACTGACGGCGTTTAGTAGCGCATGTTTAATGTTTCCCTCGACATGTTTTTGCAGAGCAGGGACAGCTTGCCTGCTGAAATAAAATCGGCTTGGCACATTATATTGTGGGACTGCCAATGCCATAAAGTTCCTGAAACTGTCAGTCTCCACCAGCCTGAATGACAGCATTTCAAGGGACAGGAGTTTTGCAATGCCAGCATTCAGAGCCTGTGCTCGTGGATGGTTTGCCGAGTATGGCCGTCTTTTATCCCATGCCTGTGGTACCGATGGCTGTTTTGTGGTCTGGGAGTGTGACGATGACTGTGAACTTGCTGCTGTGGGTGGAAGAACAGTTTGTCTATGGACAACAGTGACCGAGGTTCTTCCATGGAGATCCTGTGAGGAAGCCGAACCAGGTGTGTGTGAGCTGAAGGTAGAGGCTCCAACACGACCTGAAGATGTAGGTGCTGCTGTAGGTTGGCCTACATCTCCAGTGTGTCTTTGTAACTCAGCTACGTGCTTTGTCCGTACATGTTTCCACATATTTGTGGTATTCAGGTTACTGATATTTTTACCTCTTTTAACTTTTTGCTTACACAGCTTGCATTGAACATAGCAAATATCATCTACAAGTCTGTCAAAAAAGGACCACGCAGTGCAAGTCATGGGAGCGCCAATTTTGACATTTCTAAGAGAACTGCTCCCAACAGGTGCCAAACTGGAGGCTACAGGCAAGCGAGTCTGCAGCCTACCTCTCCCTCCTCTTTGTACCGTTGGGACAATCTCTTCCTCAGAGCTGCTCCCACCACCTTCCTGTTGCTCACGCCATGTTGGGTCTCGGACTTCATCATCTCCACTACCCTCTTCCAACACCTGCTGCTGTTGGATGGTCTGGGCAGCACCATGCTCCACAAAACCTGGCACCTGAGTCTCATCATCATCATAAGATGCGTTCTGCGGTGTGCTGTCCATCGGCACTGGCTCACCCGCCTCTTCAGATTGAGAGAGACACAGCTGTTGCGCATCACTGCATACTCCCTCTTCTTCAAATTGCAGAATGCTGCTTGCCTGTGCCCGTGTTTGCGAGCCAACAGATTCTGAGAACAGAAGCAGAGACTCAGCTGGCTCCTGTACAGAACTCTCTGACTGCCTGGGCAATTTGACAGGCGGTGAACAGACAGATGGTTGCTCAACAGTGTTGTGTTCCTGAGAGGAGGTGGAAGGAAATGAAGTCAATGCATTGGCTGCCATCCAACCAACAACGGCTTCAATTTGTTTTTCCCGCAGCAGGGGGGCACGCCGAGCTCCTACCAAAGTGCGCATAAAGGAACGCTCATGGGTAAAACTGGTGGATGCTGTGTCACTGAGGGTGGCAGCAGCCACAGAATCCCCAAGTCCTCTCCCTGCTGAAACTCCACGGCCACGACCACGTGCCTTACTCACTGACTTCTTCATCTTGGTAGATTGATAAAGAAAGTCAGAAAAGTTATAAGGCCTAAGTGTGGTTATTACGCAGAGACTGAAGTGAACACTGAAACACAACTGTTCACAATCTGTGAAAGGCTACTCCTTTGTCTACTTCTATAGTGTTTGCAACCAATGTATTGGATACGGATGGAAGCGCGTCACACTAATAGATTATATTTTAAATGGAATGGAGCAGAACCAATTGGAGATAAATGAAAAGGATGAGGCACTGAGACACGCTCAGCAGAGTACAAGCAGCAGTGCTTGAACAAGTAACTGGAGCGTGATGTGCACTCAAAAAATAAAAAACACAGCCTGAAGTGAACACTGAAACACAACTGTTCACAATCTGTGAAAGGCTACTCCTTTGTCTACTTCTATAGTGTTTGCAACCAATGTATTGGATACGGATGGAAGCGCGTCACACTAATAGATTATATTTTAAATGGAATGGAGCAGAACCAATTGGAGATAAATGAAAAGGATGAGGCACTGAGACACGCTCAGCAGAGTACAAGCAGCAGTGCTTGAACAAGTAACTGGAGCGTGATGTGCACTCAAAAAATAAAAAACACAGACTGAAGTGAACACTGAAACACAACTGTTCACAATCTGTGAAAGGCTACTCCTTTGTCTACTTCTATAGTGTTTGCAACCAATGTATTGGATACGGATGGAAGCGCGTCACACTAATAGTTAAATTGCATGGAGCTGCAAGAATTACACTGAAGAAAAAAAAAAGAGTCTGTGAGTGACACGTGCAGATGCCTACAGACAGTGTTGCATGCAGAGCAAACTGCAGCATCACTTACACTCACACACACACCTTGCAGAGCTGTTAAAACAACACTGCAGGCAAAAGGAAGCTTTACACAGCGGTTGGTGCTAGCCTGCCTACAGCACAGTACACTAAATCGCAATTTCTAACTGTCCCTCAGAGTCAGCACAGCAGCGTTCTGTCCCTTACTGAATTCACAGCACAGTGACGCTAAAATGGCGGCGGCACCTTTTATAGTGCATTCTGACATCATTTCAGCATCCAATCACAGCCATGCCATTAGTTAACATGACCGCAGCAGTACAGGATGTGCCCACACTTCTTAGGATTCCTCATTGGCTGACTAAAATCACATTGCCTCTCAAAGAATTATGGGAACTTACGATTCCGGTATATGATATATGGAAAATATCGGAACTAAGTATCGAAAGGCCGAAACAGCTAATATCGGCCGATACCCGATACTTGCGGTATCGTATCGCTCAACACTAGTCATGGCCAAAAGTTTTGAGAATGACACAAATATTATATTTTCACATGATCTGCTGCCCTCTGGTTTTTATGTGTGTGTTTGACAGATGTTTTTATCACAGACAGAAATATAATTGCAAACATATGAGTAACAAAAGCTTATATTGACAGTTAGAATGAGTTAATGCAGCAAGTCAATATTTGCAGTGTTGACCCTTCTTCTTCAGGACCTCTGCAATTCTCCCTGGCATGCTCTCAATCAACTTCTGGACCAAATCCTGACTGATAGCAGTTCATTCTTGCACAATCAATGCTTTCATTTTGTCAGAATTTTTAGGTTTTTGTTTGTCCACCCGATGATTGTTTTTGTGATTGACCACAAGTTCTCAATGGGATTAAGATCTGGGGAGTTTCCAGGCCATGGACCCAAAATCTCTATGTTTTGTTCCCTGAGCCATTTAGTTATCACCTTTGCTTTATGGCAAGGTGCTCCATCATGCTGGAAAAGGCATTATTGATCGCCAAACTGCTCTTGGAGGGTTGGGAGAAGTTGCTCTTGGAGGACATTTTGGTACCATTCTTTATTCATGGCTGTGTTTTTAGGCAACACTGTGAGAGAGCCGATTCCCTTGGCTGAGAAGCAACCCCACACATGAATGGTTTCAGGATGCCTAACAGTTGACATGAGACAAGACTGGTGGTAGTGCTCACCTTGTCTTCTCCGAATGAGGCGTTTTCCTGATGTCCCAAACAATCGAAAATGGGATTCATCAGAGAAAATAACTTTACCCCAGTCCTCAGCAGTCCACTGCCTGTACCTTTTGCAGAATATCAGTCTGTTCATGATTTTTTTTCTGGAGAGAAGTGGCTTCTTTGCTGCCCTCCTTGAGACCAGGCCTTGCTCCAAGAGTCTCCGCCTCACAGTGCGTGCAGATGCACTCACACCTGCCTGCTGCCATTCCTGAGCAAGCTCTGCACTGCTGGTAGCCCGATCCCGCAGCTGAAACACTTTTAAGAGACGGTCCTGGCTCTTGCTGGTCTTTCTTGGGCGCCCTGGAGCCTTTTGGCAACAATGGAACCTCTCTCCTTGAAGTTCTTGATGATGCGATAGATTGTTGACTGAGGTGCAATCTTTCTAGCTGTGATACTCTTCCCTGTTAGGCCATTTTTGTGCATTGAAATGATGACTGCATGTGTTTCTTTAGAGATAACCATGGTTAACAGAAGAGAAACAATGATGCCAAGCACCAGCCTCCTTTTAAAGTGTCCGGTGGTGTCATTCTTACTTAATCATGTCAGATAGATCTCCAGCCATGTCCTCATCAACACCCACACCTGTGTTAATGGAGCAATCACTGAAAAGAGGTTAGCTGGTCCTTTTAAGGCATGGCTACAATGATGTTGAAATGTGTTTTGGGGGATAAAGTTCATTTTCTAGCCAAATATTGACTTTGCAAGTAATTGCTGTTAAACTGATCACTCTTTATAACATTCTGGAGTATATGCAAATTGCCATTAGAAAAAGTGAAGCAGTAGACTTTGTAAAAATTAATATTTGTGTCATTCTCAAAACTTTTGGCCATGACTGTACATCAGCAGTGATGCCCCTTACATGTTGATAGGTGCTTAGCCTTAAGGGGAAAAAAAGTCCTGGTTAACACCATTAAATCACCTTTCTGCAGTGGGAAAGAAAACTATGCTGACATCTTCTGGCTATTGCCGAAAAGCTAGCTATGTTTTTGATTAAAAAACATATGGTGGCAGGACTATCATGTCGAAGAATACTTATTAATACTTTAACATCAGAATCAGTACTCTTGGAAATTATATAGGCTTTTTATCATATTATGCTGAAAAAAAAGATAAAAACAATACTGAAATAATTCACTGTTTTGTTGGCAAATGCATAAACATCTTTGCAAAACTAAATTAAATAGGTCATTACCATCTTCATAAATGAATAATGTTTAAAAGTACTTTTAAATACAAGCAATTTTGCAATTTTTAATTCATTCTTGACATATTACCTCTTGTCTACAGTGTGTTGCCTTGGAGATCGACCACCACTGCTGGACAGCAGAACATGCAAAATCCTTACAATCTTTTTTCTATTGAGCTTGCAAGCACTGTTTTGAAGAAATCGCAAGAACGAAGTTGCCTTATAATCCTGGTGTAATGTTCACTAGAGTTGAGCGATACTTTCCGATATCCTAAAGTATCGGAATCGGAATGGTATCGCCGATATCACTAAAATATCGGCGATACCCGATACCGATACCGGAAGTCCCATGTAAGTCTATGGGAACAAATATCGCAACTAAAAAAAACCCATTCTTTCCTTGTAAACACTAAATATACACACATAGAATACATATATATATATATATACATGTCATTGTGACATATATATATACATATATGTATAGTTTATACACTTCTACATAGTAAAATATCCTCTCATTCAATTGCCGGGTAAAGCCGGCTTCAGTGAAAAGACAGAAGCACCCGACATGAAATGACACTTGGTGTACATAGGGTTAACCATGTCTTTTCATGTCGTTTGCTATCTGATTTGCACAAACAATTAAATCAGACTATGTGTGCAAAATTTCACACCTGTAGGGGTTAATTAAAGGTGTAAATTCGTTGTAAAAAAAACGGACTTTTTTTGCTACGAATTTACACCTTTAATTAACCCCTACAGGTGTGAAATTTTGCACACATAGTCTGATTTAATTGTTTGTGCAAATTAGGCTGGAGTCACACACAACCACAAAAAATCGGTCCGTTTTAGACGGTCGACAATCGGATCAAAATAAAAACATCACACATCCTTCTGGCATCCGATTTTCCTTCAAAGATGCGATTTAATCGCATGTGTGTGTACCTTGTAACATCCGATTTTCATCCGACTTGCGAGATTTTCTCGCAGGCTTGCAAAACTGACATATAATGGATCCAAAAGAATAGTATTTAAATGCCAAAAGAAAGAATAGATATATACACATAGAGCACATATATATATATATATATATATATATATATATATATATATATATATGTCATTGTGACATATATATATATACATATATTTATAGTTCTTACACTTCTACATACTGTTATAGCCGCTAATTCAATTGCCGGCTTCAGTGAAATCACAGAAGCCGACATGAAATGATACATTGTTTCCACACATTTAACCATGTAATTTCATGTATTTTTATATATGTTTGAAACATACAATTACATGAGTATATGTGTGCTAAATTTCAGACATGTAGGGGTTAATTAAAGGTGTAAATTCGTTAAAAAAAAATGCGTGGGCTCCCGCTGTATTTTCTCCACCAGACAGACAAAGCAAGCGAGTGGGGGCAGATAATAATAGCCTAGGGAGGGTACATTTTTTTTGTGCCCCCCCTGGCTACTAACATCTGCCCCCAGACACCCCAGAAAGGGCAAATCTATAATTAGATTCGCCCTTTCTGGCACTTTGCCCGTCTATTCCCATTGCCCTGTAGCGGTGGCGAATGGGTTAATAAGGGGTTAAAATGACCTTGCAATTGAAAGGTCACTTTAAGCCAGGTTAATAATTGATAGCTGTCAATTAGGCAACTATCAATTATTAATCCTATTGTATGAAAGAAAAATCAAACACACACACTTTAATAAAAAATAAGTTTAATTAAATAATCACACAGTTTTTGACCATATTTTTTTTCCTGCTAAAACCATTTCCTGTAATAAAAATAAAATAAAAAAGCAAAATTATACTTACCAATCCGATGTACAGTCAGGTCCCACGGTGTAATCCATCAGAAAGGGTTAACAGGTTACAGGTCGCAGAGAGCTAATAATGCTGTCTCAGACCTGTATTCCCCTGAATGAATAACTTCCTCTCCCAGCGAAAGTAGAGGAATAGATTCATGAATGGAGCTTAATTGATTTCTTGCCAATTTAACTGTAGTGACCTGACCTAAAGGGAAAGTGGACACAATCAATTAAGCTTCATTCATGAAACACTCCTCTCCTGTCGCCAGGAGAGGAACTTATTCATTCATGAGCTTTGAGCTGAGCATGCAGGATTACTTGCACTGCTTGGCTCAAAGCTAGTTAACCCTTTGTGAAGGATTACAGCGTGGGACGTGACAGATCGGCGGAATAGGTAAGAATAATGTTGTTTTATTTCTTTTTCTTTATTTTAGGAGATCAATGGCTTCGCACGGATTTAGTGTAAAATAAAATATGGTCAAAAAAATGTGTTTTTATTTCATTAAAATTATTTATTCTTAAAGTGTGTGTGTTTTTTTATTTACTTCAATAGGATTAATAATTGATAGTTGTCTAATTGACAGCTATCAATCATTAACCTGCCTTAAGGTCACCTTTCAATTGCAAGGTGACAGTAAGGTGAGATTAACCCATTCGCCACCGCTACAGGGCAATGGGAATAGACGGGCAAAGTGCCAGAAAGGGCGAATCTAATTATAGATTTGCCCTTTCTGGGGTGTCTGGGGGCAGATGTTAGTAGCCAGGGGGGGCACAAAAAAATGCACCCTCCCTGGGCTATTATTATTACGGGCCCACAATCGCTTTGCTTTGTCTGTCTGGTGGAGAAAATACAGCGGGAGCCCACGCATTTTTTTTCAACGAAATTACACCTTTAATTAACCCCTACATGTCTGAAATTTTGCACAAATACACTCATGTAATTGTATGTTTCAAACATATATAAAAATACATGAAATTACATGGTTAAATGTGTGGAAACAATGTATCATTTCATGTCGGCTTCTGTGATTTCACAAAACCCGGCAATTGAATTAGCGGCTATTACAGTATGTAGAAGTCTAGGAACTATAAATATATGTATATATACATGTCACAATGACATGTATATATATATATGTATGTGTTCTATGTGTATATATCTATTCTTTCTAGTCTTTATTAAAGCTGTCAGTGTGATTTTACAGTATAGGCGGGGATGAATTGCCGGCTTTTCTAAAGGACACCGATGCGATTTCATCGCAAGTCACACAGTGTGGTCCGTTTGTAATCAGATTTTTCATCGCTCCCATAGACTTGCATTGGCGATTGTCGACCGACAATCGGTGACAATCGCAGCATGCTGCGATTGTACACGGACGTTTAAAACGGACCACAAAAAATCTGATACTGGGAGCTGCTCCATAGATTAACATAGGTCCGACTGCAATGCGATATTTCATCGCATTGCAGTCGTCCGATTTTGTCGCCAGTGTGACTCCGGCCTTAGATAGCAAAGGACATGAAAAGACATGGTTAACCCTATGTACACCAAGTGTCATTTCATGTCACCCGACATGAAATGACACTTGGTGTACATAGGGTTAACCATGTCTTTTCATGTCCTTTGCTATCTAATTTGCACAAACAATTAAATCAGACTATGTGTGCAAAATTTCACACCTGTAGGGGTTAATTAAAGGTGTAAATTCGTTGTAAAAAAAACGGACTTTTTTGCTACGAATTTACACCTTTAATTAACCCCTACAGGTGTGAAATTTTGCACACATAGTCTGATTTAATTGTTTGTGCAAATTAGATAGCAAAGGACATGAAAAGACATGGTTAACCCTATGTACACCAAGTGTCATTTCATGTCGGGTTCTGCATTTTCACAAAAGCCGGCAATTGAATTAGCGGCTATTATACTATGTAGAAGTGTATGAACTACAAATATAAATATATATATATATGTGTCACAAATTCAATGACATGTACAGTGCCTACAAGTAGTATTCAACCCCCTGCATATTTAGCTGGTTGACACATGCGAAATTAACTTGGCATTGTGACATTTGTACTGTAGATCAGCCTGGAAGTGGGAAATGCACTGCAGCAAAAAAAAATTTTATAATTTTTTTTTTTTTTTTTTAAAACGTTAAAAGTTAATTCAGAGTGTCATTTATTATTCAACCCCTCAAACCACAAGAATTCTGTTTGGTCCCCCTAAAGTATTAAGAAGTAGTTCAGGCACCAAGAATAATGAGCTTCACATGTGTGGATTAATGATCTCTTTTGCCAGCCTTTTCTGACTATTTAAGACCCTCCCCAAACTTGTGAACAGCACTCATACATGGTCAACATGGGAAAGACAAAGGAGCATTCCAAGGCCATCAGAGACAAGATCGTGGAGGGTCACAAGGCTGGCAAGGGGTACAAAACCCTTTCCAAGGAGTTGGGCCTACCTGTCTCCACTGTTGGGAGCATCATCCGTAAGTGGAAGGCTTATGGAACTACTGTTAGCCTTCCACGGCCTGGACAGCCTTTGAAAGTTTCCTCCCGTGCCGAGGCCAGGCTTGTCCGAAGAGTCAAGGCTAACCCAAGGAAAACAAGGAAGGAGCTCCGGGAAGATCTCATGGCAGTGGGGACATTGGTTTCAGTCAATACCATAAGTAACGTACTCCACCGCAGTGGTCTCCGTTCCAGACGAGCCCGTAAGGTACCTTTACTTTCAAAGCGTCATGTCAAGGCTCGTCTACAATTTGCTCATGATCACTTGGAGGACTCTGAGACAGACTGGTTCAAGGTTCTATGGTCTGATGAGACCAAGATCGAGATCTTTGGTGCCAACCACACACGTGACGTTTGGAGACTGGATGGCACTGCATATGACCCCAAGAATACCATCCCTACAGTCAAGCATGGTGGTGGCAGCATCATGCTGTGGGGCTGTTTCTCAGCCAAGGGGCCTGGCCATCTGGTCTGCATCCATGGGAGGATGGATAGCACGGCCTACCTGGAGATTTTGGCCAAGAACCTCCGCTCCTCCATCAAGGATCTTAAGATGGGTCGTAATTTCATCTTCCAACAAGACAACGACCCAAAGCACACAGCCAAGAAAACCAAGGCCTGGTTCAAGAGGGAAAAAGTCAAGGTGTTGGAGTGGCCTAGTCAGTCTCCTGACCTTAACCCAATTGAAAACTTGTGGAAGGAGCTCAAGATTAAAGTCCACATGAGACACCCAAAGAACCTAGATAACTTGGAGAAGATCTGCATGGAGGAGTGGGCCAAGATAACTCCACAGACCTGAGCCGGCCTGATCAGGTCTTATAAAAGACGATTATTAGCTGTAATTGCAAACAAGGGTTATTCCACGAAATATTAAACATAGGGGTTGTATAATAATTGACCCACACTTTTATGTTTAAAATTTATTAAAATTTAACTGAGCAACATAACTTTTTGGTTTGTAAGATTTATGCTTCTGTTAATAAATCCTACTCTCGTTTGCAGTTTGAAGGCTCTAACTTATTTGCATCTTATCAAACCAGCTAAATCTGCAGGGGGTTGAATACTACTTGTAGGCACTGTATATATATATATGAGGTGTAAAATTGCTGAAAAAAAATGCGTGGGCTCCCGCCCTATTTTCGCAACCAGACAGACAAAGCCAGTGAGTGGGGGCAGATAATAATAGCCCAGAGAGGGACCATTATTTTTGCCCCCCCCCCCGGCTACTAACATCTGCCCCAGACACCCCAGGAAAGACAAATCTATAATTAGATTCGCCCTTTCTGGCACTTTGCCGTCTATTCCCATTGCCCTGTAGCGGTGGCGAATGGGTTAATATGGGGTTAAAGCCACCTTGCTATTGAAAGGTGACCTTAAGCCAGGTTAATAATTGAGAGCTGTCAATTAGACAACTATCAATTATTAATCCTATTGCATGAAATAAAAATAAAACACACACACTTAATTAAAAATCATTTTAATGAAATAAAGACACATGTTTTTGACCATCTTTTATTTTACTGCAAAAACCATTTCCTGTAATAAAAATAAAATAAAAAAGCAAAATTATTCTTACCTATCCCATGCACAGTCAGGTCCCACGGTGTAATCCTTCAGAAAGGGTTAATGTTTACTGCAGGGACCGCAGCTAATGCTGCAGCCTCACAGTAAACCCCAAATGAATGAGTTCCTCTCCTGCCTGACAGGAGAGTAAAGGCTGGGTGTCACATAACGATACACCAGCGATCCCGACAACGATATGCACTTGTCAGGATCGCTGGTGTATCGCTACATGATCGCTGCTGAGCTGCCAAACAGGCAGCGATCTGGGACAGCGACACTGCGGGTAACATCGCTTAAGGGCCCGTCTCACATAGCGATATCGCTACCGAGATCGCTGCTGAGTCACTAGTTTTGTGACGCAGCAGCGAGCTCACCAGCGATATCGCTGTGTGTGACATTCAGCGACGATCAGCCCCCTGCCGGGTATCGCTGATCGTCGCAGAAAATGTCAGGACCTTTTTTTGATCGCTGGTTTCCCTCTGACAGGCACGCATCGCTGCGTGTGACAGGCGGGAGACCAGCGATCCGCTGGTAACCAAGGTACACAGCGGGTTTCCAGGCACCGCGCAGCGCTTGGAAACCCGCTGTGTACCTTGGATACCAGCTCCCTGCATCAGGGCGCTGGTATCCAAGGTACACAGCGGGTTCTAGGCACAGCCCCGCGCCTGGAAACCCGCTGTGTACCTTGGTTACCAGCGGATCGCTGGTCTCCCGCCTGTCACACGCAGCGATGTGTGCCTGTCAGCGGGAAACCAGCGATCAAAGGTCCTGACATTTCAGCGACGATCAGCGATACCCGGCAGGGGGGCTGATCGTCGCTGAATGTCACACACAGCGATATCGCTGGTGAGCTTGCTGCTGCGTCACAAAACTAGTGACTCAGCAGCGATCTCGGTAGCGATATCGCTATGTGAGACGGGCCCTTAAGTGGAAAGCTTAATTGATTGCTTTCCACTTTCACTTCAGGTCAGCCAGGGACACAATCAGTGACGTCAGAGGGAACTGATTAACAAAAATAGGGGTTCCCTTCGAAAAAAAAATGGCGTGGGGTCCCCCCTATTTTTGTTAACCAGCCAGATGAAGCAGACCGCTGAGGCCTGGATTTTCAGGCTGTTAAGGAGCCAAGATCCATGGACCTTGCCAGCCTGATAATACCAGGCCACAGCAGTCTGTATATCTTGGCTGATTAACAAAAATAGGGGATCCCCTCGAAAAAAATTGGCGTGGGGTCCCCCCTATTTTTGTTAACCAGCCAGATGAAGAAAACCGCTGAGGCCTGGATTTTCAGGCTGTTAAGGAGCCAAGATCCATGGACCTTGCCAGCCTGATAATACCAGGCCACAGCAGTCTGTATATCTTGGCTGATTAACAAAAATAGGGGATCCCCTCGAAAAAAATTGGCGTGGGGTCCCCCCTATTTTTGTTAACCAGCCAGATGAAGAAAAAACCGCTGAGGCCTGGATTTTCAGGCTGTTAAGGAGTCAAGATCCATGGACCTTGCCAGCCTGATAATACCAGGCCACAGCAGTCTGCATATCTTGGCTGATTAACAAAAATAGGGGATCCCCTCGAAAAAAATTGGCGTGGGGTCCCCCCTATTTTTGTTAACCAGCCAGATGAAGCAGACCGCTGAGGCCTGGATTTTCAGGCTGTTAAGGAGCCAAGATCCATGGACCTTGCCAGCCTGATAATACCAGGCCACAGCAGTCTGCATATCTTGGCTGATTAACAAAAATAGGGGATCCCCTTGAAAAAAATTGGCGTGGGGTCCCCCCTATTTTTGTTAACCAGCCAGATGAAGCAGACCGCTGAGGCCTGGTTTTTC
This sequence comes from Oophaga sylvatica, assembly GCA_033576555.1. NCBI lineage: Eukaryota > Metazoa > Chordata > Amphibia > Anura > Dendrobatidae > Oophaga > Oophaga sylvatica. The sequence continues at coordinate 147,621,930 of JARQOD010000002.1, forward strand.
AGGCTGGTAAGGATCCAATATCCATGGACCTTGCAAGCCTGATAATACCAGGCCACAGCAGTCTGCTTAGCTTGGCTGGTTAACAAAAATAGGGGATCCCCTCGAAAAAAAAACGGCGTGGGGATCCCCCCTATTTTTGTTAACCAGCCAAGTAAAATGCAGACTGCTGCGGCCTGGTATTAAAAGACTGTCAAGGCCCATGGATTTTGGCCCTCAACAGCCTGATAATACCAGGCTACAGCAGCCCCACATTTGGCGCATCAAAAGATGTGCCAATTGTGGCACTTTACCCGGCTCTTCCCACTTGCCCTGTAGCGGTGGCAAGCGGGGTAATAAGGGGTTATTGTCACCGTTGATTGCACGGTGACAATAAGCCCGGTTAATAATGGATAGGCGTCAATAAGACACCGATCCATTATTAATCCCAAAGTTATTAATGTATAAAAAAAAGACACAGCAAGAAAAAAGTCTTTTAATGAAATAAAGAGACAACACAGTTTTCATTTCTTTTATTATACACTCATTCCTGCGACGCCATCGATCTCCTGTAAAAAAGAAAAAAAAACAAACCAACAGTATACCACTTGTCCGACGCAGTCCATAACGATAGTCCCACGACGATCCAGCTCTGCTACATCGCAATGACAGGCAGAGCCTGTCATTGCAACGCAGCACAGCTGATTACCTGCTTCCCCGGCGGTGACGTCATCGGACTGACTGCTTTACGGCCGCGATTACCCAGCAGTCACTGCAGTTATCGCGAGAAACTGCATGTGACCGCCGGGGAAAGAAGATGGCGGCCATGAAGCAGTGCAGGACGTGACCGCCGGAGATCTTCTGCCGGGTAAGTGCCGCTGACTCCTGACAGACCCGACCGACGGACACTGACAGTGACAGTGACAACCCCGATTCCGGTATCCGATAAGACGAAAATATCGGAACTCGGAATCGGAATTCCGATACAGCTAATATCGGCCGATACCTGATATTTGCAGTATCGGAATGCTCAACACTAATGTTCACACGGTATAAGGAATTCAAGAGAGAACACTTTAACTGTATTTTATTCTTCTCCTTCTTCCTCCAGCACACAGCTTAACATTTCTCATCATCAGGCTAAAACTGAAACTGAAACTCCTCTCCCCCACTTCCTGTCTATATCTTTCAGGTCACAAGACTTCCTTTCTTAAAGAGAGGTCAAAATACTATACATTACACCTGGAAGCTCCAGCACGGTGTTTACAAGTTAGACAGCTGTGATGGTCGGTCTCCTACGCAACAGGCTGTAAACAAGAGTGTTAATATCTAAAGAATGGTTACAAATTTTAATAAGCACTACATTGCTAAAGTTTTTAATGAAAATCCCATAGGAATAATAAATATAAACTGCAAAGATGCAAAAAGTGAAAGGACAAATAGTGGATCAAATGTAGAAATGCTTACCCACCACAGCCGATGCACGTTTCACTAATGCTTTGTCAGGGGTATTGCTTTAACTAATGCTTCATCAGGCATTAGTGAAACGCTCATCTGGTGTAGTGGGTGAGCATCTTTGCATTTGGTGTTGTCCCTTTCACTTTTTGCATCTTTGCACTTTATATTTTTTGTTGCTATGGATTTTCAAATAGTGTTGGCACCTTCATTTTTATTTCCATTCTGTGATTTGTACCTTGCTTTACACCCTCCCCTTTTTCTTCACTTTGATACTTATCATTACCATTTTTCCATATTCAGGGATTTACCAGGGTACATCTTATGTGATCTACTTACCGTGTTTTGATATTATTGCATATATCGCATACATTAAGTCTGTTGCTCAGCCATCATTTGCATATCTGCTTTTACCATGTTGGATATTTTATTCCCACTTTGCTTCACCTCTTATTATCTTTTTTACCATATGAAATTGTAATATTTATACTATTTTCAATAATTATATTCCCAGCACATCTTTTCTTATTGGTTTTCTTGTTCTAGGTAACATAAAGTACATTGACCTCCCTTTATGGTATTTTCATGACTGACATACCCAACTTAATAATCCCTAGAGAGAACTCCAATGAAGCTTAAGAGTGGATGAGAGTGGACAAGTACTGTCTACAACTGCCAAGACCTCAAATAATTGGGAACTGATGTCATGTCTTTACACAAATAAAGGAGATGTTTGGTGAAGATAATTTATCCCGTATCCGCAGGGTTAATCGGTCTGACAGATGGTATTCCACGATCAGTAGAGCAGAGCACTTTTATCCCAGTTAGAGTGAAGCTGCAATTTGTATGTTTGACCGCTGCTCCATTCATCCTCTATGGGGCTGCCATAAAAGCTGCACTTTGCAGACCCATAGAGGATGAATGGAGCTAAGCATACGCACTGATTCTCCATTGTAATGGGATTAAAAAATTCCCCATTCTGCAGATTGGTTTGGGGCTGACCAATGAGACCTCTCCAATCTATTATCACCTTTTTTTACTGTCTTTAGATGCAGTTGTCCACTATTATTAATCGTATACTATAAAGATTTTGTGTGGTACTGTAAAATATTGCGGATTTTACATGCTTGGCTAAAGTCCACACCAAATATGCAATTGTGTGAACCTAGTGTAAAGGGCGCCAGTACACTGCGGTATTACATCTATGTTTAGTATGTAGAAGAATTAAGGCTTGTATAGATGTTCAGTGGGCCACTAGAGTATTTCTATGTCTTATTTGACAGGGTTATTTACTACTGTATGTCTGATTCTGACAAGAAAACAATGATGGCTTTCTCCATCTGACTCTGTATGCACACAGCTATGGTACCCCCTATAATCTTCTAGGACCGACTAGGTTCCTACATAAAGAAAAGTAAACACGGCACTCCAACAGATGGTGGGCATTGGTGCTCAAGTAGGGTATCCAGCCCATAATTGTAGATATCAAAAAGACTTGGCACTCAAATAGTCAATTGATGAAGGTCCAGATATGGACCGAAATCGTTTAACTACATGATTACTGGATGCATAATAAAAGGAACCTTTTTCTTCATATACCAATTGACTGTTTGAGTGCCAAGTCTTTTTGATATCTATGTTCCTACATACTTTGCTCGATACAGCAGACCTCAGAGGTCCCTCCGCTCTGTATTGAGAAGCCACATGGCCCCATGGCCCCTGTGGACTGCTGCTCAGTGCTTGTAAGCAGGAGCCATTACTGATAGCTGTGGAAAACTTTCATAAGGGCACTGATGAGAAAATTGACTATTCACATACTGTAGTATATTAGCTGAATGTTCTGCATGTTGTTGAAGTTATTCTATTCGAGTGCCACATTACAGAAATCCATGGCACCATCAAGTTTTCCAATGACTGGCACAGAGACAGCTTTTATATTACCCTCTCTATAGGACATTTAATTTACAGTGTTCAGTACCAAAGCAAACTACCCTTTTGACAATTTGCATCTGGAATTGGAGGCAGCAATATAAATTTACATTATTTATGAATGATTACAAGCTTTAAAAGATTTCTGATCTTGCTGATAAACTACATCAAATGGGATTCTTTTTTTCAGCTCCTGTAGTTTACAGTCTGTTTTTATTTGCAAAGCTGCAGATATCATGCAGCGCTATTTGATTTCCAACACTTGTCTTTAATAGGGCACCCATATGTTTCCATTGTTCGGCAATCAGAGCAATAATTATAAAACCATTGCTGCTAATAAAATTACTATATTTTGCAACAACTTGAACAATTGCTTAAATTATAGCAAAAATTCTGTAGTAAAAATGTGAGAAAAACAACTCCCACAAAATACACTCCTCAACATTGACATTGCAACACCAAAAAGCAAAATTATAGAATATTAGAAGAAGTATTAGTAGAATTGTGGAAATTGACGTCACTGATGCTGTGCGGAGTCCCCGGCTGACCTGAAGTGAACTCAATAGCGTGGGAAACAATCAATTAAGCTTCCCACACTAATCAGTTCATCTCCTGTCAGCCGGGGAGGCTGCGGGGGTTTACAGCAGGGCTGGTCGCATCAGCATCGGTCCCTGCTGTAAACCTGTAAACTTCTTCAGATGGATTGCAGCGTGAGACCTGACTGAACGCCAGAGAGGTATGGATATTGTTGCTTTTTTATTTTATTTTTATTACAGGAGTACAAGGGATTCAGATGGATTACCAGTACAACAAAATATGGTCAAAAACTATGTGTATTTATTTCATTAAAATAATTTTTAATTAATATGTGTGTTTTTTAACCATTTACTACAATAGGATTAATAATGGAGAGTTGTCTAATTGACAACTCTCCATTATTAATCTGGCTTAATCTCACCTTTCAATAGCAAGGTGGCATTAACCCATTATTAACCCATTAGCCACCGCTAAAGGCAATGGGAATGACGGGCTAAGTGCCAAAAAGGCGCATCTAATAATGTGCTTTTTCTGGGGTAGCTGGGGGCAGATGTTAGTAGCCAGGGGGGCACAAAAACAATGCTCCCTCCCTAGGCTATTATTATCTGTCTTTAGTCACTGGCTTTCCCTTTCTGGCGGAGAAAATACCACGGGAGCCCAAGCATTTTTTTCAACGAATTTACACATTAAATTAACACCTATATGTATGAAATTTTGCACACATACACTCATATAATTGTTAATCAAAACCATATATCAAACTACATGAAATGGTTTACTGTATGTAAACCATGTGTCATTTCATGTCGGGTTCTGTAATGATTTTACAGAAGCCGGCAATTGAATTAGCGGCTATTATCCTATGTAGAAGTGTAGGAACTATAAATTATATATATATGTGTGTCACAAAGACATATATATATATATAATATATATATAATATATATATATATATGTATTCTATGTGTGTATATGTATTCTTTCCATTCTTTATTAAACATGTGAGTGTGATTTTACAGTATAGCGCACTGAATTGCCGGCTTTTCTAAAGACACCGGTGCATATTTCTCGCAAGTCACACGTCTGGTCCGTGTGTAATCCGTATTTTTCTCGCACCCATAGACTTGCATTGGTGATTCTCGGTCGATATACGGTGCAAATCACAGCATGCTGCGATTTCACTTGCACGTATAAAAACGGCCGAGAAAAAATGGGCTGATGGGAGCTGCCCCATAGATTAATATTAGTCCGAGTGCAATGCAATTTTTTCTCGCATTGCACTCGTCCGTATTTCTCGCTAGTGTGACTCCGGCCTAATACTTCTTTTCCATTAGGTCTGTGAGATCACGTGATTAAAAACTGACTAGCTGAATCCTTCTATGCTCATGTAGAAACAGAAGGTCAATTTTCCCTGTATGACTCATGAGTCACTGCAAAAGTCTCTGGCAGGGAGGAGGGAGAAGCTGGGTCAGAAGTTGAAAAGATAATGATAAATGCAGGGACAAGAGATTTTCTCTTTCTGCATAGAGCAGAGAAAAGAGATAATTTAGCTGGGTAGAAAGGCAAAATGAGCAACTGTAAGTACCCAGTACAATTATATAACATGATGACTGCAATATATTAAGAGGATATAACTTTGATGGGAGTGCTTCTTTAATAAGGTTTTAATGTTCTCTGAGGAATGTTCTGCCATGCTGCTGAATGCATTTGCACACAAATCATTAAGATCCGTAGCTGACAGCTCACTTTGAAATTGCCAATTACCAGTGATGTCCCAGATGTGCTCAATGGGAGACAAGTACGGAGAAGCTGCAGGCTGCATGCGATGGTAGCACTCTTATACCATGCAGGCTGCTCACAGTCTCCATCTGAAAATCATGTGGGAAACATCATGAAGAGAGACCAAAAGAAGGAATTAAAAAAAGGATGAAACATATATATTAAATATTTCCTTTATAGATAACATAAACTACATAGCAAAACGAAAATAGAAAAATGGTGCATCACTTCCGGGTTGACAATGATTGGTTCAGGCCCTTTTTAACCCCTTCACCCCAAGGGTGGTTTGCACGTTAATGACCGGGCCAATTTTTACAATTCTGACCACTGTCTCTTATGAGGTTATAACTCTGGAACGCTCAACGGATCTTCGCGATTCTGAGAATGTTTTCTCGTGACATATTGTACTTCACGTTAGTGGTTAAAATTTCTTCGATATAACTTGCGTTTATTTTTGAAAAAAACGCAAATATGGCGAAAATTTAGAAAATTTTGTAATAATATGTCACACAAAATACTTAAGAAATAACATTTCCCACATGTCTACTTTACATCAGCACAATTTTGGAACCAAAATTTTTTTTTGTTAGGAAATTATAAGGGTTAAAAGTTGACCAGCGATTTCTCATTTTTACAACAAAATTTACAAATCCATTTTTTTTAGGGACCACCTCATATTTGAAGTCACTTTGAGGGGTCTATATAGCAGAAAATACCCAAAAGTGACACCATTCTAAAAACTGCACCCCTCAAGTACTCAAAACCACATTCAAGAATTTTATTAACCCTTCAGGTGCTTCACAGCTGAAGCAACATGGAAGGAAAAAAATGAATATTTAACTTTTTAGCCACAAAAATGATCTTTTACAAACTTTTTTTATTTTCACAAGGGTAAAAGGAGAAAA
>JARQOD010000002.1:147628610-147664550 GCA_033576555.1 Oophaga sylvatica
ATAACTTTTTAATGATATTCTAATTTTGTGAGAAGCACCTGTACATCACTGGAATCAGGGTCTCAGTTCTCATGCCTCTGTCAGATTGCATCACGAAAATCTGCTGACTGATTCCCTTTAATGCTTCAGCATACCAAGATATCTACGACAATCGTATGCTTCCAACTTGGTAGAAATAGTTTTGGAATGACCATTTCTGTTCCGGTATGACTGTGACCCAGTGAACAAAGCAAAGTTCATAAAAGCATGGTTGGGTGAATTTGGTGTGTAAGAATTTGACATGTCTTGAACTAGACCCCATCAAACACCTTTGGGATGAATTAGAACAACAAAGATTGTGAACCAGACCTTCTCCAACATCAGGGTCTGACCTCACAAATTCTCTTCTAGATGTATGGGCAAAGACTACCACAGACACCCTCCAAAATCTTGTAGAAAGTCTTCCCAGAGGAGTGGAAGCTGTTTTGGCTACAAAAGGGGGAACAAATCCATATTAATGCCTACAACTTTAGAATGGGATGTCATATATGCTTCTATAGTTGTAATGTGTGATGTCCCAATATTTTTATCAATCTAGTGTATTTCTTTGCAGCAGAAGATATAGAAAATATTCAACCTAAATCTTAAGTTTGACAATTGTACAGTTAAAAAAAATCCCAAAATGTAGTCAAATATCTACAGTTCAGAAAAAAAGAGAGAGGGAATTTCAGTCTGCTGGGTAATTTAATCTCACAGATCAAGTCATGGAACAAATAAATGCAAGATTTTCACAATCAAGCTGACAGCCAACTATCGATTTGCACTGTAGAGTGAAGTCAGGTTGAAGAAGTAGCCGAGATCAAGCTTCAACAGTGCACAGAAGAGAGGTTCTCCAGAAACTAATTACCACTGTGCCAATAGCTACTATAACATTTAATTAAGACGCAAGTAAAATGCCTATAATCATTCTGAAATATGCACACTGAAAATAATGGTATAGATGAAAAAAATAAATAAACATTTTCTGAAAAAGAATCAAATACAGTCCAGTATAGTTTACTGTATTGTTTTGCCATACTTACTGATTTTCACATACACTAATTGCAGCTTATCTTAAAGCCAGATATTACTTTTAAAAATATTTCAGTTTAAATATTCTTAAAGGGGTGGTTTATAACTTACTTCCTGAACTTTGAAATCATAGGATGGATAGGCATGTTAATGATATGCAAATGTGGAAAAAATGGAAACAAAATGTTCAAAATATCTCCATTTATTTAGCATTGAGTATGAGCACCACATACAGATATACATGCACTTTTATGCCTTGGCATGCTATCAGTGAGGTTATTAATGATTGTCGGAGGAATGGTCTGCCATGCTGAAATCACTTGTCCATGCATATCATCAAGATACACTGCTGGTAGCTCCCTTTGAAATTTCCAATCTATGACGCCCTGGATGTGCTCGATGAGACACAAGTTCGGAGACCAGTTCTGCAGGTAATGGTAGCACTTTTAGACCACACAGGCTGCTCACAGTAGCGCAAGCAACATGTGGCCTGGCATTGCAGTGTTGAAAGGCACTTGTATGTACTACTGGTTCTAAAACCAAATCAAAGTAACACCGAGCTGATAGTGTACCTGGGATGAAGACTAGTGAGATACAGCTACAGTATATTATGTTACTCCACACTATAATCCTGGAAATAGGAGTGGTGGGGAACAGGTCTCCAGACCAATCTCCAGTTATCAGTGTGTTCAAGACAAAAGCGGGACTCATCACTGAAAAAGATAGACCATGATTTTAAACTTTCATTGCTGCCTTACTCCGTACCATAATAGTTTTTCAGAGCGGTGGTATAAGGTCATTGAGACACCTGTAGCTAGGCGTCTGGCTTGAAGCTCAATGTAGTGTTAATGTATTCTAATGGTTTGTGTAGACTCAGTTTGACACATTGGGCTTGATATATGAGGTCCAATTTTATTTGCAGTACAGAATAGAACAATTGTGGAACTAGTGGTACTGTCACTCGCCCAAAGTTTCCCAGTAGCCATTTTCAATACCACATCTCCAGGCCACATGTTGCTCGAGTTACTATGAGCATCCTGTGTGGCCTAAACAAGATTTCATGGCCTGCAACGTCTCCGGACTTGTCTTCCATTGAGCATATCTTGAACATCATTGTTTGACAACTGCAAAGGGAGCTGCTAGCAGTGGACTTTAATGATTTGTGCGCGAATGCATTCAGCATTGGAGAACAGTTTTCAGACAACCATTAATAACTTTACTGATAGCATTCCAATGAATGAAAATGAGCACGAATGCATGCATTTATGCACATTGGCACTCGTATATGATAATGAATGAAGATATCTTAAAAATCTTGGTTGCATTTTTTCATCATTTGCATATAATTAACATGTATATCAATCTTGTAATTTACATAATTCCACAACTTTTTGTTCTTGGTAGTGCAATATCAATGAACAGGAATGTAATTATACAGTCATGGCCAAAAGTTTTGAGAATGACACAAATATTATATTTTCACATGATCTGCTGCCCTCTGGTTTTTATGTGTGTTTGACAGATGTTTTTATCACAGACAGAAATATAATAATTGCAAACATATGAGTAACAAAAGCTTATATTGACAGTTAGAATGAGTTAATGTAGCAAGTCAATATTTGCAGTGTTGACCCTTCTTCTTCAGGACCTCTGCAATTCTCCCTGGCATGCTCTCAATCAACTTCTGGACCAAATCCTGACTGATAGCAGTCCATTCTTGCACAATCAATGCTTTCATTTTGTCAGAATTTTTAGGTTTTTGTTTGTCCACCCGTCTCTTGATGATTGACCACAAGTTCTCAATGAGATTAAGATCTGGGGAATTTTCAGGCCATGGACTCAAAATCTCTATGTTTTGTTCCCTGAGCCATTTAGTTATCACCTTTGCTTTATGGCAAGGTGCTCCATCATGCTGGAAAAGGCATTGTTGATCGCCAAACTGCTCTTGGAGAGTTGGGAGAAGTTGCTCTTGGAGGACATTCTGGTACCATTCTTTATTCATGGCTGTGTTTTTAGGCAAGACTGTGAGAGAGCCGATTCCCTTGGCTGAGAAGCAACCCCACACATGAATGGTTTCAGGATGCTTAACAGTTGGCATGAGACAAGACTGGTGGTAGTGCTCACCTTGTCTTCTCCGAATGAGGCGTTTTCCTGATGTCCCAAACAATCGAAAAGGGGATTCATCAGAGAAAATAACTTTACCCCAGTCCTCAGCAGTCCTCTGCCTGTACCTTTTGCAGAATATCAGTCTGTCCATGATGTTTTTTCTGGAGAGAAGTGGCTTCTTTGCTGCCCTCCTTGAGACCAGGCCTTGCTCCAAGAGTCTCCGCCTCACAGTGCGTGCAGATGCACTCACACCTGCCTGCTGCCATTCCTGAGCAAGCTCTGCACTGCTGGTAGCCCAATCCTGCAGCTGAAACACTTTTAAGAGACGGTCCTGGCGCTTGCTGGTCTTTCTTGGGCGCTCTGAAGCCTTTTTGACAACAATGGAACCTCTCTCCTTGAAGTTCTTGATGATGCAATAGATTTTTGACTGAGGTGCAATCTTTCTAGCTGCGATACTCTTCCCTGTTAGGCCATTTTTGTGCATTGCAATGATGACTGCACGTGTTTTTTTAGAGATAACCATGGTTAACAGAAGAAAAACAATGATGCCAAGCACCAGCCTCCTTTTAAAGTGTCCAGTGGTGTCATTCTTACTTAATCATGACAGATTGATCTCCAGCCGTGTCCTCATCAACACCCATACCTGTGTTAATGGAGCAATCACTGAAAAGAGGTTAGCTGGTCCTTTTAAGGCAGGGCTGCAATGATGTTGAAATGTGTTTTTGGGGATAAAGTTCATTTTCTAGCCAAATATTGACTTTGCAAGTAATTGCTGTTAAGCTGATCACTCTTTATAACATTCTGGAGCATATGTAAATTGCCATTAGAAAAAGTGAAGCAGTAGACTTTGTAAAAATTAATATTTGTGTCATTCTCAAAACTTTTGGCCATGACTGTAGGTTTAACTAGGTATCAAATTTAACATTAAGAAAATTTGCAATACAAGTACATTTTCAAATATTGCTCTTTCGTAAATTGTAACTGTCGTTTTAATTTTTATTTAATAAATCATTAGTACACATAAAAATAAGCAACTTTGTAATATATCTTATCAGAGAGATTTGCTTTTTTATCTGACAAAATTGATCAATCACTATAAAAATTCTCAATTCTGAAGTAAATTTTTTTTCAGTGAAGTCAGATCTTCCCATTACTGAGATAGGAGATGGCAACTGCTGCAGATACCGCAGAACTGAAAATTTTGATAATGACTGATCAATTTTGGTAAAGAAAGAAGCAAATTTGTCTGACAAGATATATTACAAAGTTGTTTATTTTCATGTGTACTATTGATTTATGAAATAAAAATTTAAACGAGTTACATTTTAAGTTAATTACACAACTTGATTCTGTGGCACTACTATGGTTTATATTTCTGTTGCTATCAGACATTGTGGCCTTTTCTATTTTAAAAGTACTGAATTTAGTATGTGGCACATACAAATACTGCATGTACTTAGAAAAATAGTGGTAAAATCCAGACATGCACTGTGTAAGTGGAGCAAGTTTGATGTTATTCCTTCCCTGACCACAAAGGAGGCATTATTGATAATATCCATAGGAAGAGTGAACTGAAAAGAGATGAGTTTAAAAAAACAGTATAAATTCAGTTTTAACCCCTTACTGCCATCGGACGTACTATCCCGTCCATGGTACCTGGGCCCGTATGACCGGGGACGGGATAGTACGTCATAGGCGATCAGCTGCGCTCCTGAGGGGAGCGCAGCTAATCGCCGCCGGGTGTCAGCTGATTATCACAGCTGACACCCATGACTGTGTGTCAGGAGCGGTCACGGACCGCTCCCGGCACATTAACCCCTTGCACACCGCGATCAAACATGATCGCGGTGTACTGGGGGCACAGGTGAGGATCGCGCAGGGTGGGGGCTCCCTGCGCGCCCCCCTGAGACCCTCAGAGCAGCGCGATGTGATCGCGCTGTTCTGAGGGCTTCCTCCCTCCCAGGACCCGGATCCAAGATGGCGCCGGGGTCCTGAAGGGAGGCGGCTACCTCAGTGCCTGCCGAGAGCAGGCACTGAGAAGCCTGCATCTATGCCTGTGCGATCGCTGGTGTGACAGAGTGCTGTGCACACTGTCACACCAGCGATCTGATAAAATACTGTGATGTCCCACCCTGGGACAAAGTAAAAAAGTTAAAAAAGTAAAAATAAACATGTGTAAAAAAAAAATCCAAAATAGATAAAAAAAAAAAAAAAATATTCCCCAATAAATTCACTTCTTCCTGTAAATAAAAAAAACAAAACAATAAAAGTACACATATTTGGTATCGTCGCGTCCGTAACGACCCCCCCTATAAAATTGTCCCACTAGTTAACCCCTTTAGTGAACCCCTTAAAAAAAAAAAAAAAAACGAAGCAAAAAATCAATGCTTTATCATCATACCGCCGAACAAAAAGTGGAATAACGCGCGATCAAAAAGACCGATATAAAAAATCATGGTACCGCTGAAAACGTCATCTTGTCCCGCAAAAAAGTAGCCGTCATAAAGCATCATCAGCGAAAAAATAAAAAAGTTATAGCTCGCAGAATAAAGCGATGCAAAAATAATTATTTTTATATAAAATTGTTTTTATTCTATAAAAGCGCCAAAACATGAAAAAATGATATAAATGAGGTATCGCCATAATCGTACTGACCCGAAGAATAAAACTGCTTTATCAATTTTACCACACGCGGAACGGTATAAACGCCTCCCCCAAAAGAAATTCATGAATTGCTGATTTTTGTTCATTCTAACCTCCCAAAAATCGAAATAAAAAGCGTTCAAAAAACGTCACGTGCTCAAAAATGGTACCAATAAAAACGGCAACTCGTCCCGCAAAAAATAAGACCTCACATGACTCTGTGGGCCAAAATATGCAAAAATTATAGCTCTCAAAATGTGATGATGCAAAAACTATTTTTGCAATAAAAAGCGTCTTTTAGCGTGACAGCTGCCAATCATAAAAACCCGCTATAAATAGTAAATCAAACCCCCTTTATCACCCCCTTAGTAAGGGAAAAATAATAAAATTTAAAAAAAGTATTTATTTCCATTTTCCCATTAGGGTTAGGGTTAGGGTTGCGGCTAAAGTTAGGGTTAGGGTTGGCGCTAAAGTTAGGATTAGGGTTAGGGTTGGGATTAGGGGTGTGTTAGGGTTAGGTTTGTGGTTAGGGTTGGGACTAGGGTTAGGGGTGTGTTGGGGTTAGGGTTGGAGTTAGAATTGGGGAGTTTCCGCTGTTTAGGCACATCAGGGGCTCTCCAAATGTGACATGGCGTCTGATCTCAATTCCAGCCAATTCTGCGTTGAAAAAGTCAAACGGTGCTCCTTCACTTCTCAGCTCTGCCATGCGTCCAAACAGTAGTTTATCCCCACATATGGGGTATCAGCGTACTCTGGACCCCAAGAGTTATTGTGCAATTTGTCCTATTTCTTCTGCTACCCTTGGGAAATAAAAAACTGGGGGCGAAAATATCATTTTTGTACAAAAAAAAATATTTTTTTGTTTTTACGGCTGTACATTATAAACTTCTGTGAAGCACTTGGGGCTTCATAGCGCTCACCACACATCTAGATAAGTTCCTTGTGGGGTCTATTTTCCAAAATGGGGTCACTTGTTGGGGATTTCCACTGTTTAGGCGCATCAGGGGCTCTCCAAATGCGACATGACGCCCCCAGACCATTCCATCAAAGTCTGCAATCCAAAACGTCACTACTTCCCTTCCGAGCCCCGACGTGTACCCATACAGTAGTTTTCTCCCACATATTGGATATCAGCGTACTCAGGACAAATTGGACAACAACTTTTGGGGTCCAATTTCTCCTGTTACCCTTGTAAAAATAAAATATTGGGGCGAAAAAAAATCATTTTTGCAAAAAAAAAAAGGATTTTTTATTTTTACGGCTGTGCGTTATAAACTTCTGTGAAGCACTTCGGGGTTCAAAGTGCTCACCACACATCTAGACAAGTTCCTTGTGGGGTCTATTTTCCAAAATGGGGTCACTTGTCGGGGGTTTCCACTGTTTAGGCGCATCAGGGGCTCTCCAAATGCGACATGACGCCCCCAGACCATTCCATCAAAGTCTGCAATCCAAAACGTCACTACTTCCCTTCCGAGCCCTGACGTGCGCCCATACAGTAGTTTTCTCCCACATATTGGGTATCAGCGTACTCAGGACAAATTGGACAACGACTTTTGGGTTCCAATTTCTTCTGTTACCCTTGTGAAAATAAAATATTGGGGCGAAAAAATCATTTTTGTAAAAAAAAAAAGAATTTTTTATTTTTACGGCTGTACGTTATAAACTTCTGTGAAGCACTTCGGGGTTCAAAGTGCTCACCACACATCTAGATAAGTTCCTTTTGGGGTCTATTTGCCAAAATGGGGTCACTTGTGGGGGGTTTCCACTGTATAGGTGCATCAGGGGCTCTCCAAATGTGACATGACGCCCCCAGACCATTCCATCAAAGTCTGCAATCCAAAACGTCACTACTTCCCTTCCGAGCCCTGACGTGCGCCCATACAGTAGTTTTCTCCCACATATTGGGTATCAGCGTACTCAGGACAAATTGGACAACAACTTTTGGGTTCCAATTTCTTCTGTTACCCTTGTGAAAATAAAATATTGGGGACGAAAAAATCATTTTTGTAAAAAAAAAAAAAAGAATTTTTATTTTACGGCTGTACGTTATAAACTTTAGTGAAACACCTGGGGGTTAAAAGTTCTCACCACACATCTAGATAAGTTCCTTGAGGGGTCTAGTTTCCAAAATGGCATCATTTATGGGGGTTTCCACTGTTTAGGCAGATCAGGAGCTCTCCAAACACGACATGGCGTCCAGCCAATTCTGCGTTGAAAAAGTCAGACGGCGCTCCTTCCCTTCCAAACTCTGCCATGCACCCAAACAGTGGTTTACCCCCACATATGGGGTATCAGCGCACTCAGGACAAATTGCACAATAACTTTTGGAGTCTTATTACCCTTGGAAAAATAAAAATTGGGGTGAAAAGATCATTTTTGTGGAAAAAATATGATTTTTAAATTTTACGGCTCTACGTTATAAACTTGTGTGAAGCACTTGGGGGTTCAAATTGCTCACCAAAGATCCAGAAAAGTTCCTTAGGGGGTCTAGTTTCCAAAATGGGGTCATTTGTGGGGGGTTTCCACTGTTTAGGCACATCAGGGGCTCTCCAAATGCAACATGGCATCCAATCTCAATTCCAGCCAATTTTGGTTGGAAAAAGTCAAATGGTGCTCCTTCCATTCCGAGCTCTGCCGTGCGCCCAAACAGTGGTTCCCACCCACATATGGGGTATCAGCGTACTCAGGACAAATTGGACAACAACTTATGTGGTCCAATTTCTCCTGTTACCCTTGAGAAAATAAAAAATTAGTGACTAAAATATAATTTTTGTGGGAAAAAAATAGGATTTTTTATTTTCATGCCCGGGCATTATAAACTTGTGTGAAGCACTTGGGGGTTCAAAGTGCTCACCAAAGATCTAGATAAGTTCCTTAGGGGTATAGTTTCCAAAATGGGGTCACTTGTGGGGGGTTTCCACTGTTTAGGCTCATCTGGGGCACTGCAAACGGAACATGACCCCCATCAACGTCTGCATTCCAAAACGTTACTACTTCCTTTCCAAGCCCTGCCGTGCACCCAAACAGTTCCCCCCCCCACATATGGGGTATCAGCGTACTCAGGACAAATTGGACAACAACTTTTGGGGTCCAATTTCCTTGGGAAAATTCAAAAATTTGGGACTAAAAAATCATTTTTGTGGAAAATTTTTTTTTTTTTTTTTTCACACCCAGGCATTATAAGCTTTTGTGAAACACTTGGGAGTTCAAAGTGCTCACAACAGATCTAGATAAGTACCTTAGGGGGTCTAGTTTCCAAAATGGTGTCACTTGTGGGGGTTTCCACTGTTTAGGCGCATCAGGGGCTCTCCAAACACGACATGGCGTCCAATCTCAATTCCAGCCAATTTTAGTTTGAAAAAGTCAAACGGCGCTCCTTCCCTTACGAGCTCTGCCGTGTGCCCAAACAGTGGTTTTCCCCCACACATTGGGTATTGGCGTACTCATGAGAAATTGCATAACAACCTTATCTGCCCATTTTCTCCTTTTACCCTTGTGAAAATAAAAAAAAAGTTTGTAAAAATCATTTTTGTGGCTAAAAAGTTAAATATTCATTTTTTCCTTCCACGTTGCTTTAGTTCCTGTGAAGCACCTGAAGGGTTAATAATCTTCTTGAATGTGGTTTTGAGTACCTTGAGGGGTGCAGTTTTTAGAATGGTGTCACTTTTGGGTATTTTCTGCCATATAGACCCCTCAAAGTGACTTCAAATGAGAGGTGGTCCCTAAAAAAAAATGGCTTTGTAAATTTTGTTGTAAAAATGAAAAATCGCTGGTCAACTTTTAACCCTTATAACTTCCTAACAAAAAAAAATTTTGGTTCCAAAATTGTGCTGATGTAAAGTAGACATGTGGGAAATGTTATTTATTAACTATTTTGTGCGACATATTTCTCTGTTTAAGGAATAAAAATTCAAAGTTTGAAAATTGCAAAATTTTAAAAATTTTTCGCCATATTTGTGTTTTTTTCAAAAATAAACGCAAGTTATATCGAAGAAATTTTACTTCTAACGTGAAGTACAATATGTCACGAGAAAACAATCTCAGAATCGCGAAGATCCGTTGAAGTGTTCCAGAGTTATAACCTCATAAAGAGACAGTGGTCAGAATTGTAAAAATTGGCCCGGTCATTAACGTGCAAACCACCCTTGGGGGTGAAGGGGTTAAAGACAATGGAGCAGATTCATAGTGTAGTTCACAATTCCACTGAGCCAGTTTTGCTGGAGTAGAATGTTCGGAATTTATTAAGAGGCATACACCAATATATTTGGCGCCCCTTCTGAGTGGCGAGGGCCTCCGTGTGCCGCCTCAGATATGCTATTGTAGTCAGGGACTGAAGCAGCAGTTTTGCTATACAAAATAGCAGCACATTTGATGTGTTCCACATGTTGAACATATTGGAGTGGTCCTGGCTTGGCTCTTCCCAAAATGACTGCAGCTACTTGAAACTGGCATAAAAACACTAAAAGTTGCAAAAATTTGGTGCAACTTCTTTACTTTGATGAATCAGCCCCAATAAGTTGACAACAAATATTTTTTAGAATGGAAATTAGATCATGATACGCCCCTCTCACGTACGGCAAAGTGCGACGAATCAATAGGCAACCCTGGCACAACAATCTCACCAAAAAACTTCGACAATCATCCAGGGTCGCGGAGCGACATTGGAAAAAAACACGCCTGCCAGACGACTTCACTGCTTTCAAACAAGCTACACTTGCCTTCAAAATAGCCCTCACCTCTGCTAAACAGACCTATTTTGCAAACCTTGTATCTTCATTATCCTACAACCCAAAACAACTGTTCAGCACATTCAACTCTCTCCTCCGCCCACCACTGCCACCTCCAACTCCCCTCATCTCTGCCGAGGACTTTGCCACCTACTTCAAAAATAAGATCGACCAAACAAGGCAAACCTTTACTGTTCCACCACCCCAAACACTCCATATACCAGACCTCTGTCCTTCCCTACTAACCTCCCTCTCCAACATCACTGAAGGAGAGCTTACTCACCTCCTTTTCAAATCTCACCTCACCACCTGTGCACTTGACCCCATCCCTTCCCACCTGCTCCCCAACCTCACTAACACGCTCATCCCAGCCCTAACCCATCTATTCAACCTATCGCTATCTTCTGGTACCTTTCCCTCTGCCTTCAAACATGCCACCATCACACCCATCCTCAAAAAAACAAACCTTGACCCAACTGCTATGCCCAGCTATCGCCCAATATCATTGCTCCCGTTTGCTTCCAAACTCCTTGAGCAGCATGTCCACGCTCAACTTTCCTCCCACCTCTCATCTAACTCTCTCCATGACAACCTCCAATCTGGCTTCCGCCCCCACCACTTCACTGAAACTGCCCTGACCAAAATTACTAATGACTTACTCACAGCTAAAGCTAACAGACAGTTCTCCATCCTCCTCCTCCTTGACCTGTCATCTGCCTTTGACACAGTCGACCACTGCCTACTGCTACAGATTCTTTCTTCCCTTGGCATCAAAGACTTTGCCCTGTCCTGGATTGCCTCTTACCTTTCCGACCGCACATTTAGCGTCTCCCACTCCCACACTACCTCCTCATCCCGCCCTCTCTCTGTTGGAGTCCCTCAAGGCTCTGTCCTGGGGCCCCTACTTTTTTCCATCTATACCCTTGGCCTAGGACAACTCATAAAGTCCCATGGCTTCCAGTACCACCTGTATGCGGACGACACTCAGATCTACCTCTCTGGCCCAGATGTCACCTCTCTGCTGTCCAGAATCCCGGAGTGTCTATCAGCCATATCCTCCTTCTTCACCTCTCGCTTCCTAAAACTCAATGTTGACAAAACCGAACTCATCATCTTTCCTCCATCTCATGTATCTTCCCTACCCGATCTATCTATTATGGTAAATGGCATCACGATCTCTCCTGCACCTGAAATCCGCTGCCTCGGAGTAACTCTCGACTCTGCCCTGTCCTTCAAACCACACATCCAAACTCTTTCCACCTCCTGTCGCCTCCAACTTAAAAACATTTTCAGAATCCGTCCCTTCCTCAGCCCTCAATCTACTAAAACTCTTATGCATGTCCTCATCATCTCCCGCCTCGATTACTGCAACATCCTCCTCTGTGGCCTCCCCGTCAACTCTCTTGCACCACTCCAGTCTGTCCTCAACTCTGCTGCCCGACTAATCCTCCTCTCCCCTTGCTACTCCCCTGTTTCTCCCCTCTGCAAATCCCTCCACTGGCTCCCAATTCCCCAACGAATCCAGTTCAAACTACTAACACTGACTTACAAAGCCGTCCACAACCTGTCTCCTCCCTATATCTCTGAACTAATCTCCCAATATCTTCCTTCACGTAATCTTCGATCCTCCCAAGACCTCCTACTATCCTCCACACTTATTCGTTCCTCACACAACCGCCTCCAAGATTTTCCCGAATATCCCCCATCCTCTGGAATTCCACGCCTCAACATGTACGATTATCCACCACCCTTGGATCCTTCAAACGGAACCTGAAAACCCATCTCTTCAGGAAAGCCTACAGCCTGCAATAACCATTCCGCCTCGCCGCCACACCCGAGCTGCCGCCTCGCTGCCACCACCAGAGCTGCCGCCTCGCCGCCACCACTACCAGAGCTGCCGCCACCACCAGAGCTGCCGCCTCGCCACCACCAGGGCTGCCGCACCCCGACCTTCTGTTTCTTCCCCAATATCCCGTAGAATGTAAGTCCGCAAGGACAGGGTCCTCTCCCCTCTGTACCAGTCTGTCATTGTACAGTCATGGCCAAAGTTTTGAGAATGACACAAATATTAATTTAAATGGCCGCTGGTGCTCAGATTCAGATCTCGTTCCGAGATCTCGGGAGATGAGATCTCGAGATGAGATCTCATTGCCGAGATCTGTATCTGAGCATGCGCCGCCCACCAGCGGCCATTTTGCCGGAGGCCACCGCATCACAGCAATGGAGCTGCTGTGGCCTCCAAGCTCCGAGGAAATGCCGGCGGAGACCCCCAATGCTGCATAAGGAGCCGCCGGCCGAGCCTCCAATGCTGATCAACAGCCGCCGGCCGAGTCGCCAATGCTGATCAAGAGCCGCCGCCGCCCCTCCAAGCGCAGACAGCCGCACAGAACACTGCAAGGAGGTAATGGTACTTCATATTCACCTTCCCTGTGGGACGCACCCCTCACCTTGTCATTGGGACCACTCCTCCGCACCGCCCTATAAGACAACACTCGGCGTATAAGAAGACCCCCCCACTTTTAAGAAGATTTTATATTTTTGACTGGAAAAGTTGGGGGGTCGTCTTATACGCCCAGTCGTCTTATACGCCGGAAAATACGGTAATTTTGCAGAAACAAATTTGCTAAATATTTACTATATCATACTAATTGTCTGAGGTTTTATGTCCATCTTTTATACTTAGCTGCTGGAAAACAACAGACATCTGCTCTCGGATATATCAATTCCTTTTTTTTTTTTTCCAAACAGCAGCCAATCTCACACGGCAGTATTTTGCATCAGTAAACAGGGAAAAGAGGAAATTTTCCTAATATCGGCCCCAGTAGCGTAACTAGAGACAGATGGGCACGGTGTAAAATTTGGACCTGGAACCCCACCTGCATGTTGGTCAGATGTATGGGCCCTAGTAGCATTCTAGATCCTAAAAAGACAAATGCATTCACCCCCCCCCAAGCAAAATGTCCCCCATTCTGGTATATTGTCTCCCATCCCAGTATAAAGATCCATATTCTGGTATAATGTTCCCATTCTGGTATAATGTCCCCCATGCTGGTATAATGTCCCCATCTGGGGGTCTTTCCGTTCTTCTCCAGCACATTTTGAAAAGAAGCAAACAATTCTACTCACCTTCCCTTGCTCCCATGTCACGTGTCGTCCACTTCTGTTGCTGGCGCAGAAGCTTGCATGCTTGAGATCACTGCCATGCGCCACACATCACTGGCAAGCCGATGGCTGCTGCCAACCTCTGATTGGCCTACTGCGTGTATTGCAATGCAGGGTGCTGGTGGATCTCTGCACCACAATACGTTTCACCTGAATGTGCAACATCAAAGTGAAATTGGCATCGGTGGGCCTCCCTCCCGCCTGGCCCTGGTCGCGGTCGCACCCTCTGCAACCGCGATTGTTATGCCCTTGATAGACCCCAATTCATCATAGTGATGGTAAGTCACTTTGAAAGGTCACAACATTTTTGCTCAAAACATAGTAGTGCAAAAATGTTGATGAGCTGTGGCATACTTTGCACCAGAAATTTTACTCCAGTCCGTAACTAGAGTAAGATTTGCTGTGGAGCACACGGAGGTGCACACCACTTGTCAGATACATCAGATTCATTAAGAGGTATATCGCCTCTAGTGTCTGACTCCATCATGCCCCTAATTAAGATCAGTATTGTTCACGCCGGTTTTGATGAATAAGCGCCACAGCTTTTTTTCTGTGCAGGTTCTACTCTTGGCCTTATAAATACTGATGACCAAAATACTGAGTCATGAAAGAGTCCTAACTCTGTCAGAACTGGTTGGAGCATGTCAAACAAGGAAAATGGTAATGACCAATCATCAATTTGTTAATGTATTTCCAGTAGGGATAACAGAGGAACAGCACAATGCAGAGTTCCAGAATTATTATTTTCTGGGGAAAATAGACATGTCAGGAGTTCTGTCAGGTTTTGAACGTATCGTTCAGTCAGGTTTTGAAGCGTATCGTTCTGTCAGGTTTTGAAGCGTATCGTTCTGTCAGGTTTTGAAGCGTATCGTTCTGTCAGGTTTTGAAGCGTATCGTTCTGTCAGGTTTTGAAGCGTATCGTTCTGTCAGGTTTTGAAGCGTATCGTTCTGTCAGGTTTTGAAGCGTATCGTTCTGTCAGGTTTTGAAGCGTATCGTTCTGTCAGGTTTTGAAGCGTATCATTCTGTCAGGTTTTGAAGCGTATCGTTCTGTCAGGTTTTGAAGCGTATCGTTCTGTCAGGTTTTGAAGCGTATCTTCTGTCAGGTTTTGAAGCGTATCGTCTGTCAGGTTTTAAGCGTATCGTTCAGTCAGTGGTTTTGAAGCGTATCGTGCTGTCAGGTTTTGAAACGTCATCGTTCAGTAGGTTTTGAACTATCGTTCTGTCAGGTTTGAAGCGTATCGTTCTGTCAGGTTTGAAGCGAATCTGTATCTGTCAGGTTTTGAAGCGGTATCGTTCTGTCAGTTTTGAAGCGTACGTTCTGTCAGGTTTTTAGCGTATCGTTCTGTCAGTTTTGAATGCGTATCGTTCTCAGGTTTTAAGCGTATACGTTCTGTCAGGTTTTAAGCGTATCGTTCTGTCAGGTTTTGAAGCGTTCATTCTGTCAGGTTTTGAAGCGTATCGTTCTGTCAGGTTTTGAAGCGTATCGTTCTGTCAGGTTTTGAAGCGTATCGTTCTGTCAGGTTTTGAAGCGTATCTGTCACCATGACAGACTCCTTTTTAAAGTAGTGCATCAGTGTGACAGAACAGTGGGTACTAAAATGAATGTCATGAATCTGTGGAGCCACATGGTGTTTCAAAAGACCCCTCTCAGTCAGTAGAAAAAGGCCATGTGACACTCCATAATTGCTCAGAAACAGGAGTTACAGCTGCATCTCATAATCCTTTTCAGGCCTCCTGACTGGCTGAGAGGAATCATGTGATGCGCCATGTGACTCCACAGAACCAGGAACTTCCTTCTATTTACCTCACGAGTTGCCACTTTGAGGTTGGTTTAGTGCTATTGTGTCTCTCAGTAACTCTGTATTGCAGGTATGTGCGTTCCCTCAAAGCTCTCCTCTCTCTTAGCAGAAAACTGTACACTATACTTAGTTTTAAAGGGGTTGTCCGATCGTAGACTACAAGTCTGCAGTCACTCTATGAAGACTTGCATTTTAAGACCAGACAACCCTTATAAGGCCCATATCCACATAAAAGACAAGTAGGCCAGAACTGCTGATTTTGATGGGACCGGCTGGCCTCCTGGATCTCTCCTGACAGACATTTTACAAACGCAACCTTATTTGTGTTCCCTAGATGTATCGGCACTGCATAATCTTCTTTTTTGGCTTCATTTAAATTCATTGTTCCTACTACATCCCATTTAACTCATCGTTATAGTAGGTGTACTTATAAAGAATTCATGTATTACTGCAAATAACATTTATCCAAAGTTTTAATATGAAACATTCACTTCCTAAATAATTTTGAAGAATAAAATAACAAGTAAAATAAAGAATCCTAAAGCATAATTACTTTTCATTACTTTACCAGCAGCCTCACATTGATCTTTTCCTTCATTGCCACCTGGTGGCAAACAGTATGTTATACTCTTGTTTTTCTTGAAAGGTTGTCTTTGCATTTATTTGGACATTATGTAAGCACTCCTCAAAATTGAAATTGCAACACAGAGAAGGAAAAGTCATGGAATTATAGAAATTACGGGAGGGTTAGACATGTTAGTGATCTGTAAATGATGAAAAATTATAACAAATTTTAAAAAAACATCCATTATTCACCAAATTTATTCAGTGCACCTTGTGCAGAAATCTATGCACTTACAAGCTTTTTTATTCTATCCATGAGATTATTAAATTTTTGTCTGAGGAATTATCCACCATGCCAAATGCACTTGGGTATGCAGATCATCAAGATCCACTGCTGGCAGCAACCTATTCAGTTGCCTATCAATGATGCCCAAATGTTCACAATTGGAGACAATTCTAAAGAGGCTGCAGGCCACACAGGCTGCTCACAGAAGCACAAGCAACTTTCGGCATGGTGTTTTTGTGTTGAGATATGGCTCCTGGGACACTTTGGAGAAATGGCCACACCACTAGTTCCAAGACTGAACTGTTAACGTACCTGGAATGAGTAAGGCTGGTGTCTATGATCCTATACAGAGGCTGGACAGACATCTGTCTGAGATGGTTCAGTGAATCCTGAATTGAGCAGGAGGTTGGAAACGATGACCCTGGAGGTCCCTCTAACATTCTATGATTCTATACATTACCTCATGAAGGCCTCTTCATGGCATAGTCCACCACAGGAGAATAAGGCCGGCACTATTAAGTACGGTAAAAGGCAAAATCCACAGGTCTCCACATTACAAATGGGTAGTGCTCTGCGATCAGAAAGATACAACAAAATCCTTCACGAAGACAGTTATATTCACGGCAATTACCACATAAATCTTATTCCAAGATTTCCGTTTATTTTCATAAGGCGCATACAGGATATAATTTACGGGAGACAAATGTGCAGTTTATTTAAATAAAGGAAATCTTGGATGAAGATTTATGTGGTGAGTGCTCTTCATGGTGTTAGAAATAAATGCTCTAAAAGAAGGAAGTACCAAAAATGAACTCTTTTAAGTTGTTTTGTAAATAGTGCAAGTTAAATTGCATTGAGGACAGTTATAATGGATAATACCCATAACACCCTCACACCACTTCAACTCCGTTTTGCTACCGCTTCATCAGGGAGTGACAACTTATGCCTTCTAACATCTAACTTGCAGTATTTATAATATAATTTATGCCTCCTAGCATTTAACTTGTGCTATTTTCAATACAATATATGCCAAAGAGCTATTTATAGTATGTGCACTTTATAATTTATACAATATATTGTCACTGACTATTTATATTAATACATACATTTTTCTATGGTATGATTGTGTATACTGGGCTATTTGGATTGTCATCTTGCTATAGAGGATATCCAATTGTAACAGTGATTTTTTGGAGTATACTATTTGTCAATATCTTTTTGACTATATCCCTACCCCCCCATGAACAATTTTTTTATATTTTTAATGTGTCCTTGTCTTTATGTTCTTTTCATATGTAGTTTATGTGAAGATAGCTCAACAAAGATAGCGGTATCATTATTAGTAATTAGAGTATATTTCAAAATCAAATGATACATTATGATACCCTATGGTGGACAATGTCACGGACTGATCATCAATAACATACATAGCAAAACGAAAAGGGAAAAACGATCATAGAGTCCAAAATATGTATAAATATGGAAACACTTTATTACAAATTTCATACAAAGAACAGTTTCTAAAAGGTGGAAAAACCACAGTGCATATGTGCAAATATGAACACGAGACGAGGGTGTGCTGATGTAACAATTATAAATAATTACATGAATTCAAAGAGGTAAATAACCATTAAATGCTGATAAAATATTAAAGTATGTTACCCAAAATTGGGCCCTCTAGTATGTTAGTCCATTATACATACATCAAGAGCGAATTATCACATAGTATTCCATCATAGGCAGTATGCACCGAGTAGAAAAGAGAAACCTGCAGCTGAAAAAGTGAATTCCCAATTGGCATACCTAAATGGAAATCCTGTGGATCAGCAAGAGAGGCAAGGTGGGGGAACACCAGCAACACCCGGGTCACCCCGACGCGCGTTTTGGCAGAGCCTTCATCAAGGGACATGCTGTGAATCAGTGGTGAGGAGTTTAACCCCTCTCTGACATCAGACGCACTATCCCATTCATGAAACCCGTGCCAATCTGACCATGGACGGGATAGTACGTCATAGGCGATCAGCTGCGCTCCTAGGGGGAGCGCAGCTAATCGCCGCTGGGTGTCAGCTGATTATCACAGCTGACACCCGGGACTGTGTGTCAGGAGCGGTCACGGACCGCTCCCGGCACATTAACCCCTGGCACACCGCGATCAGACATGATCGCGGTGTACCAGGGGCACAGGGGAGCATCGCGCAGGAAGGGGGCTCCCTGCACGCTCCCCTGAGACCCTCAGAACAGCGCTATGTGATCGCGCTGTTCTGAGGCCTTCCTCCCTCCAAGGACCCGGATCCAAGATGGCCACCGGGTCCTGCAGGGAGGTGGCTTCCTCAGTGCCTGCTGAGAGCAGGCACTGAGAAGCCTGCAGCAGTGCCAGAGCGATCGCTGGTGTGACAGAGTGCTGTGCACACTGTCACACCAGCGATCTGACATTTTACAGTGATGTCCCACCCTGGGACAAAGTAAAAAAGGGAAAATAATAAAAATAAACATGTTTTAAAAAAAATTCCAAAATAAATAAAAAAAAAAAAAATATTCCCCCAAAAATTCATTTTTTCCTGTAAATAAAAAAAACAAAACAATAAAAGTACACATATTTGGTATCGCCGCGTCCGTAACGACCCCCCCTATAAAACTGTCCCACTAGTTAACCCCTTTAGTGAACCCCTTAAAAAAAAAACAAATCAAAAAATTAATGCTTTATCATCATACCGCCGAACAAAAAGTGGAATAACACGCGATCAAAAAGACTGATATAAATAAACATGGTACCGCTGAAACGTCAGCTTGTCCCGCAAAAAACGAGAAACCATACAGCATCATCAACGAAAAAATAAAGAAGTTATATCTCGCAGAATAAAGCGATGCAAAAAAATTATTTTTTTATATAAAATTGTTTTTATTCTATAAAAGCACCAAAACATAAAAAATGATATAAATGAGGTATCGCCGTAATCGTACTGACCCGAAGAATAAAACTGTTTTATCAATTTTACCACACGCGCAACGGTATAAACGCCTCCCCCAAAAGAAATTCATGAATTTCTGATTCTTGTTCATTCTAACTTCCCAAAAATCGAAATAAAAAGCGATCAAAAAATGTCACGTGCTCAAAAATGGTACCAATAAAAACGTGAACTCGTACTGCAAAAAATAAGACCTCACATGACTCTGTGGGACAAAATATGCAAAAATTATAGCTCTCAAAATGTGGTGATGCAAAAACTATTTTTTGCAATAAAAAGCGTCTTTTAGCGTGACAGCTACCAATCATAAAAACCCGGTATAAATAGTAAATCAAACCCCCCTTTATCACCCCCTTAGTTAGGGAAAATAATAAAATTAAAAAAATGTATTTATTTCCATTTTCCCATTAGGGTTAGGGTTGCGGCTAAAGTTAGGGTTAGGGTTGGCGCTAAAATTAGGATTAGAGTTGGAATTAGGGTTAGGGGTGTGTTAGGGTTAGGTTTGTGGTTAGGGTTGGGACTAGGGTTAGGGGTGTGTTGGGGTTAGGGTTGGAGTTAGAATTGGGGGTTTCCGCTGTTTAGGCACATCAGGGGCTCTCCAAATGTGACATGGCGTCTGATCTCAATTCCAGCCAATTCTGCGTTGAAAAAGTCAAACGGTGCTCCTTCACTTCTGAGCTCTGCCATGCGCCCAAACAGTGGTTTACCCCCACATATGGGGTATCAGCGTACTCTGGACCCCAGGAGTTATTGTGGAATTTGTCCTATTTCTTCTGTTACCCTTGGGAAAATAAAAAACTGGGGGCGAAAATATCATTTTTGTAAAAAAAAAAATATTTTTTTGTTTTTACGGCTGTAGTTATAATCTTCTGTGAAGCATTTGGGGCTTCATAGCGCTCACCACACATCTAGATAAGTTCCTTGTGGGGTCTATTTTCCAAAATAGGGTCACTTGTGGGGGGTTTCCACTGTTTAGGCGCATCAGGGGCTCTCCAAATACGACATGACGCCCCCAGACCATTCCATCAAAGTCTGCAATCCAAAACGTCACTACTTCCCTTCCGAGCCTTGACGTGTGCCCATACAGTAGTTTTCTCCCACATATTGGGTATCAGCGTACTCAGGACAAATTGGACAACAACTTTTGGGGTCCAATTTCTCCTGTTACCCTTGTGAAAATAAAATATTGGGGGCGAAAAAAATCATTTTTGTAAAAAAAAAGGATTTTTTATTTTTACGACTGTACGTTATAAACTTCTGTGAAGCACTTCGGGGTTCAAAGTGCTCACCACACATCTAGATAAGTTCCTTGTGGGTCTATTTTCCAAAATGGGGTCACTTGTGGGGGGTTTCCACTGTTTAGGCGCATCAGGGGCTCTCCAAATGCGACATGACGCCCCCAGACCATTCCATCAAAGTCTGCAATCCAAAACGTCACTACCTCCCTTCCGAGCCCTGACGTGCGCCCATACAGTAGTTTTCTCCCACATATTTGGTATCAGCGTACTCAGGACAAATTGGACAACAATTTTTGGGGTCCAATTTCTCCTGTTACCCTTGTGAAAATAAAATATTGGGGGCAAAAAATCATTTTTGTAAAAAAAAAAAGGATTTTTTTATTTTTACGGCTGTACGTTATAAACTTCTGTGAAGCACTTTGGGGTTCAAAGTGCTCACCACACATCTAGATAAGTTCCTTGAGGGGTCTAGTTTCCAAAATGGTGTCATTTGTCAGGGGTTTCCACTGTTTAGGCAGATCAGGAGCTCTCCAAACACGACATGGCATCCAGCCAATTCTGCTTTGAAAAAGTCAAACGGCGCTCCTTCCCTTCCAAACTCTACCATGCACCCAAACAGTGGTTTACCCCCACATATGGGGTATCAGCGTACTCAGGACAAATTGCACAATACCTTTTGGAGTCTTGTTACCCTTGGGAAAATAAAAATTGGGGTGAAAAGATCATTTTTGTGGAAAAAATATGATTTTTTAATTTTACGGCTCTACGTTATAAACTTGTGTGAAGCACTTGGGGGTTCAAATTGCTCACCAAAGATCTAGATAAGTTCCTTAGGGGGTCTAGTTTCCCAAATGGGGTCACTTGTGGGGGGTTTCCACTGTTTAGGCACATCAGGGGCTCTCCAAATGCAACATGGCGTCCAATCTCAATTCCAGCCAATTTTGGTTGGAAAAAGTCAAATGGTGCTCCTTCCATTCCGAGCTCTGCCGTGCGCCCAAACAGTGGTTCCCCCCCACATATGGGGTATCAGCGTACTCAGGACAAATTGGACAACAACTTTTGTGGTCCAGTTTCTCCTGTTACCCATGGGAAAATAAAAAATTAGTGACTAAAATAATTTTTGTGGGAAAAAAATAGGATTTTTTATTTTCATGCCCGGGCATTATAAACTTGTGTGAAGCACTTGGGGGTTCAAAGTGCTCACCAAAGATCTAGATAAGTTCCTTAGGGGGTCTAGTTTCCAAAATGGGGTCACTTGTGGGGGTTTCCACTGTTTAGGCTCATCTGGGGCATTGCAAATGGAACATGACCCCCATCAACGTCTGCATTCCAAAACATTACTACTTCCTTTCCAAGCCCTGCCGTGCGCCCAAACAGTTTCCCCCCCACATATGGGGTATCAGCGTACTCAGGACAAATTGGACAACAACTTTTGGGGTCCAATTTCCTTGGGAAAATCAAAAATTTGGGACTAAAAAATAATTTTGTGGAAAATTGTTTTTTTGTTTTTTTTTACACCCAGGCATTATAAAATTTTGTGAAACACTTGGGGGTTCAAAGTGCTCACAACAGATCTAGATAACTTCCTTAGGGGGTCTAGTTTCCAAAATGATGTCACTTGTGGGGGGTTTCCACTGTTTAGGCGCATCAGGGGCTCTCCAAACGCGACATGGCGTCCAATCTCAATTCCAGCCAATTTTAGTTTGAAAAAGTCAAACGGCTCTCCTTCCCTTACGAGCTCTGCCGTGTGCCCAAACAGTGGTTTTCCCCCACATATGGGGTATTGGTGTACTCAGGAGAAATTGTACAACAATTTTATCTGTCCATTTTCTCCTTTTACCCTTGTGAAAATAAAAAAAAGTTTGTAAAAGATCATTTTTGTGGCTAAAAAGTTAAATATTCATTTTTTCCTTCCATGTTGCTTCAGCTGTGAAGCACCTGAAGGGTTAATAAAATTCTTGAATGTGGTTTTGAGTACTTGAGGGGTGCAGTTTTTAGAATGGTGTCACTTTTGGGTATTTTCTGCTATATAGACCCCTCAAAGTGACTTCAAATATGAGGTGGTCCCTAAAAAAAATGGATTTGTAAATTTTGTTGTAAAAATGAGAAATCGCTGGTCAACTTTTAACCCTTATAATTTCCTAACAAAAAAAAATTTTGGTTCCAAAATTGTGCTGATGTAAAGTAGACATGTGGGAAATGTTATTTCTTAAGTATTTTGTGTGACATATTATTACAAAATTTTCTAAATTTTCGCCATATTTGCGTTTTTTTCAAAAATAAACGCAAGTTATATCGAAGAAATTTTACCACTAACGTGAAGTACAATATGTCACGAGAAAACATTCTCAGAATCGCGAAGATCCGTTGAAGCGTTCCAGAGTTATAACCTCATAAAGAGACAGTGGTCAGAATTGTAAAAATTGGCCCGGTCATTAACGTGCAAACCACCCTTGGGGGTGAAGGGGTTAAAAAGGGGCCTGAACCAATCATTGTCAACCCGGAAGTGATGCACCATTTTTCTATTTTCGTTTTGCTATGTAGTTTATGTATCTAATAAAGGAAATATTTAATATATATGTTTCATCCTTTTTTTTAATTCCTTCTTTTGGGTCTCTCTTCATGATGTTTCCCACATGATTTTCAGATGGAGACTGTGAGCAGCCTGCATGGTATAAGAGTGCTACCATCGCATGCAGCCTGCAGCTTCTCCGTACTTGTCTCCCATTGAGCACATCTGGGACATCACTGGTAATTGGCAATTTCAAAGTGAGCTGTCAGCTACGGATCTTAATGATTTGTGTGCAAATGCATTCAGCAGCATGGCAGAACATTCCTCAGAGAACCATTAATAACCTTATTAAAGAAGCACTCCCATCAAAGTTATATCCTCTTAATATATTGCAGTCATCATGTTATATAATTGTACTGGGTACTTACAGTTGCTCATTTTGCCTTTCTACCCAGCTAAATTATCTCTTTTCTCTGCTCTATGCAGAAAGAGAAAATCTCTTGTCCCTGCATTTATCATTAATCTTTTCAACTTCTGACCCAGCTTCTCCCTCCTCCCTGCCAGAGACTTTTGCAGTGACTCATGAGTCATACAGGGAAAATTGACCTTCTGTTTCTACATAGAGCATAGAAGGATTCAGCTAGTCAGTTTTTAATCACGTGATCTCACAGACCTAATGGAAAAGAAGTATTAGGCCGGAGTCACACTAGCGAGAAATACGGACGAGTGCAATGCGAGAAAAAATTGCATTGCACTCGGACTAATATTAATCTATGGGGCAGCTCCCATCAGCCCATTTTTTCTCGGCCGTTTTATACGTGCAAGTGAAATCGCAGCATGCTGTGATTTGCACCGTATATCGACCGAGAATCACCAATGCAAGTCTATGGGTGCGAGAAAAATACGGATTACACACGGACCAGACGTGTGACTTGCGAGAAATATGCACCGGTGTCCTTTAGAAAAGCCGGCAATTCAGTGCGCTATACTGTAAAATCACACTCACATGTTTAATAAAGAATGGAAAGAATACATATAACACACATAGAATATATAATATATATATATATGTCTTTGTGACACACATATATATATATATATTTATAGTTCCTACACTTCTACATAGGATAATAGCCGCTAATTCAATTGCCGGCTTCTGTAAAATCATTACAGAACCCGACATGAAATGACACATGGTTTACATACAGTAAACCATTTCATGTAGTTTGATATATGGTTTTGATTAACAATTATATGAGTGTATGTGTGCAAAATTTCATACATATAGGTGTTAATTTAATGTGTAAATTCGTTGAAAAAAATGCTTGGGCTCCCGTGGTATTTTCTCCGCCAGAAAGGGAAAGCCAGTGACTAAAGACAGATAATAATAGCCTAGGGAGGGAGCATTGTTTTTGTGCCCCCCCTGGCTACTAACATCTGCCCCCAGCTACCCCAGAAAAAGCACATTATTAGATGCGCCTTTTCTGGCACTTAGCCCGTCTATTCCCATTGCCTTTAGCGGTGGCTAATGGGTTAATAATGGGTTAATGCCACCTTGCTATTGAAAGGTGAGATTAAGCCAGATTAATAATGGAGAGTTGTCAATTAGACAACTCTCCATTATTAATCCTATTGTAGTAAATGGTTAAAAAAACACACATATTAATTAAAAATTATTTTAATGAAATAAATACACATAGTTTTTGACCATATTTTGTTGTACTGGTAATCCATCTGAATCCCTTGTACTCCTGTAATAAAAATAAAATAAAAAAGCAACAATATCCATACCTCTCTGGCGTTCAGTCAGGTCTCACGCTGCAATCCATCTGAAGAAGTTTACAGGTTTACAGCAGGGACCGATGCTGATGCGACCAGCCCTGCTGTAAACCCCCGCAGCCTCCCCAGCTGACAGGAGATGAACTGATTAGTGTGGGAAGCTTAATTGATTGTTTCCCACGCTATTGAGTTCACTTCAGGTCAGCCGGGGACTCCGCACAGCATCAGTGACGTCAATTTCCACAATTCTACTAATACTTCTTCTAATATTCTATAATTTTGCTTTTTGGTGTTGCAATGTCAATGTTGAGGAGTGTATTTTGTGGGAGTTGTTTTTCTCACATTTTTACTACAGAATCTTTTGCTATAATTTAAGCAATTGTTCAAGTTGTTGCAAAATATAGTAATTTTATTAGCAGCAATGGTTTTATAATTATTGCTCTGATTGCCGAACAATGGAAACATATGGGTGCCCTATTAAAGACAAGTGTTGGAAATCAAATAGCGCTGCATGATATCTGCAGCTTTGCAAATAAAAACAGACTGTAAACTACAGGAGCTGAAAAAAAGAATCCCATTTGATGTAGTTTATCAGCAAGATCAGAAATCTTTTAAAGCTTGTAATCATTCATAAATAATGTAAATTTATATTGCTGCCTCCAATTCCAGATGCAAATTGTCAAAAGGGTAGTTTGCTTTGGTACTGAACACTGTAAATTAAATGTCCTATAGAGAGGGTAATATAAAAGCTGTCTCTGTGCCAGTCATTGGAAAACTTGATGGTGCCATGGATTTCTGTAATGTGGCACTCGAATAGAATAACTTCAACAACATGCAGAACATTCAGCTAATATACTACAGTATGTGAATAGTCAATTTTCTCATCAGTGCCCTTATGAAAGTTTTCCACAGCTATCAGTAATGGCTCCTGCTTACAAGCACTGAGCAGCAGTCCACAGGGGCCATGGGGCCATGTGGCTTCTCAATACAGAGCGGAGGGACCTCTGAGGTCTGCTGTATCGAGCAAAGTATGTAGGAACATAGATATCAAAAAGACTTGGCACTCAAACAGTCAATTGGTATATGAAGAAAAAGGTTCCTTTTATTATGCATCCAGTAATCATGTAGTTAAACGATTTCGGTCCATATCTGGACCTTCATCAATTGACTATTTGAGTGCCAAGTCTTTTTGATATCTACAATTATGGGCTGGATACCCTACTTGAGCACCAATGCCCACCATCTGTTGGAGTGCCGTGTTTACTTTTCTTTATGTAGGAACCTAGTCGGTCCTAGAAGATTATAGGGGGTACCATAGCTGTGTGCATACAGAGTCAGATGGAGAAAGCCATCATTGTTTTCTTGTCAGAATCAGACATACAGTAGTAAATAACCCTGTCAAATAAGACATAGAAATACTCTAGTGGCCCACTGAACATCTATACAAGCCTTAATTCTTCTACATACTAAACATAGATGTAATACCGCAGTGTACTGGCGCCCTTACACTAGGTTCACACAATTGCATATTTGGTGTGGACTTTAGCCAAGCATGTAAAATCCGCAATATTTTACAGTACCACACAAAATCTTTATAGTATACGATTAATAATAGTGGACAACTGCATCTAAAGACAGTAAAAAAAGGTGATAATAGATTGGAGAGGTCTCATTGGTCAGCCCCAAACCAATCTGCAGAATGGGGCATTTTTTAATCCCCATTACAATGGAGAATCAGTGCGTATGCTTAGCTCCATTCATCCTCTATGGGTCTGCAAAGTGCAGCTTTTATGGCAGCCCCATAGAGGATGAATGGAGCAGCGGTCAAACATACAAATTGCAGCTTCACTCTAACTGGGATAAAAGTGCTCTGTTCTACTGATCGTGGGAATACCATCTGTCAGACCGATTAACCCTGCGGATACGGGATAAATTATCTTCACCAAACATCTCCTTTATTTGTGTAAAGACATGACATCAGTTCCCAATTATTTGAGGTCTTGGCAGTTGTAGACAGTACTTGTCCACTCTCATCCACTCTTAAGCTTCATTGGAGTTCTCTCTAGGGATTATTAAGTTGGGTATGTCAGTCATGAAAATACCATAAAGGGAGGTCAATGTACTTTATGTTACCTAGAACAAGAAAACCAATAAGAAAAGATGTGCTGGGAATATAATTATTGAAAATAGTATAAATATTACAATTTCATATGGTAAAAAAAGATAATAAGAGGTGAAGCAAAGTGGGAATAAAATATCCAACATGGTAAAAGCAGATATGCAAATGATGGCTGAGCAACAGACTTAATGTATGCGATATATGCAATAATATCAAAACACGGTAAGTAGATCACATAAGATGTACCCTGGTAAATCCCTGAATATGGAAAAATGGTAATGATAAGTATCAAAGTGAAGAAAAAGGGGAGGGTGTAAAGCAAGGTACAAATCACAGAATGGAAATAAAAATGAAGGTGCCAACACTATTTGAAAATCCCATAGCAACAAAAAATATAAAGTGCAAAGATGCAAAAAGTGAAAGGGACAACACCAAATGCAAAGATGCTCACCCACTACACCAGATGAGCGTTTCACTAATGCCTGATGAAGCATTAGTTAAAGCAATACCCCTGACAAAGCATTAGTGAAACGTGCATCGGCTGTGGTGGGTAAGCATTTCTACATTTGATCCACTATTTGTCCCTTTCACTTTTTGCATCTTTGCAGTTTATATTTATTATTCCTATGGGATTTTCATTAAAAACTTTAGCAATGTAGTGCTTATTAAAATTTGTAACCATTCTTTAGATATTAACACTCTTGTTTACAGCCTGTTGCGTAGGAGACCGACCATCACAGCTGTCTAACTTGTAAACACCGTGCTGGAGCTTCCAGGTGTAATGTATAGTATTTTGACCTCTCTTTAAGAAAGGAAGTCTTGTGACCTGAAAGATATAGACAGGAAGTGGGGGAGAGGAGTTTCAGTTTCAGTTTTAGCCTGATGATGAGAAATGTTAAGCTGTGTGCTGGAGGAAGAAGGAGAAGAATAAAATACAGTTAAAGCGTTCTCTCTTGAATTCCTTATACCGTGTGAACATTACACCAGGATTATAAGGCAACTTCGTTCTTGCGATTTCTTCAAAACAGTGCTTGCAAGCTCAATAGAAAAAAGATTGTAAGGATTTTGCATGTTCTGCTGTCCAGCAGTGGTGGTCGATCTCCAAGGCAACACACTGTAGACAAGAGGTAATATGTCAAGAATGAATTAAAAATTGCAAAATTGCTTGTATTTAAAAGTACTTTTAAACATTATTCATTTATGAAGATGGTAATGACCTATTTAATTTAGTTTTGCAAAGATGTTTATGCATTTGCCAACAAAACAGTGAATTATTTCAGTATTGTTTTTATCTTTTTTTTCAGCATAATATGATAAAAAGCCTATATAATTTCCAAGAGTACTGATTCTGATGTTAAAGTATTAATAAGTATTCTTCGACATGATAGTCCTGCCACCATATGTTTTTTAATCAAAAACATAGCTAGCTTTTCGGCAATAGCCAGAAGATGTCAGCATAGTTTTCTTTCCCACTGCAGAAAGGTGATTTAATGGTGTTAACCAGGACTTTTTTTCCCCTTAAGGCTAAGCACCTATCAACATGTAAGGGGCATCACTGCTGATGTACAGTCATGGCCAAAAGTTTTGAGAATGACACAAATATTAATTTTTACAAAGTCTACTGCTTCACTTTTTCTAATGGCAATTTGCATATACTCCAGAATGTTATAAAGAGTGATCAGTTTAACAGCAATTACTTGCAAAGTCAATATTTGGCTAGAAAATGAACTTTATCCCCCAAAACACATTTCAACATCATTGTAGCCATGCCTTAAAAGGACCAGCTAACCTCTTTTCAGTGATTGCTCCATTAACACAGGTGTGGGTGTTGATGAGGACATGGCTGGAGATCTATCTGACATGATTAAGTAAGAATGACACCACCGGACACTTTAAAAGGAGGCTGGTGCTTGGCATCATTGTTTCTCTTCTGTTAACCATGGTTATCTCTAAAGAAACACATGCAGTCATCATTTCAATGCACAAAAATGGCCTAACAGGGAAGAGTATCACAGCTAGAAAGATTGCACCTCAGTCAACAATCTATCGCATCATCAAGAACTTCAAGGAGAGAGGTTCCATTGTTGCCAAAAAGGCTCCAGGGCGCCAAGAAAGACCAGCAAGAGCCAGGACCGTCTCTTAAAAGTGTTTCAGCTGCGGGATCGGGCTACCAGCAGTGCAGAGCTTGCTCAGGAATGGCAGCAGGCAGGTGTGAGTGCATCTGCACGCACTGTGAGGCGGAGACTCTTGGAGCAAGGCCTGGTCTCAAGGAGGGCAGCAAAGAAGCCACTTCTCTCCAGAAAAAAAATCATGAACAGACTGATATTCTGCAAAAGGTACAGGCAGTGGACTGCTGAGGACTGGGGTAAAGTTATTTTCTCTGATGAATCCCATTTTCGATTGTTTGGGACATCAGGAAAACGCCTCATTCGGAGAAGACAAGGTGAGCACTACCACCAGTCTTGTCTCATGTCAACTGTTAGGCATCCTGAAACCATTCATGTGTGGGGTTGCTTCTCAGCCAAGGGAATCGGCTCTCTCACAGTGTTGCCTAAAAACACAGCCATGAATAAAGAATGGTACCAAAATGTCCTCCAAGAGCAACTTCTCCAAACCCTCCAAGAGCAGTTTGGCGATCAATAATGCCTTTTCCAGCATGATGGAGCACCTTGCCATAAAGCAAAGGTGATAACTAAATGGCTCAGGGAACAAAACATAGAGATTTTGGGTCCATGGCCTGGAAACTCCCCAGATCTTAATCCCATTGAGAACTTGTGGTCAATCACAAAAACAATCATCGGGTGGACAAACAAAAACCTAAAAATTCTGACAAAATGAAAGCATTGATTGTGCAAGAATGAACTGCTATCAGTCAGGATTTGGTCCAGAAGTTGATTGAGAGCATGCCAGGGAGAATTGCAGAGGTCCTGAAGAAGAAGGGTCAACACTGCAAATATTGACTTGCTGCATTAACTCATTCTAAAGGTACTGCCACACTTAGTGATCTCGTTAGCGATCTCAATAACGACGCAAGCTAATGAGATCGTTTTTGTGATCGTTTTAATGTCTCTAGTAGCTGCCACACTTAGTGATCTCGTTAACGACTCAAAAGCGGTTAGCGATCTCATTAACGACTTTAACGGTCATTGCGATGTAAAAAAACAGCGCACATCGCTCACAAAAGGTGCCAGACACAGCGATATAGGCTCACCAGCGGGACGCCAACGATCTAAATACGGTCCAGAACTCTAGTGAACGATCAGCGAGATCACAGCAGGGGCCACGTCGTTGCTACATGCCACACACGTTAGCGTCACGAACGAGATCGCTAAATAGTGACGTATTTTAGCGATCTCGTTAGCGACGCTGTTTAGTGTGGCATACCCTTAACTGTCAATATAAGCTTTTGTTACTCATATGTTTGCAATTATATTTCTGTCTGTGATAAAAACATCTGTCAAACACACACATAAAAACCAGAGGGCAGCAGATCATGTGAAAATATAATATTTGTGTCATTCTCAAAACTTTTGGCCATGACTAGTGTTGAGCGATACGATACCGCAAGTATCGGGTATCGGCCGATATTAGCTGTTTCGGCCTTTCGATACTTAGTTCCGATATTTTCCATATATCGTATACCGGAATCGTAAGTTCCCATAATTCTTTGAGAGGCAATGTGATTTTAGTCAGCCAATGAGGAATCCTAAGAAGTGTGGGCACATCCTGTACTGCTGCGGTCATGTTAACTAATGGCATGGCTGTGATTGGATGTTGAAATGATGTCAGAATGCACTATAAAAGGTGCCGCCGCCATTTTAGCGTCACTGTGCTGTGAATTCAGTAAGGGACAGAACGCTGCTGTGCTGACTCTGAGGGACAGTTAGAGATTGCGATTTAGTGTACTGTGCTGTAGGCAGGCTAGCACCAACCGCTGTGTAAAGCTTCCTTTTGCCTGCAGTGTTGTTTTAACAGCTCTGCAAGGTGTGTGTGTGAGTGTAAGTGACGCTGCAGTTTGCTCTGCATGCAACACTGTCTGTAGGCATCTGCACGTGTCACTCACAGACTCTTTTTTTTTTCTTCAGTGTAATTCTTGCAGCTCCATGCAATTTAACTATTAGTGTGACGCGCTTCCATCCGTATCCAATACATTGGTTGCAAACACTATAGAAGTAGACAAAGGAGTAGCCTTTCACAGATTGTGAACAGTTGTGTTTCAGTGTTCACTTCAGTCTGTGTTTTTTATTTTTTGAGTGCACATCACGCTCCAGTTACTTGTTCAAGCACTGCTGCTTGTACTCTGCTGAGCGTGTCTCAGTGCCTCATCCTTTTCATTTATCTCCAATTGGTTCTGCTCCATTCCATTTAAAATATAATCTATTAGTGTGACGCGCTTCCATCCGTATCCAATACATTGGTTGCAAACACTATAGAAGTAGACAAAGGAGTAGCCTTTCACAGATTGTGAACAGTTGTGTTTCAGTGTTCACTTCAGGCTGTGTTTTTTATTTTTTGAGTGCACATCACGCTCCAGTTACTTGTTCAAGCACTGCTGCTTGTACTCTGCTGAGCGTGTCTCAGTGCCTCA
The DNA here is from genome assembly GCA_033576555.1 of Oophaga sylvatica. Classification (NCBI taxonomy): domain Eukaryota; kingdom Metazoa; phylum Chordata; class Amphibia; order Anura; family Dendrobatidae; genus Oophaga; species Oophaga sylvatica. Next base: position 147,660,151 of record JARQOD010000002.1, read on the forward strand.
TCCTTTTCATTTATCTCCAATTGGTTCTGCTCCATTCCATTTAAAATATAATCTATTAGTGTGACGCGCTTCCATCCGTATCCAATACATTGGTTGCAAACACTATAGAAGTAGACAAAGGAGTAGCCTTTCACAGATTGTGAACAGTTGTGTTTCAGTGTTCACTTCAGTCTCTGCGTAATAACCACACTTAGGCCTTATAACTTTCTGACTTTCTTTATCAATCTACCAAGATGAAGAAGTCAGTGAGTAAGGCACGTGGTCGTGGCCGTGGAGTTTCAGCAGGGAGAGGACTTGGGGATTCTGTGGCTGCTGCCACCCTCAGTGACACAGCATCCACCAGTTTTACCCATGAGCGTTCCTTTATGCGCACTTTGGTAGGAGCTCGGCGTGCCCCCCTGCTGCGGGAAAAACAAATTGAAGCCGTTGTTGGTTGGATGGCAGCCAATGCATCGACTTCATTTCCTTCCACCTCCTCTCAGGAACACAACACTGTTGAGCAACCATCTGTCTGTTCACCGCCTGTCAAATTGCCCAGGCAGTCAGAGAGTTCTGTACAGGAGCCAGCTGAGTCTCTGCTTCTGTTCTCAGAATCTGTTGGCTCGCAAACACGGGCACAGGCAAGCAGCATTCTGCAATTTGAAGAAGAGGGAGTATGCAGTGATGCGCAACAGCTGTGTCTCTCTCAATCTGAAGAGGCGGGTGAGCCAGTGCCGATGGACAGCACACCGCAGAACGCATCTTATGATGATGATGAGACTCAGGTGCCAGGTTTTGTGGAGCATGGTGCTGCCCAGACCATCCAACAGCAGCAGGTGTTGGAAGAGGGTAGTGGAGATGATGAAGTCCGAGACCCAACATGGCGTGAGCAACAGGAAGGTGGTGGGAGCAGCTCTGAGGAAGAGATTGTCCCAACGGTACAAAGAGGAGGGAGAGGTAGGCTGCAGACTCGCTTGCCTGTAGCCTCCAGTTTGGCACCTGTTGGGAGCAGTTCTCTTAGAAATGTCAAAATTGGCGCTCCCATGACTTGCACTGCGTGGTCCTTTTTTGACAGACTTGTAGATGATATTTGCTATGTTCAATGCAAGCTGTGTAAGCAAAAAGTTAAAAGAGGTAAAAATATCAGTAACCTGAATACCACAAATATGTGGAAACATGTACGGACAAAGCACGTAGCTGAGTTACAAAGACACACTGGAGATGTAGGCCAACCTACAGCAGCACCTACATCTTCAGGTCGTGTTGGAGCCTCTACCTTCAGCTCACACACACCTGGTTCGGCTTCCTCACAGGATCTCCATGGAAGAACCTCGGTCACTGTTGTCCATAGACAAACTGTTCTTCCACCCACAGCAGCAAGTTCACAGTCATCGTCACACTCCCAGACCACAAAACAGCCATCGGTACCACAGGCATGGGATAAAAGACGGCCATACTCGGCAAACCATCCACGAGCACAGGCTCTGAATGCTGGCATTGCAAAACTCCTGTCCCTTGAAATGCTGTCATTCAGGCTGGTGGAGACTGACAGTTTCAGGAACTTTATGGCATTGGCAGTCCCACAATATAATGTGCCAAGCCGATTTTATTTCAGCAGGCAAGCTGTCCCTGCTCTGCAAAAACATGTCGAGGGAAACATTAAACATGCGCTACTAAACGCCGTCAGTAGCAGGGTCCACCTGACCACCGATGCGTGGACCAGTACCCATGGCCAGGGACGATACCTTTCCCTCACTGCCCATTGGGTCAATGTTGTTGAGCCGGGTACAGATCTTGCCAGTGGCGCTGTACGTGTTCTGCCAACTCCAAGGATTGCAGGAATCCAGTCTGTACACATTGATTCCTCCTCCTACTCCAGTTCCTCAGAATCATCGCTGCACGAGCCGTCACGGTATACCTCCACATGGACCCGTGAACGCTTACCTGTTGCGACCGATATGAGCACAGCCGTGGCCAAACGTCAACAGGCCGTCCTGAAATTAATTTCCATGGGGAATCGAAGCCACACAGCGCAGGAGCTCTGGGATGCCATCAAGCAGGAGAGCGACGTGTGGTTTTTGTCAGCTAATCTCCAGCCAGGCTTGGTAGTGTGTGACAATGGCCGAAATCTGGTGGCAGCTCTGGGCCTTGGCAACCTCACTCACATACCATGTCTGGCACATGTGCTCAACTTGGTCGTGCAGAGTTTTTTGAGGGACTATCCGGATCTTGATGCACTGCTGCACAAGGTCCGCCTAGAGTGCGCTCACTTGCGACGTTCCAGCATGGCCAGATCGCGCATTGCAGCTCTGCAAGTCAGATTTCGCCTTCCTTATGTGACGTACCCACCAGGTGGAATTCCACGTTACATATGTTGGAGCGGTTGTGTGAGCAGCAGCCAGCAGTAATGGAGTATCAGCTGCAACAGGCGCAATCAACTCACAATTTGCGCCGTTCACACTTCACCACTACTGAGTGGGCCTCTATGAAGGACATCTGCGACGTTTGCGTGCGTTTGATGTCTCAACGCGGATGGCGAGTGCAGATGATGCACTAGTCAGCATGACTGTCCCCTTATCTGCCTGCTTCAGAAATCACTGAAAGCACTAAAGGAAGAGGTTTTGGAAGAGGTGGAGGATGAGAGTCACAAATTCAATTACCTTCAGGACAGTCATCGCAACGTGGTTCCTCACAAAGGGCTGGGCAGGGCTCACTTTGTGAGGAGGATGAGGAGGAGGAGGAGTCAATGGAGGAGGAAGAAATCCCTACAGAGGGAGGTACACAACGCTCTAGCTAGTCAGTATGTAGAGCGAGGGTGGGGTGATGCAGAGGAGGCAGAGATGACGCCTCTTCCAGAGGACAGCCTTTGTTGGCCAGTTGGGAGTCTGCAGCACATGGTTGATTTCATGCTTCAGTGCCTGAGAAACGACCGCCGCATCGCCCACATTCTCACCACGTCAGATTATTGGGTGTACACCCTCCTAGACCCTCGCTACCGGGACAACTTACAAACCCTCATCACACCGGTGAACCGGGACCGTAAAATGCAGGAGTACCAAGACACACTGGTGCAATCCATACTGTTGTACATTCCAGCCGAGAGAGCTGCTGCTGCTGCTACTGCTTTACAAAGCAGCTATGTGCGTCGAGGCAGTGTAGACACCTCTACAACAAGAGGGAGCAGAAGCAGCGCCTCTGCACAGGGCAAGAGCTGTATGTTACAAATGTGGCAAAGTTTTGTGACAGCGCCAGCAAGGTCTACACCATCCGAGACGGCTCCAGTCACCAGGAAGAAACGTTTCCGTAAGATGGTGACAGACTACTTGGCTTTCCCTCTAAGTGTACTCCCAGATGCCTCTTCCCCTTTCAAATTTTGGGTCTCTAAGTTGGATACATGGCCAGAGCTTAGCCAGTATGCATTGGAGGTGCTGGCTTGCCCTGCTGCCAGTGTATTATCTGAGCGTGTCTTTAGTGCTGCAGGTGGTGTAGTAACAGACCGTCGCATGCGACTATCCTCAGAGAATGTAGACCGGCTTACTTTTCTGAAAATGAACAAGGCATGGATCTCACCTGAATTTGCCTGTCCGTTTTCAGATTAAATAACTGTTTGGCAACGTTTTCCATGTCTCCTGTTATGTTCATCTTTCTACCACTTGAACTCTACTCCCTGGGCTACAACACCGCCATTTGTTGCTCGTAAGTAATTGGCAGGGGTACTGACTCCTGGCCAGCCTGGTTACAGCACGACAGCTGTTTCCTGGCAGTGTGAACGTCAATTATCCTCCAATAAGTTGTGCTGTCGTGTTGTATTCGGGTTAGCCGACTCTATGGTGCCTGCAGTTTAGGTGATTCCTATGTGTGCTGTGGGATATGTAAATAAAGGCGGTTTCCATTGTGACAATAGGACAAGCACCCACTGTAGGACTGTGTGATTCGGTAACTGCGGACGGCTTGCGTCCTGTCAACTTACATTTTCATGGGTGCGTTCTTCTACCCGTCCGGGGTCCAGTACCGTCAACTGGTTCTCCCCAGTGCCTTTGGCCTAGGTGCCTCCATCTCCGTATCCGAGTTCCACCAACGTCTGCTGGTCCTTGGTAGTGCTTTGGAGCACAGGTACCTCCTGCTTAGTAACCGTGTCACAGTAACGTCAGCTGGTACTCGGTTGTGACATTGCCTCTTTTCCTTCTGCTACCCGTCCGGGGTCCAGTACCGTCAACTGGTTCTCCCCAGTGCCTTTGGCCTAGGTGCCTCCATCTCCGTATCCGAGTTCCACCAATGTCTGCTGGTCCTTGGTAGTGCTTTGGAGCACAGGTACCTCCTGCTTAGTAACCGTGTCACAGTAACGTCAGCTGGTACTCGGTTGTGACATTGCCTCTTTTCCTTCTGCTACCCGTCCGGGGTCCAGTACCGTCAACTGGTTC
>JARQOD010000002.1:147664650-147710142 GCA_033576555.1 Oophaga sylvatica
AAATAATATTTCCCATAAGTCTACTTTACATCAGCACAATTTTGGAAACAATTTTTTTTCGTTAGGAAGTTATAAGGGTTAAAAGTTGACCAGCGATTTTCTCTTTTTACAGCAAAATTTGAAAAAACATTTTTTTAGGGACCACCTCACATTTAAAGTGACTTTGAGGAGCCTATATGACATAAAATACCCCAAAATGACACTATTCTAAAAACTTTACCCTTCAAGGTGCTCAAAACCACATTCAAGAAGTTTATTAACCCTTTAGATGCTTCACAGGGCATTTTGGAACATGGAAGGAAAAAATAAACATTTACTTTTCTTTCATAAAACTTTTCATTTAGACCTATTTTGTTTTACTTTTGCAAGGGTAACTGGAGAAAATGGACCATACATTTTGTTGTGCAATTTCTCCAGAGCATGCCGATACCCCATATGTGGGGGAAATCTACTGTTTGGGCACACGGCAGGGCTCGGAAGGGAAGGAGTGCCATTTCACTTTTTGAATGTAAAGTTTGCTGGAATAATTAGCGAATGCTATGTCATGTTTGGAGAGCCCCTGATGTGCCTTATCAGTGGAAACCCCAACAAGTGACATCATTTTGGAAACTAGACCATTTATTGAACTTATCTAGATGTGTATTGAGCACCTTGAACACACAGGTGCTTCACAGAAGTTTATAACATGGAGCCGTGGAAATAAAAAGAAATCACATTTTTCCCAAATAAATCTATTTTAGCTCCATATTTTGCATTTTCATAAGGGTAGCAGGTGAAATTGCTCCATAATATTTTGTAGCCTTTCCGGGGGTTTAGCTCTGAGATCGCTGTCTGGGTAGACAGAATGGCATGGAAACAGTTCATTCAGACAGCAATTATGGTAAAAACTGGCCGCAACCAGTTTTATTAAAGTCCACAGCAAACAGATAAAAACAAAGCATAAACAAAAGACCTAGGCTTGTCTAGCCACTAATTACACTTATGTAATGTCCCTTTCTATCAGGAACCCAGACTCTATCAGTCTGTGCCCAAAACAACACATATGATATATGTTACCAGTATGGAGTTTCCCAGATACTCCTCCTTATGTCTGAAGGTCCACCCGACGTCCAGACTTGAGAGAGTTCCACTCCTATTCAGTAGTCATTATCCTGGAGGTTCACAGAGACACTCCTGTGTCCGGGGTACCTCTAACCCAGACTGAGACGGCTCCCCTCCTCTTCAGTAATCATCAGCATGGAGGTTCACAGAGACACTCCTGTGTCCGGGGTACATCTAACCCAGACTGAGACGGCTCCCCTCCTCTTCAGTAATCATCAGCATGCATTCTCACAGAGACTGCTTCCTTGTGCCAGGACACCTCTCTGTGTCCAGGCTAAAGACAGCTCTAACACTCTTGGAGACTGCTTCCTTGTGCCAAGACACCTCTCTGTGTCCAGGCTAAAGACAGCTCTAACACTCTTGGAGACTGCTTCCTTGTGCCAAGACACCTCTCTGTGCCCAGGCTAAAGACAGCTCTAACACTCTTGGAGACTGTTTCTTGTGCCAGGACACCTCCCTGTGTCCAGGCTAAACTAGCTCTCTGACTGTGTTTCCAGACACCTATTTCTGGCTTCTTAATTAACAGCTGAGTGGTTACAGGTTTGAGCTGCAAGTATGCACTGAGTGGAAGGTGTAATGACCTTTCTCTACCACCAGGTCTACAAAGCCATACACCTCCCTTATACCAGTCAGCAAAGCACCCAGGTGAAATATACACCCCATCTAACCCACATATTCTCACTGTCTCACAATTTGTTGTGCAATTTCTCCTGAGTATGCCGATACCCCATATGTGGGGGAATACTACTGTTTGGGTGCCCAGCTGGGCTTGGAAGGAAAGGAGCACCATTTGACTTTTTGAATGAAAAATTTGATGAAACAATTAGCGGACGCTATGTCGCGTTTGCAGAGCCCCTGATGTGCCTAAACAGTGGAAACCCCCCACAAGTGACACCATTTTGGAAACTAGACCCCTTTGGGACCTTATCTAGATTTGTATTGAGCACCTTGAACCCCCAGGTACTTCACAGAAGTTTATAAGGTTAGGCCATTAAAATAAAAAAGATCACATTTTTCCTACAAAAATCATTTTTAGCTGCAAATTTTGTATTTTCACAAGGGCAAAAGGAGAAAATGGACCCCAAAGTTTGTTGTGCAATTTCTCCTGAGTTTACCCATAATCCAAATGTGGTCAAAAACTACTTTTGAGGCACAATGCAAAGCTCAGAAGGGAAGTAGTGCCATATTACAGTGCAGATTTTGCTGCACTTGTTTGTGGGTGCCATGTTACATTGACTTAGCCCCTGCGGTGCCAGAAAAGCAGAACCCCCCATAAGTGACCACATTTTACCAATTAAACCTCTCAATGAATTCATATAGGGGTGCAGTGATTATATTGACACCACTGGTGTGTCATGTATAGTGTACAGTTCCTATAGCGTCTTGTGCTTGGGTGCGAGGAAAACACAGGAGACATAGGTTGAAATGAAATGACTTGTATTACTTCATACAAGCATGCTGAAAAGTTCACACAGTTTGCAGGAACAGCGACAGGAGACACAGCAGGCCAGAGTAACTTCAAGCACTACAATAAATCTCCAAAGCAGGTTCAGGATCTCTTCTCTGTACCGTAATTCCTCTGCAAACATGGATTCACCAAACAGCAGGTTTCCAGAGTCCAAAAGTGTTCCAAGGTTCCTCAGTAGGGAATAGCTGGAGTACAAGTCCAAGGCTTCCAGGAGTCAGGTCACAGACTGACTGAGGCTTGATTCAGGAGCACTGATTGTTCAGCTGAGGCTGCTTAAGAAGCAAGAGGGAAGAATCAGGGCGGGAACATGAAAACTGGAAACTCCATATTAACTGAGGGCAAGAGCTGCAGAAAGACAGAAAGCAAAATGGCCGACGGAAAACTGAGTTTCAAGGAACATGTCAACAGAGACAAAGAACCTTACATTACTCCCCCTTAGGGACAACCTCCGGATGACCTCAGACCAGGCTTGTCAGGGTACCTCTGATGAAACTGGCGGAGCAGGCGAGGAGCATTTACATTATTGACTGGTTCCCATGAGTTGTCCTCCACTGGGTAGCCCTGCCATTTAATCAAATATTGCAACTGATTTCTGTACAACCTGGAATCTAGAATCTTTCCACCATAAATTCTTCCTGACCATCGACCAGCACTGGTCAGGGCAAGGAGAAGAACGTCCAGGAAACGTATTGGGTGTTGCAGCCTTTAGTAGGGATACATGAAAGACAGGGTGGATTCTCATAGTTCTGGGCAGTTGAAGACGACAAGCAACAGCACTTATAATCTTATTGATCTTATAAGGTCCAATGTACTTATGTCCCAATTTAGACGATGGAATCTTTAATTTAAGATTTCTGGTTGACAGCCAGACCAAATCTCCTACCTTGAAAGCTGGTGCAGGTTTACGAAATTTATCTGCTGCTTTCTTGTACCTTTCCTGAGCCAATTCTAGATTTTCCTTTAGAAGATCCATATTCTTTTGTAAAGAAGTGATTCTTTCAGCCACTGCCGTATCTATGGGAAATCGAGGAAGAATGTTAGGATGATAACCTAGATTGGAGTAAAAAGGAGACTGCTTAGTGGAGGCGCTCTGAGAGTTGTTATAAGAGAACTCAGCCAGTGGAAGTAGATCCACCCAATCATCCTGTAGGTGGCAGATAAAACAGCGGAGATACTGCTCCAGGGTCTGATTGGTTCGTTCTGTCTGTCCATTAGTCTGGGATGAAAAGCAGAAGAAAGGTTTACTTTAATGTCCAATGCTGCACAGAAATTTTGCCAAAACCTTGAAGTGAATTGCACCCCTCGATCCGAAATGACCTCATCCGGTACTCCATGTAAGCGAAACACATTCTTAATCATCAAGTCTGATGTCTGTTTTGCAGTGGGTAAGCCGACACAAGGGATAAAATGAGCTGCCTTTGTTAGACGGTCAACCACCACTAGAATGGTGTTCTTCCCTTGAGAGGTTGGTAACTCCACAATGAAGTCCATAGAAATGGATCCCCACAGGCGGGACAGGGTGGGAAGAGGTTGCAACAGACCAGTTGGTGAGGAGCGAGGTGTTTTGCATCTTGCACAGACTTCACATGAAGTGACATAGTTTAAGACATCTTTCCTGTAAGTGGGCCACCAAAAGAAACGAGAAAGAAATTCTTGTGTCTTTAGAATTCCCCTATGCCCGGCTATCTTGGAATCGTGGATGAGTTGCAATACTCTCAATCTGACTGTTTCAGGTATATACAGACGTTGTCCCTGAATCCACACACCATTCTTAAAGACAAGACTTACGTCCCTTGGGGGTTGAGCCAACAAAGAATCCGCATGGTATGCTTCCTTGATGTCCTTAAGTAGGTCTTGATTATGAATCACTCCCAGGAATCTAGAGTCAGGAAGAATAGTCTTAGGAGGAGTAAGTGGACGTGTCTCTGCTGAATGAATCCTAGAGAGTGCATCAGCCTTTCCATTGCGCGATCCTGGTCTATAAGAAATGACAAAATTAAATTGGTTTAGGAAAAGATTCCAGCGAGCCTGGCGAGGAGTCAGGCACTTAGCCGACCTGATAAATTCAAGGTTACGATGGTCTGTCAGGACGACTATTTGCTGTGCAGCTCCCTGAAGAAGGTGTCTCCATTCCTTGAAGGCGGCAATAATGGCCAACAATTCTCTATTGCCCACATCGTAGTTCCTCTCAGCCAAAGACAACTGCTGGGAAAAGAAGGCACAGGGATGCAAGACATTCTTCTCACCTGTTCTCTGAGAGAGTATAGCTCCAACGGCACAGTCTGAAGCATCCACCTCTATTATGAAGGCAAGCTCGGGGTTGGGATGTACTAAGATAGGTGCGGTGGTAAATTTATCCTTTAAACAGGAAAATGCTTCCTGAGCTTGCGGGGTCCAGGAGAACCTAGACTGTTTCCGGGTAAGTTGGGTGATAGGTGACACTACCTCAGAAAAATTCTTAATGAAACGTCTATAGAAGTTGGCAAACCCGATGAAACGCTGCACCTTCTTCACATTTCTAGGAATTGGCCAATCCTTGATGGCTTGGGTCTTGCTTCCATCCATACTAATCCCTTGCGTAGATAGTACATACCCCAGAAATTTAATTTCGGTCCTATGGAATTCACATTTTTCAAGCTTGATGTAGAGATGGTTTTGTCTTAGGCGTTCTAAGACCATTCTCACATGTCCATGATGTTCCTCTGTGGAGTTAGAAAAAATTAGAATATCATCCAGATAAATCACCACAAATGTATCTAGGAGATCCCTGAAGATATCATTCACGAAGTGTTGGAAAGTGGCTGGGGCGGTACTCAGACCAAAAGGCATAACTGTGTGGGGTCAGGCACGCAACTGCAGCAGAAGTACCACTGCAGCAAAAGTACAGAGAAGCTGCAGTTATTTCAACGGCTGACAATTAACATCCATCTCCTCTCCTCTCCTCACACAGGTACAATCTCTACAACCTCTGCTTGCTGGGATCTGACTACTATTCAACTTTTCCTTTAAATGGTACAATCTCTACAACCTCTGCTTGCTGGGATCTGACTACTATTCAACTTTTCCTTTAAATGGTACAATCTCTACAACCTCTGCTTGCTGGGATCTGACTACTATTCAACTTTTCCTTTAAATGGTACAATCTCTACAACCTCTGCTTGCTGGGATCTGACTACTATTCAACTTTTCCTTTAAATGGTACAATCTCTACAACCTCTGCTTGCTGGGATCTGACTACTATTCAACTTTTCCTTTAAATGGTACAATCTCTACAACCTCTGCTTGCTGGGATCTGACTACTATTCAACTTTTCCTTTAAATGGTACAATCTCTACAACCTCTGCTTGCTGGGATCTGACTACTATTCAACTTTTCCTTTAAATGGTACAATCTCTACAACCTCTGCTTGCTGGGATCTGACTACTATTCAACTTTTCCTTTAAATGGTACAATCTCTACAACCTCTGCTTGCTGGGATCTGACTACTATTCAACTTTTCCTTTAAATGGTACAATCTCTACAACCTCTGCTTGCTGGGATCTGACTACTATTCAACTTTTCCTTTAAATGGTACAATCTCTACAACCTCTGCTTGCTGGGATCTGACTACTATTCAACTTTTCCTTTAAATGGTACAATCTCTACAACCTCTGCTTGCTGGGATCTGACTACTATTCAACTTTTCCTTTAAATGGTACAATCTCTACAACCTCTGCTTGCTGGGATCTGACTACTATTCAACTTTTCCTTTAAATGGTACAATCTCTACAACCTCTGCTTGCTGGGATCTGACTACTATTCAACTTTTCCTTTAAATGGTACAATCTCTACAACCTCTGCTTGCTGGGATCTGACTACTATTCAACTTTTCCTTTAAATGGTACAATCTCTACAACCTCTGCTTGCTGGGATCTGACTTACTACTGTTCAACTTTTCCTTTAAATGGTACAATCTCTACAACCTCTGCTTGCTGGGATCTGACTTACTACTGTTCAACTTTTCCTTTAAATGGTATATAACAGTGGCTGCTGAATGTTTGCTAAATTAATTTGTTGCATTGTATTCAATACTTACTGCTGTATAGCCATGCTGGGGCCAGTAGAGATGCTATCAGGTGCAAGGTGTTACCAGCATATGGATGCAGCCAGGCCCTGTGCCTTTGATTGTCTATCCTCCCCTGGTGTGCTGGGCAGCTGCTAATTTATCCCAAAGCAGCTACCATAACTCCTCCCACCTGATCCTCTACTCAGTCCTATATATTCAGTAGCAGTCTAAGGGGGCACGCGTGTGGGGTCAGGCACGCAACTGCAGCAGAAGTACCACTGCAGCAAAAGTACAGAGAAGCTGCAGTTATTTCAACGGCAGTTAGTCACGGCAGGAGTCAGGACCCCACACTATGTCTCTTTTGGGTATGTCTCCTGAGTAAGCACTTCTAATTACTTGTACCTGGCTTTTCTAATTACCCATCTTACTCTTTCACCATGTTTACATATGCCTTCACAGTGTTTGCTCCTTTAATCCTCTCTCTCCTTCGCTATCCCCAAACCCCAGCACCCTCTAATCAAATAATCATCTCCCCTTACCTCCTTCCTCCCCACCTATCCTCCTCTGCTGACCTGCTCCTCAACCTCAAATCTGTCCTAATAAAACACAAAACAAGCTTCCCTCTCTCCTTCTCCCACCTGCTCTCCCTTTCTCTGCTCCTCCTCACTGCTGGTGACATATCTCCCAATCCTGGACCTCCACAGTTCATACCCACCATTAGTACTCCTTCCTACCGCTCCCTATCTAATAGGAACTACCGCAATCTTTCCAACGTAAAACCTGTGCCATTGACACCCACCCCCCTGCTCCCTCTCTCTGGAGCACTCTGGAATGCCCGCTCCATCTGCAATAAGCTTCATGTGATTCATGACCTCTTTCTCTCTCGCAATCTTGCTTTCCTCGCCCTCACAGAAACATGGCTGACACCCTCTGACACCGCCTCCCCTGCTGCGCTGTGTTACGGTGGCCTCCAATTCACCCACACTCCTCGCCCTGGAAACAGACATGGTGGAGGAGTGGGTGTTCTCCTTTCCTCTAACTGCAACTTTAACACAATCCCACCTCTTCCCTCCCTAATCCTCCCTTCCTTTGAAGTCCACTCTGTCTGCATCTACTCTCCCTCCAACCTCCAAGTGGCCGTCATATACCGACCTCCAGGCCCGACCACTGCCTTCATCGACCAATTCACTACCTGGCTTCTTCACTTTCTCTCCACTGACATCCCCACCATCATCATGGGTGACTTCAACATCCCCACTGATACCCTTCAGTCAGCAGCCTCCAAACTTCTGTCCCTTACTTCATCCTTTGGACTTACTCAGTGATCCTCCTCAGCCACCCACACGGATGGTCATACATTAGACTTGGTCTTCACCCGCCTCTGCTCTCTATCTAACTTCACCACCTCCCCTCTCCCTCTATCCGACCACCATCTACTCACTTTCTCATCCCTGTCCTCCTCTCCTGTCACCCATGTCCAGCAACACGTGCACCCCCGCAGACACCTTGCACACCTAGACATCCACACACTCTCTGACTCTATTCTTTCACTGGCATCAATATCCTCACTCCACGATACAGACAGTGCCACTGCTTTCTACAATGCCACTCTCACATTGGCTATTGACACGGTCGCCCCTCTCGTTCATGGCAGAGTGCGACGTACCAACAGACAACCCTGGCACAATAACACCACTAAAAAGCTCCGGCAAGTGTCCAGGATTACAGAGCGGCGCTGGAAAAAAACAAATTCGCAAGACGACTTCACTGCATTCAAACAAGCAACACTCTCTTTCAAATCTGCCCTCACCTCTGCTAAACAGGCCTACTTCACAACCCTCGTATCTTCCCTATCCTACAACCCCAAACAGTTATTCAAAACTTTTAACTCCCTCCTCTGCCCACCACTGCCCCCTCCTACCTCCCTCATCTCTGCTGAGGACTTTGCCACACACTTCAAAAATAAGATCGACCAAACAAGGCAAGTCTTCATTGTTCAACCACCTCAACCACTTTGTATACCAGACCAATGCCCTAACCCCATAACCTCCCTCTCCAATATAACTGAAGGGAGCTTAATTGTCTTCTCTCCAAATCGCACCTCACAACCTGTGCACTTGACCCCATCCCAACCCACCTCCTCCCCAACCTCACCACCACTATTATTCCATCCCTAACCCACCTCTTCAACCTATCACTAACTTCCGGTACCTTCCCTTCTGCTTTCAAGCATGCCACAATCACGCCTATCCTTAAAAAGCCAACCCTCGACCCAACCGCTATGTCCAGCTATCGCCCAATATCGCTGCTCCCATTCGCTTCCAAACTCCTGGAGCTGCATGTCCACGCTGAGCTTTCCTACCACTCCTCTTCTAACTTGCTCTTTGACACTCTACAATCTGGTTTCCGCCCCCATCACTCCACTGAGACAGCCCTGACCAAAATTACTAATGACCTACTTACAGCCAAAGCAAACGGACAATACTCTATACTCCTGCTTCTTGACCTGTCCTCTGCTTTTGACACAGTTGACCACTGCCTTCTACTACAGATTCTTTCCTCCTTTGGCGTCAAAGACCTCGCCCTATCTTGGATCTCCTCATACCTTTCCAACCGCACATTCAGCGTCTCCCACTCCCACACTACCTCCTCGTCCCACCCTCTCTCTGTTGGAGTTCCCCAAGGCTCTGTTCTAGGACCCCTACTCTTCTCAATCTATACACTTGGCCTGGGGCAACTCATAAAGTCCCACGGATTCCAGTACCACCTTTACGCTGATGACACTCAGATCTACCTCTCTGGCCCAGACATCACTTCTCTGCTATCCAGAATCCCGGAGTGTCTATCAGCCATATCCTCCTTCTTCTCCTCCCGCTTCCTCAAACTCAATGTGGACAAATCTGAACTCATAATCTTTCCCCCATCCCACAGATCTTCCTTACCTGACCTATCTACCACAATTAACGACATCACGCTTTCCCCCGTACCAGAAGTCCGCTGCCTCGGAGTAACCCTTGACTCTGCCCTGTCCTTCAAACCGCACATCCAAGCTCTTTCTACCTCCTGTCGCCTTCAGCTCAAAAATATTTCAAGAATCCGTCCTTTCCTCAACCCTCAATCTACTAAAATGATTGTGCACGCCCTCATCATCTCCCGCCTCGACTACTGCAACACCCTTTTCTCTGGCCTCCCTGCTAACACCCTTGCACCTCTCCAGTCCATCCTTAACTCTGCTGCACGACTAATTCACCTCTCTCCTCGCTACTCCTCCGCTTCTCCCCTCTGCAAATCTCTTCACTGGCTCCCATTCCCTCAGCGTATCCAGTTCAAATTACTAATACTGACCTACAAGGCCATCTATAATCTGTCTCCTCCATATATCTCTGAACTAATCTCCCGATATCTTCCCTCACGTAATCTCCGATCCTCCCAAGACATCCTTCTCTCCTCCACACTTATTCGCTCCTCACCCAACCGCCTCCAAGACTTCTCCCGAATATCCCCCATCCTCTGGAATTCTTTGCCCCAACACATCGACTATCAAACTCATTCAGATCCTTCAGACGGAACCTGAAAACCCATCTCTTCAGGAAAGCCTACAGCCTGCAATGACCCTGCTGCCTCCTCACCACTACCGGAGTTATTGCCTCAACCAACACCGGAACTGCTGCAACCCCCCGACCTACTGTCTCCTGCCTCACAATCCTGTAGAATGTAAGCCCGAAAGGGCAGGGTCCTCTCCCCTCTGTATCAGTCTGTCATTGTTAGTTTGTTTACTGTAAGTGATACCTGTAATTTGTATGTAACCCCTTCTCATGTACAGCACCATGGAATCAATGGTGCTATAGAAATAAATATAATAATAATAATAATAATAATAACTAGATATTCAAAGTGTCCATAGCGTGACCTGAAAGCAGTCTTCCATTCATCCCCAGGTCTAATACGGACCAAGTTATAGGCCCCACGGAGATCCAGTTTAGAGAAAATTTTTGCATGCCGCACTCTCTCCAACAACTCAGGGATTAAAGGCAATGGATAACGGTTTCTAATAGTAACCTTATTGAGTTCCCTATAGTCTATGCAGGGTCTCAGAGATCCATCTTTCTTCTTCACAAAGAAGATGGGTGCACCTGCGGGAGATGAAGAGGGGCGTATGAAGCCCTTGGCTAAATTTTCATCTATATAATCCTTCAAAGCTTTTAGCTCGGGCCCCGCTAGGGGGTAGATCTTACCAAAAGGTATCTCGGCTCCGGGCAATAATTCAATTGGACAATCATATGGACGGTGAGGAGGAAGCTGATCAGCGTTCTTCTTGTCACATAAATCCACATAGTCCTGGTATACAGCTGGTAGTTCAGGGACTGACATGGTTCCTTTAGGAACAGAGCAAGCTGAAACTCCTTGACTCATCTGTTTCTCCGGAAAGTTTGTATCTCGACGTTACCTGATAGAAAATTAACTGATCCTCAGTGTGATACCTTAATGGGTAATGAAAAGATGTAACAATGCAGCTTCGAGACTACTCGGTCTCATCAGGAAGACTAAACAAAATGAAGAATACATAAAAAATTGATTCTCATTTGTTTAGTCTTTGCCTGATGAAGAGACCGAGTACTCGAAAGCTTGCAATTTGTTACCACTTGTCATAGCCATTAAAGGTCACCACTGAGGACCCAGTCTAAATATTTCTCCGAATTGTAATTCCTTGGTACCAGTTTATCGTAGATTCTGCGCTGCACCTGGTAGCCCTAGAATGTGAAAGTGGAGAAAGTAAGCAAAAGACATTCCTGATGACTTACCCATAAGACCTTAAGCTCTTACTTGATCCACTGGTCAGAAGTCAGTAAGCATCCCAGTCCCATCGTACTGAGTAGCCTTCTTCACTGAACGTATCCCGTTTCAGAAGGAATTCCATAAAATTCACTTGCTCCGATCATCATAGCAGAGTTGACCAAATGAGTCAACCAGAGTTATGGAAGGACAATGAGAATTGTTTCTTTTACAACTCAGCTGGGACACCGCTGAGGAAACTTGAAAAATTGCAGCGTTTATACCGTCATCGTCCCCAGAACTAACAGAGTTTAAGTCCGAGAAATCAAGATCTCTTGCAGCAGATCTCTCTGGAGCCTGAGGCTCGGACATGACAGAGCTCCTCTCGCAACACTCACAGTGAATGACTGCTGCAGTAGTCTTACGAGAACGGCTGGGGCAGTTTATAATGAAGTGCCCTGACTTACCACAGTAGAAACATAGATTTTCCTTTATACGATGTTCTTTGCGTGCATCACTAACCCGTCTTTGTAAAGAGTCCACCTGCATGGGTTCAGGTTCTGGTTCCCTTGTGATCCTACTCAAAGGTTCCTTAGCTGAGGAGGGAGGTAGTAAAAGGTTAGTGCAATTATTTTTGAACCATCTCTCTTGTCTGCGTTCAGTCAGACGAGCATCAATACGGATACAATAGTTAATAAAGTCACCTAACGCAGTGGGAGGGTCGGCACGAGCAAGTTCATCCTTAATCAGTGGAGACAACTCTTTCCGAAAAATAGATTTTTTTAGCGGAAGTGTCCCAAGTGGTATCAAGAGCCCATCTCCTGAAATCCAGGGCATATTCGGCTACTGAACGCTTACCTTGGCGCAAAGTTAACATGGCTGTTTCAGCTGTTGCACCTCGATTGGGGTCATCAAACACCTGCCCCATGGCTGAAATAAAAGCATCAAGGTGATTCAAACAATCATCCTCAGTCTCAATCAGAGGGTTTGCCCACATCAAAGCCTTATTGGTAAGCAACATGATTATAGTAAGCACTTTGGATCGTTCAGTGGGAAATTGTGAAGCATGTGCAGAGAAAAATAAATTGCATTGATTAATAAATCCCATGAATTTCTCACGTTCACCGCCAAAACGAAAAGGAGGTAATTTGGGGATCCCAGAACTTGGGGTTATGGCAGGAGCCTGGGCTCGTTCCTCTAGAGCCTCAATCCTGGCTCGCAATTCCTGGGTAGTCTGTCCAAACACTTCAAATTATGATTAGTGAGGTCCTGTAGGCTTGCAAAACGGGTTTTTAAAGTCTGTACATCTGAAAGGATTGTATCAGTCACTCCGCAAAGTTCCTTTATGCGGGCCTCCATCTTCCAGATCTTTTAAGGCAGAGGTGCTGGAAGGAGAAGAGGAAAGGAAAAAAAAAAAAAAACACAATAGTGTTTACCTGTGGTAACACTCCAGAGTAAAATTTTAAGGGAATGCGCTCACCTGGAATGGTTGTGAGAAGTCACAACCACTGTCATCACATAAGGTATTAAACAGACATCTGATATCCACAGTCACAGCAGACACGGCTTTCCCAGACCCAGCAGACACTAAACATTGGCTCCTGAATCTTGTCATGTATAATGTACAGTTCCTATAGCGTCTTGTGCTTGGGTGCGAGGAAAACACAGGAGACATAGGTTGAAATGAAATGACTTGTATTACTTCATACAAGCATGCTGAAAAGTTCACACAGTTTGCAGGAACAGCGACAGGAGACACAGCAGGCCAGAGTAACTTCAAGCACTACAATAAATCTCCAAAGCAGGTTCAGGATCTCTTCTCTGTACCGTAATTCCTCTGCAAACATGGATTCACCAAACAGCAGGTTTCCAGAGTCCAAAAGTGTTCCAAGGTTCCTCAGTAGGGAATAGCTGGAGTACAAATCCAAGGCTTCCAGGAGTCAGGTCACAGACTGACTGAGGCTTGATTCAGGAGCACTGATTGTTCAGCTGAGGCTGCTTAAGAAGCAAGAGGGAAGAATCAGGGCGGGAACATGAAAACTGGAAAACTCCATATTAACTGAGGGCAAGAGCTGCAGAAAGACAGAAAGCAAAATGGCCGACGGAAAACGGAGTTTCAAGGAACATGTCAACAGAGACAAAGAATCTTACATGGTGTGTCACAGACTTTTATACCATTGGGCAGTGAAGAAAAAATAATATACATGTTTACCACCAAGATTGTGTGTTAGCCCCAAGTTTTACATTTTCACACTGGGAAATGGGTAAAAATGGCAACAGAATTTGTCCCACAATTTCTGCTGAATGTAGAAATACCCCATATGTGGCTGTACAGTACTACTTTGTCCTACGGAGTGACTCTGGAGGGACAGAGCACTATTTGCCTCCTGGAGTGCAGATTTTCCTACAATAGTTTGCAGACTCCATATACAGAGTCCCTAAGTGCCAGAAAAGCAGAATCCCCCATCAAGTGACCACATTTTGAAAATTATAACCCTTTGGGAATTTATCTACAGATGTAGCGATGATTTTGACTCCATGGGTGTTTTCCAGAAATAAGCAGCAGTGGATGTTGCTGAGTTAAAATTGCAAACTGCTGTTGTTGTGACCAGTATGCCGTAGTGACCAGTACTTTGAAGTCACCAGTACATCATGCCCAGCTCATGCTTCTGGAGACACACACCTGTAAATTAGGCGGGCTCTGATCACAACAGAAATGGCAAACATGTGGGCGCTAAATGTTGTTTAGGCACACTGGGGCTCAGAAGGGAGGAGGGGCATTTAGATTTGGGAGTGGAGAATTTGCTGAATTTCTTTTGGCGAGTGAGGAGCCATTTCGCTTTTCCAGAGCCTTTGTGCTACCAGTAACGTGGAAGCCCCCTATATTTCTGTTAACAGATGACAGACCTGAGTGGGGACTTGCTTTTTTTGTGGATTGAGTGGAAGCTTTTATTGGGAACATTTTACATAACGTTTGGGATCACAGTTATCTGGCACTCTACGCTGATCACTTACTTTGGGGTTTCCATCTAAATCTCTGAGTGACGTGATTCAGATAAACCCCACAAGGGATGCATTCACTATAATGAGGTAGTAGATTTACTCTGGACTCTGTCTGGTCTCTGTTCAGCGGTGTCCTTCTTTTCAGAAGTGCACAAAACTGTGGTCGACAGCATTTTTATGCAATCCTAAAAAGAAGGACTCCGCCGTATCATAGGTCAGACGGCGTCCACAGTGCCTCCATCGGCCTCATTATAGAGAATCTTCTGCTGGGGGTTCTGTCTGAATCAAGTATTTCAGAGATTTACACGGATACCCCAGTGTAAGCACTCAGTGCAGAGCGCAGGATAAATGTGCACCGAGCCTTACTGCAATCTTTGGGAGGCAGAACGAAAAAATCAACAGCATGTGAAGAATTGGTTTTATTTAATTTTTACGCTATTCCTCGTGTGGTGTAAGTGATTAGGCGACTTTATTCTTCGGGTTAGTGCGATTACAGCGATACCAGATTTATATCGGGTTTTTATGTTTGGCTGCTGTCACACACTAAAAGATGCTTTTAGTTTTTTGCATCACCATATTTTGAGAGCTATCATTTTTCTATATTTTGGACAGTCATGTGAGGGCTTGTTTTTATTGACGTTTTTTGAGTTCACGTTTTTATTGGTACCATTTTTGAGCACATAACATTTTTTGATCGCTTTCTGTTCCGATTTTTGGGAGGCAGAATGAACAAAAACCAGCAAGTCAGGATTTTTTTGGAGGGGGAGGTTAAGCCGTTCCGTGCGTGGTAAAATTGATAAGGCAGTTTTATTATACTGGTCAGTACGATGACAGAGATGCCTCATTTATTTTTACATTTATTTAAAACTTTTTTTATTTTTTTATTTTTCTGCTATCACACACTAACTAGTTTTTGTATTACCATTGTGAGACAGTGAGGGAATATGTGTTGAATGGGGTGTACATTTCACCTAGGTACTGTGCTGTATGGTATAAGGGAAATGTGTGGCTTTGTAAACCTAGTGGTAGAGAAAGGTCACTACACCTCACATTCAGCACACACTTGCAGCTCAAGCCTGAAACCGTTCAGCTGTTAATTAGGAGACCAGAAGTAGGTGTCTGCAAACCATTCAGGGACGCTATGGACACAGGGGTCCGGACAAGAGAGTCTCAAGAGTGAGCTGGCTTAGTCTGGACACAGGAAGGTGTCCCGGCACAAGAAACAGTCTCCAGGAGTGGGAGCTGGCTTAGTCTGGACACAGGAAGGTGTCCCGGCACAAGAAGCAGTCTCCAGGAGTGTGAGCTATCTCAGTCTGGGTGCAGCAAGTACCCCGGACACAGGAGTAGTCTCAGTGAGAATCCGTGCGAATAGCGGCTGAATAGGAGTGGATCTCTCTCAAGTCTGGACGCTGAAGGGGCCTTCAGACACAAGGAGGAGTATCTGTGAAACTCCATACTGGTAACATATATCATATGTGGTGTTTTGGGCACAGACTGGTAGAGTCTGGACCCGGATAAACAGGGAAATCGATCTATGTGTAATTAGTGGCTAGACAAGCCTAGGTTTTCTGTTTATGCTTTATTTTTATCTGTTTGCTGTGGACTTTAATAAAGCTGGTTGCGGCCAGTTTTATACCAGAACTGCTGTCTGAATGAACTGTTTTCGTGCCATTCTGTCTACCCAGACAGCGATCCTAGAGCTATATCCCCTGGAAATGTTACACCATATATTGAAAGCTGTAAGTTTTTCATATTTCGGCCAACAGAATCATGTGAGGGCTTGTTTTTTGCGGGACGAGCTGACGTTTTTATTGGTACTATTTTCGGGCACATGACATTTTTTGATCACTTTCTATTCTGAGTTTTGGGAGACAGAATGAACAAAAACCAGCAATTCAGGAATTGCCTTTTGTTTGTTTTTATACTATTTCATGTGTGGTAAAATTGGTAAGACAGCTTTATTCTTCGGGTCAGTACGATTATAGCGATACCCCATTTATATTGTTTTTTTATGTTTTGGCACTTTTACACAATAAAAATATATTTATAGAAAAAATTATTTTTGCATCGCTTTATTATGAGAGCTATAACTTTTCTATTTTTCAGCTGATGAAGCTGTATGGTGGCTTGTTTTTTGCGGGACAAGATGACATTTTCAGCTGTACCATTTTTATTTACATCTGTCTTTTTTATCGCGTTTTATTGCACTTTTTGTTCAGCGGTATGATGTTAAAGCATTGTTTATTGCCTCATTTTTTATTTATTTTTCTGCGGTGTTCACTGAAGGGGTTAACTAGTGGGACACTTTTATAGATCGGGTCGTTACAGATGTGGCGATACCAAATATGTGTACTTTTATTGTTTCTTTATTTACTGTACTGTACATAAATAAATGTATTTATTGGAAAAATATTTTTCTTTTTTTTCTTTATTTAGTGATTTTTTTTAAATATTTTTACACTTTGTAATATATATTGTGGTGTAATGACCCCTGATGCAGCTAGGGGGCACTGTGTATGGCCCTCGGGATATGCATGGAGGCATGTGATGGATGGACGTTATGTATCGCAGAGGTGGGTGGCCCTGTGATGGAAGCCTGAGCATGTTTTGTTCAGCAGATCTACTGCTGAGAGTTTTGCTATACATTAGGAGGCTTCCAGGTGACTTGGAGAGCTGGGCGGGTCCAGTCACCTACAAACCCACCCAAGGGGTATGTGTCTGAATACCCAAGATAAAGCCTGTAGTTGTTTATGTGTATCAAAAGGACCTGTGGTGAGCTCATAACCATGTGACCTAACCATGTGATCCTGACCTCACCTGTGGGCGGGGTTACGGCTATGTAACTGAGTGTGCTTGGCACCTGTTAGAGAGTGTCTGGGATTCTGCCAGTGTGGACAGACTTCCATGTGGGACATCACAGAGAGGACTCTGTGTCTGAGGAGTGAGGCTCCAGGCTGGAGCTGAAGCATTGAAGATTTGTGTTGTATGTTACCATAAGGTTTATGAAGCAATAAACCTGATGAACTTTTGATATAGAAGTGCGTCCTGATTTACCTCTGAAGCAGCCGAGTGAGTGAAACCTTACAATATATATTTTTTTACTTTTTTACATTGACCCAGGATGGGACATTACTATTTACATCAGATCGCTGATCTGACACGCTGCACTGCAGAGCATCCAATCAGTGATTTGACAGGCAAGGAAGGAGGCATGCAGCTCACAAGCCACCTTACCTGCAGGCCCCCGCAGCCATCTTGGAGCCATGGAGACCATCAAGACAACACGGGTGCCGCTTGTTGTGCATTCACTGGAGGGCGATTACAAGTTGCCGTGCGCACAACAGACATAAGTTTGACTCATCTCCAGCCTGACAGTAGGGGAAGTGACAATACAGCAGAGCTGACATTGCTGACAATGTTAAGAGAGGAGGAGAGCTGATAGAAGGGTTTGTAATGTATAGAGCTCAACTCAGCTGACTGCCCCTCCACCCACAGGGACCTTATATGAAAGGTGTTACACCTATACCAACTTTCCAGCACTTTCTAATGATACATGAAGTTAGACCAGGAGATGAGGCTGTATCACTACATCTCACACATTGAGAAACCTAAACTATGGTGGGGCGTGTTCTTTTTCTGCTGTGTGTTGCTGCCTGCTTATGATTGCGTAACTCATACAGGAAGAAGTATATGCCCCCAGCGAAAACTCGGATAACACCCACTTGGACTTAACAAAAATTGAACTTATTAAATGCCAAATACTTTGCTCACATCTCTATGAAAGAGGTGAAATTTAAAAACAAAAAACAACATAAAAACAAAAACTTTTCATTACACTTTGCAGCCACTGTTACATTGTGTATCCAGTTCAACCTGAAAACATTGGTGAAAGCTCCTCTTTAATTTGAATGAGCGTGATGTCATAACTCCCTGAAATCAATTGTCCCTGGGGCATCCTGTGCAATGTTTCAGTACAGACTGACACATTTGCCCCTCCCTCTTACTGTACTGTCTGTGAGGTAAATCTGCAGTTTTGATTGGGCAAAATGTAACACAAAGTTTTCTCATGGCCACCCACAATGTCCTTTGGTGTTTATTTATTTATTTTATTTTACTCACTTATAAAGCGTCATTAATTCCACAGCGCTTTGCAAACATTACTGACACTGTCCCCATTTGGGCTCACAATCTAGATTCCCTATCAGTATGTCTTTGGAATGCCATTACTTTTTTGGAAGCAAAGTTTTCCTAAAGCTACTCAAAAGGAAAACTACTGAGAAATCCCTTGCAAGCTTTAGGTATTTAAAGCACAATGTCAACAGCAGCCTGCTGATAAGAACCACTGCAAGAAATTATGGAGCTAGCAAAGTCTCTTTTAAATATCCAGTCAGGCAGAGATACTCTGGGATAGGGCATGAGCAAAACTTAATTGGCTTGCTATTTTTGGTTGGATGAAAATAAAAAGGTTTGTGCAAAACAGCTGTATCAAACTCGCAGACACAAGAAAGTAGAGCGCCACACAGAACAACACTTAGCTGGCCAGTAGACATGAGTTAATTTATGAGTTGATTTATTTGAGTGAAATTGAATTCTACTTGAACTCAACAAAAACGCATTCGCTGAAATGTTAATATTTTGTTATTTGCTTCTGTGCAGACTCAGCTGCTGGCGCCATTTTTCTGAACATAGAAGGACGTTAAAATGTTGAAAAATAAAAAAACCTTATGCTCACCTTACAGTTCACCTCTCAGGTTCCTCTGCTCCTCACAGTCACAATTCCAGTCAAATTAGGGCTTAGGTATAGGGTTGGGCTTAGGGCTGGTTTTAGGGTTAGGGTTGGGCTTAGGGTGAGGGATGGAGTTAGGGTTGGGCTTAGGTTTAGGGTTGGTGCTTAGGATTTTTTCAAATGTTAAAAAAAAATGATGACATTATGACAACTAGTGTTGAGCACAAGTGCTTGTACTTGAGCTTGCTTGGGTACCAACCAGTCTCGCGGGTGCTTCAGTGACATGCTCGAGTCCCCACCCCACATGTTTTATGATTATTAGACACTAGTGTTGAGCGATATTGCTCGATATCTAAAAATATCGTATCGAAATTGTATCGCCGATAGCACTAAATATCGTCGATATCCGATTTCGATACCGGAAGTCCCATGTAAGTCTATGGGAACAAAATATCACAACAAAAAAACCCTTTCTTTCGTTGTAAACACAAAATATACACACATAGAATACATATTATATTATATATATATACACATGTCATTGTGACATATATATATATATATATATATACATATATTTATAGTTTATACACTTCTACATAGTAAAATCGACTCTAATTCAATTGCCGGGTAAAGACGTGACATACCCCATAGAAGTCGACGGGCTCGGTGCCGAGTACCCCGAAAACCTCTGGCTCTGTGCGACTCAACTTGGGCGTCACGAACAGGATTCTGTAGCTCGCTATAAGCGAGTCCTGTGTGCCTGAATTGCACTGGTTTTGTGCTTGAGAATTGCTAAAATCATCAGAGAATGTATTTGCCATTTTTCCGCCATATCTGCGTCACGACGAGGCACTGGTGAAGAAGAAGGGCGTGCTCTTCGTGGGTGTCACTCACTCAGTGGCGTGAAAAGGATGGCCGCCCACTGTAAATGGTACTGCAATGTAACATCGTGCCCCACAGCTCTGGAGTTCCGCCTCCTCATCCTCCTCAGTGTGAGGAGGTCCCGCCTCCCTACAAAAGAGGGGCCCTCTCCAGATATGACACATGTGACTTGGCAGAGATGGCTAATGGACACGACGAGCAGAAGTGGGAAGGGATGGAGCAGTCAGAGCTCTCCCCCCACGGAAGCGACCCGATCGCCACGGAATCACCGTTGGGCACCCGGCCTGTAAACCCTCCTACGCTGCAAGAAGCGGAGGATACCCTGAGAGGCCTGGCCCGGCACCGGGAGGAGGTCGCCAGGATGGAAGCCAGCTGGCGTGCCCTAAAAATAAACTTGGAGCGGCGCCAATCCCTCTTACCTGAAGTGTCTGTACCGGAAGGTGAGGCACCCGTTATAGTAGAGGAGCCCTTGCAATGTGATCCGGTTGACGTTGTCGCAGTGGAGGCACCCGTTCCTGCAAAAACCGCAGCACCGTCAGCAGCACCCCAGATCCCGCTGTCTGCCCCGGTCGCTGAGACAGAAGAAGCGACACCCGTCCTCATGGAGGAGGCCGCGCAGGCACCAGAGCACTACCTGCCTGTACCGGAGCCCCGACTGTCATCTGATTTAGAGCCGTCTGCTTCCTCCGCAGGGGAGCGCCGCCAGGACTGGGGGGCAACAGGAGAGCTGCCGCAAACCGGACACTGTAAGCTGCAGTGGAGTGGTGGAGACATGGAGCAACTGGTGGAGGAGAATTACAACCGGCGTCAGGAGGAAGAGTGGAGACGTTTGGAGCGGGAAGCAGAGCGACAAAGGGAGCAGCGAGAAACCCTAAAACTTCGCCAACGTCACCTGGAGAAGGACCGGGCAGATAAGGACCGGATGAGAAAAGATAAAGGAACCCTGAGTGAGCCGCGGCGTAAGGGTGCAGTACGGAGCTTTAAATTGAAAGGTGGGTGGGGCTTCATCAAGGAGCCTGGACTTTATTTAGAAGTCTTTGTGACCCGGCGGGACGTGGAGGCTCACCTCCCAGAAGGACACCCGGGGAGGGACCTGTTGCCAGGAGACTTGGTGACTTACACCCGACACTGGGGTTACAATGGGTGGTACGCCCTAAATGTTACCAGGTGCGACCCCTACTCCCCAGTGTGTCAGGAACCTGTGAGACCCTCGAAGCCTTCAGCCTCCCACATCCAGGCCTCTGCAAAAGTGCCCACCCCACGCCGTAAATCTCCCCAGCCTCCCTCAGTGGTCTCCTCAGCAGCCCCAGCTATGGACATGATAAGTATAGCTGGCCCGTACCTGGCGCCTGTTAGGCCCCCTGGGGTTCGTACAGTCCGTGACATAGGGCTCCAGACCCGGAGAGAGATGAAAGAGGTGGCCACACAGACCCAGATAGCGGGTCACGACTTGACTGTACAGGCCACACGACGTCATCAGGTCCTGGTGGTCCTTGGTGTCTCGGATGTTTGGCAAGCACCAGAAGAGTACCAGGTGGTACCTGGAACACCCCTGCCAAAGAAGTCTAAATAACCCGGACAGGGTCCCTGTATGTAAATAAATAGTTAAATTGTTTATGTACCCGGACGGGTGAATGTTCCAAAAAAATTTTTTAATTTAATAAAAAATAGAAAAACACAGTTTTCATTTCTTTTATTACTGTCTCATCCTGCTGCAACGCCATCGATCTCCTGTAAAAAAATGAAAAAAAAAAAAAAAAAAAGTATACCACCTGACCGACGCAGTCCATAGTAACGAGTGTCCCACGACGATCCAGCTCTGCTACATCAGAATGACAGGCAGAGCCTGTCATCCCGGCGCAGCACAGCTGATTACCTGCTTCCCCGGCGGTGACGTCATCGGACTGACTGCTTTACGGCCGGGATTACCCTGCAGTCACTGCAGTTATCGCGAAAAACTGCATGTGACCGCCAGGGAGAAGATAATGGCGGCCATCAAGCAGTCCAGGACGTGACCGCCGGAGATCTTCTGCCAGGTAAGTGCCGCTGACTCCTGACAGACCCGACCGACGGACACTCACAGTGACAGTGACAAATCCGATTCCGGTATTCGATAAGACGAAAATATCGAAACGAATTATCGAAAGGCCGATAGAGCTAATATCGGCCGATAGCCGATATTTGCATTATCGTATCGCTCAACACTATTAGACACCAAAAAAACATGCTAGGATTGCCTGCCATACACAGGCAATCCCTGAATGTTTTTTGGGGTAATATAATATCATAGGAGAAAGAAGAGAGTCACTGCTGACCAAAATTCATATTATAAAAGGTAAATATTTATTGTGTAACAATATATACGTAGCACAAGAATAAATAACATTGAACAATGAAAACGCATATAGAGGACATGTGCACATACAGGGAGAAAGATCTCCTAGCGGTTTGGCAAATAGACAAATGTGGCAATGATGGTAAGTAAACACATTGTAGCCCACAACATATCAAAATAAATCATATACAAGATCCCCCACAATAAGGAAGGTAAAAAAGTAACAGAGCTACAAAAGAGTGCACCACAACAAAATTAAGCATGTTTCACTAGACGACAAGCGCTTATGTAATGAGGCCAGCAGGAGTCAATGCAATGCTGGCCATATCTGATAGGAAACCATGCTCACCAAATAGGATTGTAAAATACCGCACTAGGAGAATCACCCCATACAAAAGATGCCACCCCGACGTACATTTCGTGGCACGCCTGCCACTTTCTCAAGGGGATAACAATGTTTTGTACCAAGGACCTTTAAATACCTCCCACATCCAAGTCACATGTCATGCGTTGTCAAATGGGAGAAGGTATAGCGGCGCATGCGCCGCTGGAGCCGGGCAAGCCCCAGTGACGGCGGCGTCATGCATCCAGGCACGCGCGCAGACACAAGGTCAGAGCGCGTTCTGGACACAGAGAGACGCCCCACCACGTGGGGAGTCACCCAGGCAACAGCGGGGCATACGCACACCAAACTCCATAGTAGTGCATAGAGATATGAGGATATGAGGCACAGTCACAATAGACGGAAAGGTACAAAGTTACATAGCAAAAACGCGATATACATAAATCAAATATAGGCACAGATGACAGCATACAATATATACATTACAAACATACAAAAATACAAAAAGCGTATATGCATTATCATCTGTTGTCGCTGTATTCTCGCTTTTCTTTTCACAACTTCTCATATCCGCCAAGCATGTGAGGATAGAATCAAAGGTCCCATATTAGTGACGAAATGGACACAACTGTGAAAAAATATATTTAAAAGAAAAAAATTTTAATTAAAAAAGAGAAGGCATCAAATGGAACCAGAGAGAGGGTATCAGAAGGAAATAAAAGAATCTATAAAAAAGAGGCAAAATTTAGAGATTCATTGAGGCCACTGGGCACCATTGTATCGAGCTGGACGATCCAACGGGCCTCCATTTGCACCAGGATTTTCTTGTAGTCCCCACCTCTAACACCGAGGTGTAGGATATCAATTCCGCGGACCTTAAAGGATGTAGCATCACAATTATGGTAGTGTTTAAAGTGACGCGGAATTGTCTTCAAGTCTGAAGGGTCTGAAATGGATCTTGCTGCGCCAATGTCCCTAATGTGTTCCCTGATACGTATTCTCAGTTCCCTGGTGGTTAAGCCAACATATATCTTCGGACAGCCACATGTGGCGTAATAAATGACGTTCGAGCTGCCACAGGATATACGTTGGCGGATGTCATATGTCTTATCACCACCAGAGGACGAAAACTTCAGGGCACGCAGGGCATTGGCGCACGCAAGGCAGTGGCCGCAAGGAAAAAAGCCAACGGTAGGACCACGAGAACCAAAGACATTTACAGAAGGTGGGATGTAATGACTTCGAACGAGAGTATCTCGTAAATTTTTGGATCGTCTTGATGTCATGGAAGGGTAACTACCCAGCGAGCGGGACAGAGCGGGCTCGGTTTTTAAAACGTCCCAATGTTTAGTAAGAATTTGTCGGATGTCAAACCATTCATGCTTAAAAGTGGTAATGAATCTTATAGGTCCTTCATCACTCCCCTGTCTGTCCACACGAGCAGTATTAAGTAGACAGTCACGTGGAGTCCTCCTTGCCCGATCGTATCCCTTCTTAATGCATCGGTTGCTATAACCTCATGCCCTGAATCGATCACCGAGGTCTTTAGCCTGAGCCTCAAAGGCGTCATCGGTAGAGCAGTTTCGTCTCATTCGAAGGAACTGTCCGACCGGGACGGCCCTGATGGTGGCTGGGTGATGAGCTGATTTCGCATGAATTAGTGCGTTTACAGAAGTCGGCTTCCTGAACACGTCCGTCCGGAAGCGACGATTAATGTCAATCTCCAGGGAAATGTCCAGAAATTCAACCTTCTCACGACTATGTTTGTAGGTTAAATGAATGTTAAGAGAGTTCTGATTCAGCTCCACCATGAAATCCTCGAGCTGCTGCACCGTCCCATCCCACAACATCAAGATATCATCGATATATCTGAACCAGTGCAGCACATGGGAGGCGGCCTGTGTGCCCACGTCGCCAAATAAAGATCTCTCCCAGGAACCCAGGAAGAGATTTGCGTAGGCGGGCGCACAGGCCGCGCCCATGGCTGTACCACGTCTCTGTAAATAGAAGACGTCTTTAAAGACAAAAAAGTTGTGGGTAAGGACATAGTGGAGCAGCTCGAGGATTAGCTCACACATAGGGCCGTCCAGGTCGGAGGAACCCAAGAATAGACGAACAGCAGCCAGGCGATCGGAGTGATCGATGCAAGTGTACAGGGACTCCACGTCAGCTGTCACCAAAATAGTAGACTCATCCACAAGGATGCCGTCAACCCGTGCCAGGACATCCTTAGTGTCACGAACAAAGGAAGGTAGTGTCTCCACAATAGGTTTAAGGTAGAAATCAATAAATTTACAAACCATATCACATGGGCCACCGATGCCCGACACTATAGGGCGTCCTGGCGGGTCGAGGGCATCCTTGTGGATTTTCGGAAGTAAATAAAAAGTAGGGGTCCTAGGATTCTTCACCAATAGACCCTCATAGATTTTCTTTGGGATAATATTAGACTCATACGCACCATGTAGGATATCCTGGAGTTCCAAGTAAAAGGAGGACAAAGGGCTATGCGACAATCTAGTGTATGTGTCAGAATCCCTAAGTTGGCAGAATACCTCTCGTTCATATTTCTCACATGGCCAGATCACGATGTTCCCCCCCCTTGTCAGCAGGTTTAAAAACCACGTCAGGAAGGGATTGTAATTGTGACAGTGCCTGGCGTTGTCCATGTGTCAGATTATCAAATCTACGTCTTGTAGAAAGGTTTTTTAAATCTTCTGTCACCAATTTTGTAAATACATCAATTGCTGGGCATAGTGACAAGGGGGGAACCTCGTTGATCTGGGCAATATTTTTGTAGGGAACCAACCTGTACTAGGAGTGGATTGTTCCTCAAGCAGTTCCTCAAGATTGCGTATAGCCTCCCTCTCGTTGTCACTCCAGAATTCCGACATTTGGCTGCGACTGTGCAATTTCTTTAATAAGAGTTTACGGGAAAACAGGTGAAGATCCTTCAAAACTGTAAAAAAATTGAAAGCATTAGTTGGCGAAAAAGTTAGGCCTCTACCTAAAACCTCTAATTGTGTGGCAGACAGGGTGTGGTGTGAGATTCACTACCTGCAGTCCACTCTGTGACGCAGGCTGGGCAGATCCCCCTCCATGATTTTTAGTCTTAGTTGTCTGACGTGTTGTCATCTTTTTTGCGGTAGTCACTACATTGTCTTGAGCATTACTGTGAGACTTTTTGATAGTAGAGTCTTCATTTGTGGACATATTAGACCGCACAGAGGCAGATCTAGATCTAGAGTAGGATGTACAGTTAGGTCCATAAATATTTGGACAGAGACAACATTTATCTAATTTTGGTTCTAGACATTACCACAATGAATTTGAAACAAAACAAATCAGATGCAGTTGAAGTTCAGACTTTCAGCTTTCATTTGAAGGTATCCAAATTAAAATTGGATGAAGGGTTTAGGAGTTTCAGCTCCTTAACATGTGCCACCCTGTTTTTAAAGGGACCAAAAGTAATTGGACAGATTAAATAATTGTAAATAAAATGTTCATTTCTAGTACTTGGTTGAAAACCCTTTGTTAGCAATGACTGCCTGAAGTCTTGAATTCATGGACATCACCAGACACTGTGTTTCCTTCTTTTTGATGCTCTGCCAGGCCTTCACCGCTGTGGTTTTCAGTTGTTGTTTGTTTGTGGGCCTTTCTGTCTGAAGTTTAGTCTTTAACAAGTGAAATGCATGTTCAATTGGGTTGAGATCAGGTGACTGACTTGGCCATTCAAGAATATTCCACTTCTTTGCTTTAATAAACTCCTGGGTTGCTTTGGCTTTATGTTTTGGGTCATTGCCATCTGTAGTATGAAACGACGACCAATCAGTTTGGCTGCATTTGGCTGGATCTGAGCACACAGTATGGCTCTGAATACCTCAGAATTCATTCGGCTGTTTCTGTCCTGTGTCACATCATCAATAAACACTAGTGACCCAGTGCCACTGGCAGCCATGCATGCCCAAGCCATCACACTGCTTCCGCCATGTTTTACAGATGATGTGGTATGCTTTGGATCATGAGCTGTACCACGCCTTCGCCATACTTTTCTCTTTCCATCATTCTAGTAGAAGTTGATCTTGGTTTCATCTGTCCAAAGAATGTTCTTCCAGAACTGTGCTGGCTTTTTTAGATGTTTTTTAGCAAAGTCCAGCCTAGCCTTTTTATTCTTGATTCTTATGAGTGGCTTGCACCGTGCAGTGAACCCTCTGTATTTAATTTCATGCAGTCTTCTCTTTATGGTAAATTTGGATATTGATACGCCTACCTCCTGGAGAGTGTTGTTCACTTGGTTGGCTGTTGTGAAGGGGTTTCTCTTCACCATGGAGAGTATTCTGCGATCATCCACCACTGTTGTCTTCCGTGGGTGCCCAGGTCTTTTTGCATTGATGAGTTCACCAGTGCTTTCATTCTTTCTCAGAATGTACCAAACTGTAGATTTTGCCACTCCTAAAGTTGTAGCAATTTCTCGGATGGGTTTTTTCTGTTTTTTGCAGCTTAAGGATAGCTTGTTTCACCTGCATGGAGAGCTCCTTTGACCGCATGTTTCCTTCACAGCTAAACCTTCCAAATGCAAACACCACACCTCAAATCAACACCAGTCCTTTTATCTGCTTAATTGAGAATGATATAATGAAGGGATTGCCCACACCTGTCCATGAAATAGCCTTGGAGTCAATTGTCCAATTACTTTTGGTCCCTTTAAAAACAGGGTGGCACATGTTAAGGAGCTGAAACTCCTAAACCCTTCATCCAATTTTAATGTGGATACCCTCAAATGAAAGCTGAAAGTCTGAACTTCAACTGCATCTGATTTGTTTTGTTTCAAATTCATTGTGGTAATGTCTAGAACCAAAATTAGATAAATGTTGTCTCTGTCCAAATATTTATGGACCTAACTGTATGTCTATATCTAGGGCGTGATCTATCAGTGGGATTGCGCCACCTATAGACTCTTGAGAGTAATTTATCCTGGGTGTCGCGTTTAAATTTCTTAGATTTAGTAGACTGAATTTCCAATGCCCACTTTTGTAGATCCGCATCCATAGAATCGTTCAGTTTTTTAAGATTCTCACCAGTCATCTCACGTCGTAGTATAATCTGGACGGAATCAATCTCGGATTCAAGTGTTTCTAAGGTATTATGATTCATCTCTTTTAATAATTGCATAAAGCCAATGGAGCAGGTATTGGTAAGCTCCTCCCAAGTCTCCTGAACAGGGAATGATGGAAACACTTGAACCCTAAGACCCCTAGGTATCAAATTATTCTGGATATGTTTTTGGGGGTGTCTAATAGCCGCAAAACATGTGGGGCGGGGAATCGAACTTGTCACTCGAGCTCTCACGATACTCGATGCATACTCGAGCACCCAATGCAAATTCAATTAGCGAACACTTGAACTCAATATTAATGTTATCAAATTCTCTGTAGTACCTTTGGGTTTAAAATCCTCACTATAACCCAGGACAAAATCCTTAGGTGTAATTTCCAAAATGGGGTTAGTTGTGGGGAGTTTCTGCTGTTTGGACTCCTTAGGGACCTGGCAAATGCAACATGTCGCCCGCAATCTATTTCAGCCAATTTAAGTTTCAAAATTCAAATGGTACTCCTTCCATTCCAGGCACTGCCATTTGTCCAAACAGAACCTTTGGACTACATGCAGAGTATCGCTATGCTCAAAAGAAAGTGAGTAACAAACTGTGGCGTTTCATTCTTGCAAAAGTGAAAACATGGGGCTAAAGCAACATTTCAGAGATAAAATTTAAATTATTTTTTCATTCCACTTTGCGTTAATTCCTGTGTAGCACATGAAGGATTCAAAAATTTCCTGACAATAGTTTTGAAGTATTTGAGGGGTGCAGTTTTTTTCAGTTTTTAAAATGTTATCACTTTTGGGGCGTTTCCAATATATAGGACCCTCAAAGTCCATTTAAATCTGAATAGGTTCCGAAAGAAACAGGTTATGTAAATTTGTTGAAATTGCTGCTAAACTTTTAACCCCGCTAACATCCTAACAAAATAAAAAAATAATGCAGGTGTAAAGTAGACATACAGGAAATTTTATTAATTAATTATTTTGTACAACATGACTAACTGGTACAAGGAAATAAACATTGAAAATTGCTATATTTTTCAAAACTTTTGCCAAAATAGCGATATTTTCACAAATTATTATTATTATACATTTATATAGCGCCATTTATTCCATGGCGCTTTACATGTGAAAAGGGAAAATATAGACAAGTACAATAATTATGTGCGAGACAAGGGACACACAAGTACAGAAGGAGAGAGGACCCTGCCAGCGAGGGCTCACAGTCTAAACACAAATCATATCAAACAAATTTTACCACTTTCATGAACTACAATATATCATGAAAAAACACTCTCATAATCACTGGGATCCGTTGAAGTGTTCCAGAGTTAGTACCACATAAAGTGACACTTTCAAAAATTTGGCTTGGTCATTAAGGAGAAAATTATCTGAATCACTAAGGGGCTAAAATACAATAAGAGGTTGCAGTGTGGCTTCCCACAGCATTGATTATTTCTGCCTCCCTAGGAATACTGTTATGATGTCCATACTACATCAAAAACAGATACATTTAATGCAGAGTTAAGAAAAACATGGGCAGAGGAAGCTGGAGATAATGTCAGGGGACTTGGGAAAGAGCACAAACACTGATGGACCAGAAGAGCATTTGGGGAAATAGATTGCCAGCATCGTAAAAATAACTAGTCTGACCATTTTATTCAACATTCTCCGTTCTTCCAATGTCACAAGCTCGGTTGCTTGCTTTATGATTGTTTCCCGGGCTTATCTCCATGTTAAAACTTTTACATATTTTCAAATATAAAGACAAATCTCAGTAAGTAGGAGTCACGTTCCCAAAGGACGTATAAAAACTAAAAATATAGTATCATATAATTTTACAGGGAAAGAAATGTGTAGTTCCTTATAGATTTGCAATACATTTCCTTTTTTATGCCCCACGTCTATAGTGTTAGCACTGGCTGATGATGCAAACAGTTGAGCTTGCTTTATAACAGTAATATCCTTTCAGAACAGGCTGTTGCAAGGAAGAATGACCTCTCTGTTAACCGTTAAATAACAAGTAATAAAACGCTGCGAATAACCAATTTACTGTGTATTAATGCTTGAATAAGTTTCAATAGGAGGTTCCAGTCGTTACACTCTGAACATCCGCTAAACATTAATGAAAATAAAAACGTCCGAGCTCTTGTTCTCAGCTCATCTGAAAAATAAAAATACAGGAAACTATTGGCTTTTGTTTTTTAGGAAACATAAGGATTCGACTCATGTATGAAGTCTTCTACTGATTCATAGGACAACTTACGTTGAACTCCAGATACTGTAAATGTCTCAAATTACATGAACCATATAATGCATTTAAAAGTGGTAATTGGCATCTTATTGAGTGACTGGCACTGTCAATAAGGAAAAGTTCCTGTTGTGAAGAAGTCAAAAGCCAAAGGGGCTCCCTGAGATTGAAATGCATTAAGTATAATGGGACTTGACACCGAGGTTCAATGAAATTTGTACTGTGTAATAGAATCCACTGTTGCTATCAGACAATTCCCAGATATATAATTAACTTTGGATTTGCTATTGAGCCTTCATCCTACATCTGTTCATGAAGAGTTAGGCTATGTTCATATGTTGCATTTTTCCTGTGTTTTTTATGCAAATTAAAAGCTGCTCTTTACAGTACCAGCAAAAGCTATGAGATTTCAGAAATGTCATGCACATGCTTGTTATTTTTGAAAACAGCAGCAAGTCAATTCTTTCAGTGTTTTTTCAGCGTTTTGTCACCCATAGAAAGCAATGAGTAAGTGCAAAAAAGCAGAATTAACGCTGCCATCAGTTTTTGCACCGTTTTTGGTGGGAAAAAAAGCAAGTCCAGCACAACCCATTTATTTTGTGAATTTTCCAAGTTTAAACTATAATATCTTGGATCCTCATATGAGCATGGCTGTTAGTATTAGTTCAGTTTAATTAGTGATATGTGTTAAACTATACAATGCCTGATCAACTCATTGCCCTACCAATGTGTGAAAGTAAACAATGTCCTACCAATTCAGTTCTCTACCAATATGTGAGAGTAAACAGTGTTCTACCAACTCAGTTTCCTACCAATGTGTGAAAGTGAAGAATGCCCAACCAATGTATTAGGTAAACAATGCTCTTCTAATTTGTGAAAGTAAATAGAGCCATACCAACTCAGTTCCCTACCAATGTGTGAAAGTAAAGACTGTCCTACCAATGTGTGAAAGTGAACAAAGCCTGACCAATTCATTGCCCAGTCTATTTGTTAAGTAAAAAATTACTTACAAATGTTATAAGTAAACAGTACCCTACCAACTCAGTGACCTACCAATGGGTTAGGTAAACAATACCAATTCAACTCCCCCAGCTGTTTTTACATTTGAAATTGTATATTTTCTCATGAACTCAAATAACCTCTAGTTCCTGGCTGTGCTTCATTAATTAATCCAGTTTTTTTGTTTAAAATAGTTGCTATTTTTTCAGACATGAAAAAATATTATCCACTAAATAATTTGATAAAATTACCCCTTTTCCAAAAGTGTTTTATTGTTTCGCAACACCTTGCATTGTTCATGCTTCCAGGTGGAAACAATGCTGAACTTTGGGATCCTAAAATGCAGCAAAAAAACGGGAAAAACTAATCAAGAAAAGCAGCAAAAAAGACACCAAAATGTCTGTTTTGTCAGCGGCTTTTTTTTACTGCACAGTTTTTGGCTGCAGCAATAAAGCAACATGTGAACATAGCCTGTTCAAAATTTGTGTTTGCTTACGTGATCAGACAGTTTTTTGGACTAAAAAAGTGAAGAAACAAAATGCAGAACTACTCTGCACCACTATTTACAGCAGTTCAAAACCTACTGGTGTGCTACTACAGTATACTGTATTATTAAATCAACACTATTAAGTCCATGTACTAGTGTAGTGTCACCAGCCCAATAGTAAATTAAAATTGAATTACTTCCCAGAAAAAGACCATACACCAGGGACTAGGTAAGCAAAGTGAACACTTTAGTCCTACCTATTTTACCACTTGCCTTCCTATCCAATATTGTTACTACTATGAAATAGAATAGAAGTGATTCAATTTGCACTTTATATGAGCTACATGGATGCATAATATTACATGTCTGTCTGCACTGGTCTCTCTTCATTCACTCCCTCACACAAGAGGAACCTATATATATATATATATATATATATATTATATATATTTATTTGGCAATTCCTTAATAAAATGTATTCTTTTTAATGTCTTCTAAGTGTTTAATTTGCTTATCTAGTCGTAGTTGTAGGGTCTTTTGAAGGCAGCAGTTTTGATTTACTAAAGTACATTATTATCAGTGATTTGCAGAGAATTACACTACTTTGCCAGATACTTGCAATTATTAAATTAAATATGGATTAAAAGTTATGTTTTATCTAGTCCCAAACGCTACAATCAATTACTACATTACTATAGGGATGCACAACATTTTTTGGTCCAAGGGCCGCAATCCAATACTGAATCAATCCAAAGGGCTGCAAAAAAAATTAAAGGGCTATTTACATGAATTTATCACCAGAACCACCATCAGTATGTTATACATCATCAAAACCAAGTTGTCATGCTCGCACGTGACACACATGGATCGTGTGTCGGGCTTACCTAGGAGGGGCGTAGCTAAGAGGCTACCTGGTTTTTAATGACGCTCCTGATTGTGGAGTCAGGCTTGAGCTGCAGGTAGATGCCAGGTACCACATTTTGGCAGTTTCCAGTAGTGCAGCTGCTGACCCCAACAGTCAGACTAGAGTGGACTCAGAGAAACTGGCAGGACAAGGTTCGGGCTCTGCTCAGACTACACAGGTTCTGGATCCTCTGGCAGAATAGATACTGACATGGAGTCATAGACAGGGCTGGATTCGGATGATGGAACAGGTTCTGACAATAAGAACTCTGGAATACTAACCAGGATTGACACTGGTGCAGGTTCAATTGCGCAGGAATGATTACAGGTTTGGGTGCTGCCAGTGCTGTTTCAGGGTTCAGGTACTGCCAGTGCGACTTCAGGGTTTATCTACAGCTGGTGTGATGTCACGCTCAGGGGATCGCCAACTGTGGTTTCATGTTCAGGCCCTGGCCACACAAGGTACCAGGGGTTCAGGTTCAGGCCCTGGCCACACAAGGACCAGGGGTTCAGGCTCAAGCCCTGGCCACACAAGGACCAGGGGTTCAGGCTCAGGCCCTGGCAACGCAAGGACCAGGGGTTCAGGCTCAGTCCCTGGTCACACAAGGTCCAGGAGTTCAGGCTCAGGTCCTGGTCAAACAAGGATCAGGGGTTCAGGCTCAGGCTCTGGTCACACAGGGACCAGGGGTTCAGGTTCATGTACTAACTACACAGGATACTAGGACAATTAACTTGGCAACATACGATTGCACACACTATGTAAGGAACTACAGGAGTAGGTCAGCACCTCCCTTTTATAAAAGATGCCAGGGCTGGGAGCATTTTCAAGGTGCACTTGCTGCCACTTTAACCCCTTAACCCCGAGGGTGGTTTGCATGTTAATGATGGGCCAATTTTTACAATTCTGACCACTGTCATTTTATGAGGTAATGACTCTGGAACGCTTCCATGGATCCCGGTGACTCTGAGAATGTTTTCTCGTGACATATTGTACGTCATGGTAGTGGTAAAATTTCTTTGATATGACTTGCGTTTATTTCTGAAAAAAATGGAAATTTGGAGAAAATTTAGCAATTTTCCAACTTTGAATATTCATGCCCTTAAATCACAGAGATATGTCACACAAAATACTTAATAAGTAACATTTCCCACATGTTTACTTACATCAGCACAATTTTGGAACCAAAATTTTTTTTGTTAGGAAAATGGTTAAAAGTTGAACAGCGATTTCTAATTTTTAAAACACCATTATTTGGGGGGACCACATCACATTTGAAGTACGTTGAGGGGTCTATAGATAAAAAATACCCAAAAGTGACACCATTCTAAAAACTGCACCCCTCAAGATGCTGAAAACCACATTCAAGAAGTTTATTAACTCTTCTGGTGCTTCATAGGAATTTTTGAATGTTTAAAAAAAATGAACATTTAACTTTTTTTCACAAAAAATTTACTTCAGATCTAAGGGATTTTACCAAGGGTAACAGGAGAAATTGGACCCCAAAAGTTGTTGAGCAATTTTTCCTGAGTACCCTGATACCCCATATGTGTGGGTAAACCACTGTTAGAGCACATGGCAGAGATCGGAAGGGAAGGGGCGCGTTTGACTTTTTCAACGCAAAATTGGCTGGAATTGGGATATGATGCAATGTCGCTGTTATGAACTGCTACAAGCACTAAGGAAAGATGGGAACTCTGTCCCTACAATAAAACTGAGCTTGATCCCTACGATGTAACGGGGAACCTGATCCTGCGACCAGACCCGCTAAAGTCCTCAGCTAGTCTGAACGAAGACCTATAGTTGCGAGGAAGGAATCCCTACAAGATCTAGGGACTGGGAGAAAAGGTGGATACCTCCTAACAGAAATTGTAGCAGGGAAAATTAAACAGAAAACAAATTACTACGAGATCCTAAGATTAAGCAAAACTGACAGAGTAAGGCACCTAAGCACCCGGCTAGCTTAAGAGTAGGTAATACAATGAAGTCCAGCAAAGACATAAGGGCGGAGCCAGACTAAATAGGGAAAAAAGGTCATGTGACCAGCAAACCGAAACAAAATCTAACAAGAGGGTTCTAACAGTACCCTCCCTTCTAAGAGGATCCTCCGGATCCCCTAGGACTTAGGCTTATCCGGAAACCTCTTGTGAAACGCTCTGACAAGTCTAGACGCAGAAACATCATACGCCCTCACCCATGAGTTATCCTCGGGTCCATAACCCTTCCAAGCGACGAGGTACTGCAAACCCCCTCTATACCGTCTAGAATTTAGGATGCGGGAAATCTCATATTGCCCGTCCTCCACCACCAGGGGAACAGTGGTCGAGACGTCTCCATCAGAGACCTCAGCTTTTTTCAAGAGAGAAACATGAAACACCGGATTAATCTTCCAGGAGGTAGGAAGCTCCAACTTAACAGCAGATTGGTTAATAACCTGAAGCACCTTAAAGGGCCCTACAAACTTGGGACCCAATTTCTTAGACGGAATCCTCAAGCGCAGATTCTTAGAGGACAACCAAACCATGTCACCAATAGCAAACAAAACCTCTTGTCGTTTTCTATCAAAATACACTTTGGATCTTTTGTTAGCCTCCTGAAGATTACCACGCACATCAGTCCAAACTCTCTCCAACACACCAGAAAAATTCTCCTCTTCAGGTACAGCCGATCCCAATCTTGGAAAAAGACCCAAAAGACGGATGTCTCCCAGTACAACAAAAAAAAGGCGAACAACCAGCAGAAGCGGATGTATGATTGTTAAGAGTAAACTCAGCAAGTGGCAGAAACTCAGACCACCCCTCTTGATTATCAGTCACAAAACAACGCAAGAACTGCTCAACATCCTGGTTTTTCCTTTCTGTCTGGCCATTAGACTCAGGATGATATCCGGATGAAAACGACAAATGAACTCCCAACCTGTCACAAAAGGCGCGCCAAAAACGAGCCACAAACTGAGGTCCCCTATCAGAAACAATGTCAGTAGGAACGCCATGTAGTCTGACTATTTCCTTGACAAAGGCCTTAGCGAGAGTCTTAGCGCAGGGCAATTTGATGAAAGGAACCAAGTGACACATCTTGCTAAAACGGTCCTCGACCACCCAGATGACAGTGAAACCCTCAGAGGGGGAATGTTGTGAATGGGTTTGAGATGAGTTCTGAGCAGAGGCTCCCTCTGGTGGTTACAAGCGGTGCTAG
Source organism: Oophaga sylvatica (assembly GCA_033576555.1). Taxonomy (NCBI): domain Eukaryota; kingdom Metazoa; phylum Chordata; class Amphibia; order Anura; family Dendrobatidae; genus Oophaga; species Oophaga sylvatica. Next base: position 147,700,260 of record JARQOD010000002.1, read on the forward strand.
TGAAGATTGTGAGGACTGGGAATCAGGTGTTACTGACTGGTCTTATATAAGGGAGTCATTTTCCCATCAGGGTTGCCGGTGATCAATTGTTCTGGTCTGAATCCTTCATTCCAGTTTCCCTTGTGGCCTGCTGTGTTGTGTCTGCATCTCCTGCTTACAGATAAGACTTTTGCTTCTTTTTTGTTTTTGCTATATTTTTGCATTTTGTCCTGCACTTCTTTGTGGGCCTTCAGGGTCCCCTCCGGGGGCTTCTGCCCTCTCAGTTTAGTTCAGCCACTGAGTTTTGTTCTTTTGCTTTTTTTCAGTTTTTTCAGTGGCTGCTGTTTTGATTTTGTTACACCAGAGAACTAATTTAGGTGGTAGAGGTCGTGTGATCTCAGGTGATTTTGAAATTAGTAGAGTTGGTGCTTTTCAGGGTTTTCTGGGATTGCAGTAAGTACCCTTCCTATCCTTTTCTATTTAGATAGTTTGGGCCCCAGCGTTTGCTCATACTATTTTCTTTCTGTGTCAGTATTTCCTCTTGTCTAACCGCCATTACATGTTTGGGGGCTTTCTATTATCTTTGGGGTTCTGCTCCGGGGCAGATAGCTTTCCTATTTCTATCTTTAGGTGTAGTTAGTTTCTCAGGCTGTGACGAGGCGTCTAGGACCAACGTAGGAACGCTCCACGGCTGCCTCTAGTTGTGGTGGTTAGTCAGGGTACTGCAATCTCATAGATTCCAACTGCTCTGGTGTATTGCCTTTTTGCCTGCTCTCCTCAGCTACCGTAACATAACAGGGGAAGGTCAGTAATAAAGTCCATAGCCAAATGTGTCCAAGGTGCACTAGGGACCTCCAGAGGGCAAAGCAACCCCGCAGCAGGAGTATGAGAAGACTTAGATCTAGCACACACAGTGCATTGACGCACCCACTTAATGACTTCCTTCTGCCATCCAGGCCACCAAAAGCTGCGACCCACAAGTCTCTTGGTCTCAGAGATTCCAGGATGACCTGCCAACCGAGAGTCATGACATTCAACAAACAAATCTCTCCTCAGAGTACCAGGCACAAACAACCTCCCATGCGGCGTGTTAGATGGGGCATTCTCCTGTGCTTTAAGAATCTCATCTTCCAACACGGAGTCCAAAACAGCAATAACAACCCCCTCTTGCAAAATGTTTTCCTCCTCCTCAGTACCCACCATAGAGAAAAGCTGCGAGACAAAGCATCAGCTTTAACATTTTTAGTACCTGGGATGTAAGTAACGGTAAAATTAAAGCGTGAGAAAAACAGTGCCCACCTAGCCTGACGGGCATTCAAGCGTTTGGCAGCATCAAGGTAGATCAGATTTTTATGATCGGTGAAGACTTGAACGGGAAATTCCGCTCCCTCCAAAAAATGACGCCAGTGTTCAAATGCGAGTTTAATTGCCAACAATTCCCGATTACCGATATCATAATTTAGTTCAGACTCAGAAAATTTCTTTGAAAAAAAAGCACAGGGATGTACTCCATCCGTCTTTTCCTGAGACAACACCGCGCCGACCCCCACAGAAGAAGCATCAACCTCAACCAAAAATGGTTTAGTCACATCAGGCTGCGTAAGGATGGGAGCAGAGCTGAACCTCTCCTTTAGCAACACAAAAGCCTCAATGGCCTCAGTAGTCCACTGAACCGCATCAGCACCTTTCCTGGTGAGATCGGTCAGAGGTTTGGCAATCACAGAAATTTTTTTATGAATTTTCTATAATAATTGGCGAACCCCAAAAACCTCTGTATTGATTTCACACCAATAGGTCTAGGCCAATCCTGCACAGCTTGCACTTTCACAGGATCCATCTCAAAACCTTCACTGGAGACAATGTAGCCCAAAAAACTAAGTCTCTGTACAGCGAACTCACATTTTTCTAGTTTGGCAAAAAGTGAATTATCACTCAGTAACTGTAATACTTCACGCACACGCCTCCAATGAGACTCCAAATCCGGTGAATAAATCAAAATGTCATCCAAATACACAACCACACTTCTGCCGATCAAAGGTCTAAGGATGTCATTAATAAGATTCTGAAAAAATGCCGGAGCACTGGAAAGCCCAAAAGGCATAACCAGATTCTCAAAATGACCCAGTGGAGTGTTAAACGCAGTCTTCCATTCATCCCCCTCCTTCATGCGCAACAAATTGTATGCCCCTCGAAGATCAATTTTCGAGAACCACTTGGCCCCCACTAACTGATTAAACAAATCAGGAATCAATGGCAGTGGGTAAGGATTGCGTACAGTAATCTTATTAATCTCACGAAAGTCTAGACAAGGCCGTAAACCGCCGTCCTTTTTTTTAACAAAAAAAAAATCCAACCGCCACAGGTGATTTGGAAGGCCTAATGTGACCGGCGGCCAAGCTTGTCTGTATGTATTCCTCCAAAGCCTTTCTCTCAGGAATAGTCAAATTAAATAAACGACTTTTAGGAAGAGTTGCTCCAGGGACAAATTCAATCGCACAATCATAATCTCTATGAGGAGGCAATACCTGCGATTCCTTATCAGAAAAAACTTTCCAAAAATCCTGAATAGGTACAGGTAACTCGCCCTTAACTAGAGCAGCAATACGCCCGTTACAACACTTGTCATAACACTTAGGACTCCAGGATTTAATTTCATTGGTAGACCAATCCAGTACCGGATTGTGCAATTTTAACCAGGGTAACCCCAAAATCACCGGTGAGGGCAAATTATTCAAAACTACCAAATCCAAATTCTCTTGATGAACACCATTAATAGTAAGAGGAAATTCACAGATATGGTGAGTAACATTTTTCAAGGGAGAACCATCCACAGACACCACATTAATAGGGGAAGACAGAAGTTTGGGTTTTAATTTTAGTTTTTCCAAAAATTTCCCATCAATCACATTGAGAGTTGAACCACAATCCACAAATACCCGAAACTCCATTAATTCCTCCTCAACACCAGTGGTAGCAGAAAGAAAGACACCTTTATTGTTTAAACAAGCTATGCGGGCGACACTGACCTCATTTTTTTTTCTCTCTTTATTCATTCGAAGCGCACAGTTCTTAATGAAATGCTCAGATTTACCACAGTAGAAACACAAACCTTGAGCAAATCTGCGTTCCTTTTCCCGAGAGTGAGGTGTCATTGCTCCAATTTCCATCGGCTCTGCAATGTCAGTACATTCCTTCTCCAAACCTGAAGCTGACAAAGCAGACTGTAATGTATGTAGTACAGTTCATATAGCGTCTTGTGCTTGGGTGCGATGAACATACATGAGACACAGGTTTGATATAGAAAAGTCCTGTATTACTTCATACAAGTTGGCAGAAATAGTCACACAGTTTGCAGACACAGAAGCAGGAGACACAGCAGGCCAGAGTAATCTAAGCTCAGCAATCACTCTCCAACACAGATTCAGGATCTTCTTCTCTGTTACCGTAAGTCCATGCAAACGTGGGTCTTTCAAAGAGCAGGGTTCAGAGTCCACAAGTGCTTCAGAGTTCCTCAGTAGGAATAGCTGGAGTACAAGGTCCAAGGCTTACAGGAGTCAAGTCACAGGTTCACTGCAGGCTAGATTCTGAAGCACTGATTGCTCAGCTGTGGCTGCTTAAGAAGCAAAGGAGAGAATCAGGGCGGGAACATGCAAGCTGGAAACTCCATTTTGACTGAGGGCAAGATAGCTGCAGCAAGACAGAAAGTAAAATGGCTGACGAACAAACTGAGTTTCAGGAATATATACATAGAACCTTACATTACTCCCCCCTTAAGGACAACCTCCGGATGACCTCAGACCAGGCTTGTGGGTACCTCTGATGAAACTGACGGAGCAAGCGAGGAGCATTAACGTTATTGACTGGTTCCCATGAGTTGTCCTCCACTGGGTAGCCCTGCCATTTAATCAGATATTGTAACTGATTTCTATACAACTTGGAATCTAAAATCCTTTCCACCACAATTCTTCCTGACCATCGACTAGCACTGGGTCAGGGCAAGGAGAAGAACGTCCAGGAAACGTATTGGGTGTCGCAGCCTTTAGTAGGGATACATGAAAGACAGGGTGGATTCTCATAGTTCTGGGCAGTTGAAGACGACAAGCAACGGCACTTATAATTTTACTGATTTTATAGGGTCCAATGTACTTATGTCCCAACTTAGACGATGGAATCCTTAACTTAAGATTTCTGGTTGACAGCCAGACCAAGTCTCCTACCTTGAAAGCTGGTGCAGGTTTACGAAATTTATCTGCTGCTTTCTTGTACCTTTCTTGAGCCGATTCCAGATTTTCCTTTAGAAGATCCATATTCTTCTGTAAAGACGTGATTCTTTCAGCCACTGCTGGTAAAGGCGTTTCTATGGGAAATCGTGGTAGAATGTTAGGATGATAACCTAGATTAGAGTAAAAAGGAGACTGTTTCGTGGAGGCACTCTGAGAGTTGTTATACGAGAACTCAGCTAATGGAAGTAGATCCACCCAATCATCCTGTAGGTGGCAGATAAAGCAGCGGAGATACTGCTCCAGGGTTTGATTGGTTCGTTCGGTCTGTCCATTAGTCTGGGGATGAAAAGCAGAAGAAAGGTTTACTTTAATGTCCAATGCTGCACAGAATTTTGCCAAAACCTAGAAGTGAATTGCACCCCTCGATCTGAAATAACCTCAGCCGGTACTCCATGTAAGCGAAACACATCTTTAATCATCAAATCTGATGTCTGTTTTGCAGTGGGTAAGCCGACACAAGGGATAAAATGAGCTGCCTTTGTTAGACGGTCAACCACCACTAAAATGGTGTTCTTCCCCTGAGAGGTTGGTAACTCCACAATGAAGTCCATAGAAATGGATCCCCACGGGCGGGATGGGTGGGAAGAGGCTGTAACAGACCAGTTGGTGAGGAGCGAGGTGTTTTGCATCTTGCACAGACCTCACAAGAAGTGACATAATTCAAAACATCCTTCCTGCAAGTGGGCCACCAAAAGAAACGAGAAAGAAATTCCTGAGTCTTTAGAATTCCTCTATGCCCAGCTATCTTGGAATCGTGAATGAGTTGCAATACTCTCAATCTGACTGTTTCAGGAATATACAGGCGTTGTCCCTGAATCCACACACCATTCTTAAAGACAAGACTTACGTCCCTTGGGGTTGTGCCAAAAAGGAATCCGCATGGTATGCTTCCTTGATGTCCTTAAGTAGGTCTTGATTATGAATTACTCCTAGGAATCTAGAGTCAGGAAGAATAGTCTTAGGAGGAGTAATTGGACGTGTCTCTGCTGAGTAAATCCTAGAGAGTGCATCAGCCTTTCCATTGCGTGATCCTGGTCTATAAGAGATGATAAAATTAAATTGGTTTAAGAAAAGATTCCAGCGAGCCTGGCGAGGAGTCAGGCACTTAGCCGACCTGATAAACTCAAGGTTACGATGGTCTGTCAGGACGACTATTTGCTGTGCAGCTCCCTGAAGAAGGTGTCTCCATTCTTTGAAGGCGGCAATAATGGCCAACAACTCTCTATTGCCCACATCGTAGTTCCTCTCAGCCGAAGACAACTGCTGGGAAAAGAAGGCACAGGGATGCAAGACATTCTTCTCACCTGTTCTCTGAGAGAGTATAGCTCCAACGGCACAGTCTGAAGCATCCACCTCTATTATGAAGGCAAGCTCGGGGTTGGGATGTACTAGGATAGGTGCAGTGGTAAATTTATCTTTTAGACGGGAAAATGCTTCCTGGGCTTGGGGAGTCCAGGAGAACCTAGACTCTTTCCGGGTAAGTTGAGTGATAGGTGACACTACCTCAGAGAAATTTCTAATGAAACGTCTATAGAAGTTGGCAAACCTGATGAAGCGTTGTACCTCCTTCACATTTCTAGGACTTGGCCAATCCTTGATGGCTTGGGTTTTGCTTCCATCCATACTAATTCCTTGTGTAGACAGTACATACCCCAGAAATTGAATTTCGGTCCTATGGAATTCACACTTTTCAAGTTTGATGTAAAGATGATTTTGTCTTAGACGTTCCAAGACCATTCTCACATGTCCATGATGTTCCTCTGTGGAGTTAGAAAAAATTAGAATATCATCCAAATAAATTACCACAAATGTATCTAGGAGATCCCTGAAGATGTCATTCACCAAGTGTTGGAAAGTGGCTGGGGCGGTACTCAGACCAAAAGGCATAACTAGATATTCAAAGTGTCCATAGCGTGACCTGAATGCAGTCTTCCATTCATCCCCAGGTCTAATACGGACTAAGTTATAGGCCCCACGAAGATCTAGTTTAGAAAAAATTTTGGCATGTCGCACTCTCTCCAATAACTCAGGGATTAAAGGCAATGGATAACGGTTTTCTAATAGTAACCTTATTGAGTTCCCTATAGTCTAACGCATGGTCTCAGAGATCCATCTTTCTTCTTTACAAAGAAGATGGGTGCACCTGCAGGAGATGAAGAGGGCGTATGAAGCCCTTGGCTAGATTTTCGTCTATGTAATCTTTAAAGCCTTTAGCTCGGCCCCGCCAGGGGGTAGATCTTACCAAAAGGTATCTCTGCTCCAGGCAATAATTCAATTGGACAATCATATGGACGGTGAGGAGGAAGCTGGTCAGCGTTCTCTTGTCACATAAATCCACATAGTCCTGGTATACAGCTGGTAGTTCAGGGACTGACATGATTCCTTTAGGAACAGAGCAAGCTGAAACTTTTGACTCATCTGTTTCTCTGGAAAGTGTAATTCCTTGGTCTCCCAGTTAATGGTAGGGTTCTGAGCCTGCAGCCATGGTAGCCCTAGAATAATGGGAAAGTGAGGAGAAGAGATAAGCATAAAGGACAGTTTTCTTGATGATCTTTACCCATAAGAACCCTCAAAGGCTCTGTTTCCTGATCCACTGGTCCAGATGTCAGCAGGGAGCCATCCACAGTTTCCATCTGTACTGGAGTAGCCTTCTTCACTGAACATATTCCCTGTTTCAGAGCAAAGGAGACATCCATAAAATTTCCACTTGCCCCTGAGTCGATCATAGCAGAGCTAGACACCCAAGCTGAGTCAACCCAGAGTTTGATGGAAAGAAAGCAATGAGAATTGTTTTTCTTACAACTCAGCTGGGACACCGCTGAGGAAACTTGAAAAATGGCAGCGTTACACAGTCAACGTCCTCAGAGGTAACGGAGTTTAAGTCCGAGAAATCAAGATCTGTTGCTGCAGATCTCTCTGGAGCCTGAGGCTCGGACCTGACAGATCCCCTCTCGCAACACTCACAATGAATGAGTGCTGCAGTAGTCTTACGAGAACGGCTGGGGCAGTTTATAATGAAGTGCCCTGACTTACCACAATAGAAACATAGATTCTCCTTAAAACGATGTTCCTTGCGTGCATCACTAACCCTCGTTGTAAAGAGTCTACCTGCATGGGTTCAGGTTCAGGTTCCCGTGTAATCCTACTCAAAGGTTCCTTAGCTGGAGAGGAAGGTAGGAAAAGGTTAGTACGATTGCTTTCGAACCATCTCTCTTGCCTGCGTTCAGTCAGACGAGTATCAATACGGATGCAGTAGTTAATAAAGTCACCTAACGCAGTGGGAGGGTCGGCACGAGCAAGTTCATCCTTAATCAGTGGAGATAACCCCTTTCGAAAAATAGATTTTTTGGCGGAACTGTCCCAGGTGGTATCAAGGGCCCATCTCCTGAAATCCAAGGCATATTCAGCTACCGAGTGCTTACCTTGGCGCAAAGCAAAACATGGCTGCTTCAGCTGTTGCACCTCGATTGGGGTCATCAAACACCTGCCCCATGGCTGAAATAAAATCATCAAGGTGATTCAAACAATCATCCTCAGTCTCAATCAGAGGGTTTGCCCACATCAAAGCCTTGTTGGTAAGCAACATAATTATAGTAAGCACCTTAGATCGTTCGTGGGAAATTGTGAAGCATGTGCAGAAAAAAAAAAGATTGCATTGATTAATAAATCCCCTGAATTTCTCACGTTCACCGCCAAAACGAAAAGGGGGCAACTTGGGAATCCCAGCACTCGGGGGTACGGCAGGAGCCTGGACTCGCCCCTCTAGAACCTCAATCCTGGCTCGCAAATCCTGGGTAGTCTGTCCAACCACTTGCAAATTGTGATTATTGAGTCCTGTAGATTTGTAAAACGGTCTTTATATCTGCAAATCTGCAAGATATTATCAGTCACTCCGCAAAGTTCCTTTATGCGGGCCTCCATTTTCCAGATCTTTTAAGACAGGATTACTGGAAGAAGAGGAGAGGGGAAAAAAAACAATAGTGTTCACCTGTGCAACACTGCAGAGAAAAAAAAATTAAGGGAACTGCTCACCTGGAATGGTTGTGAGAAGTCACAACCACTATCATCACAGAAAGTTTCAACCAGACATCTGATATCCAGAGTTACAGCAGACAAAAAAGAGAAAAGAAAAAAAAACAATAGTGTTTACCCTGTGGTAACACTGCAGAAAGAAAAAACTTAAGGGAATTGCTCACCTGGAATGGTTGTGAAAGTCACAACCACTGTCATCACAGAAAGTACAACCGAACGTCTGATATCCACAGTTACAGCAGACACAGCCTTCCAACCCAGCAGACACTAACGTTTTGGCTTCAGAATCTTGTAATGTATTTAGTACAGTTCATATAGCGTCTTGTGCTTGGGTGCGATGAACATACATGAGACACAGGTTTGATATAGAAAAGTCCTGTATTACTTCATACAAGTGGCAGAAATAGTCACACAGTTTCCTAGTAGGAATAGCGGAGTAAAAGGGCCCAAGGCTTACGGGAGTCAAGCACAGTTCACTGCAGGCAAGTTTCTGAACCTATTGCTCAGCTTGGCTGCTTAAGAAGCAAAAGAAAATCAGGCGGGAACGCAAGCTGGAAACTCCTTTTGACTGGGGCAAGATAGCTGCGCAAGACGAAAGTAAAAATGGCTGACGAACAAACGAGTTTCGGGAATATAACATAGAATTTACACAGACTTACCTCATTAACCCTTGCACGCGTCTCCTTCCACCCCTAGGGCCCCAATTCATAGCCCTGCAGTTACCGGGTATAGGGTAAGCAATCAGCAAATGTTTAACCCTTTCACTTAATCCCGCCAAAAAAAAAAACTTTTTTAAAGCTGAATCGTTTTCCCGCCCACCGAGTGGACCCCCTACGAAAGTGAGTAAAATTTTTTCCCCCATTTCCCATCCCTGTCTCAAACGTCCAACCGCTCACGTGAAACAAAATCCGGGCCATACAACAACCCCAAAACAGAAAAAAAACCATCCACGATCCAAAGCATGATCACTAGCGCAAGAAAAGGCCCCGTCCTGGTTTTTTTTGCACAAAAACTTATGAACCCATGGGTGGGATTCTCACCAAAAAGGGCGGGTCTCAACGAAAATACAACAAGCAGCATTTTTTAAAAGAAAAAAATTTGTTTTTCACCAAAAAATAAATCAGGGAAATACCTTTGCCCCGAATGTCCCGAACAACACTCACGGTTCTGGATTTTAGCCACCCCAGAGAAGACCCTGCAGGGTCAGCCAAACCCGAACCGACACCCGATGGAAACAAAAATCTTTTCCCTTTGAGATTTTTTTATTTCTTGGGTGGACTTACGTTTTAACGCACAAGCACAAGGAAAAGGGAACCTGTCCCTACAATAAAACTGAGCTGATCCCTACGATAAAAGGGACCGCCCCCGCCAACCCGTAAAATCCTCAGCTATCTGAACAAGACCCTTTGTTGCAGGAAGGGAAACCCCACAAACTAGGGGCTGGAGAAAAGGTGATACCTCCCAAAAAATTGTAGCAGGGGAAAATTAAACAGAAAACAAAAAACTACGAGATCCTAAATAAAGCAAAACTGACAGAGTAAGGGACCAAAGACCCCAGCTTAAAGTAGGGAAAACAAAAGAAGACCCAG
>JARQOD010000002.1:147710242-147730361 GCA_033576555.1 Oophaga sylvatica
AAAGAGAAGACAACCATTATATTGGAAAAATAATGGGACAAAAATAATATTATGGGACCCTATCGTAGGGGAAGCTATATATAGAAAAATAAAATAGTAAAAACTGAAAATAAAAATAAAAAACAAAGAAAAAATAAAAAATAAAAATAAAAATAAAAGATAAAAATAAGAAATAAAAAATAAAATAAAGAAAAAAATAAAAAGTAGAAAAATAAAAATAAAAAGTAAAAAGTAAAAAATAAAAATAAAAATTAAAAATAAATAAGAATGATGAAATATTCGGTATAAGAACTCACCAGTGTTGACAAAGTCAGCGGGTCTAGAAGAAATAGAAAACGTCATTAATCAAATTGTGAAAGCTACATATCGCTCATGAAATTAAACAGACCAATCAATTTCTCGATTCAAGCCGCGTGGTGATAACGTGTCCAGGGTGTATATCCAGTAGGTCTCCCTACTCTTGAGTATTTTTATATGATTACCGCCCCGGCGTGGGCGTGGAACATGTTCTAAAACTTGGAACTTAAGTTGTGCGACCGTATGTTTCTGGGCAGTAAAGTGATCTGGCAGCGGTAGCCATGTTTTACCGCAGTGTATTGTAGATTTATGTCCAGAAGTGGTGCAAGCCCCTAATAAACCTGAGGCTCCTGTGAAAGCCTTGTTTTAATGAAACAGTTGTGCATAATTGGGACCTACAGAAAATGGAGCATTGGTACTGGTGTACTGTACATACTGATGTTAAAATATACATTTTATTAAATCACGATTAAAAAGTAGACAAATATTCTAAAAGTATATGGTAAGGACTAGAGATGAGCGACTTTGCCTCCGGGAGGGTCGAGTCGGGTTTCGGACCATCCGACTTTACCAAAAGTCGAGTCGAACGAAATCGGCCAACTAGCGGAAAAAGTCGTGTTTCAATTGGAACACGACCCCAATGCAAGTCAATGGGGAATAAAAGTCGCCAGTGAGTGGAGGACAGTAAACACACCTACAGTGCCCATTTCAATACCAACGACATCAATTCTTATTACTTAAGCTTGTCAACCTTAATTTACTTGATAATAATAGTAACGCATTGAAAACTGGGGGTTATTTGGCTAAAGTTGTGGGGGGGCAGGGCTGGCTCCAGGTTTTCGTGGGCCCCGGACCAAAGAGTCTCAGTGGGCCCCTTTAACACATACCACAATTCATGATGCTCTGATACGGCAGAGAAATATAGGTATAGTACAATGCCAAATACTTCACTTCTTACATTACATGAGTGATATCTATTGTAAATTCTACAATAGCTCAAAAACCGGACAGTATAGTTCTCCATACAGTATTATGGCCACAACATAGTGCACCATACAGAATAATGAGCCTTATATATTGCGCCATACAGAATAATGAGCCCCATATATTGCCCCATACATAATTGGTCCCATATAATGTTCCATACAGTATATGATGAGCTCCACATAATGCTCCAGTATATGATGGTCCCCATATAATGTGCCATACAGTATAGGACGGTCCCCATAGAGAATAATGAGCCCCACATATTGCTCCATACAGTATAATGAGTCGCATATAAAGCTCCATACAGTATATGATGGGCCCATATATTGCTCCATACAGAATAGGCCCCATATGTGTTCCATATGATGCTCCATATATAAAGGGCCCTATATGATGCCCATAAATAATGAACCCCATATGATGCTCTAGTATATGATGGGCCCATATATGATGCTCCAGTGTATGATGAGCCCCATATAATGCTCCAAATATAATGGTCTATATAATGGGCTCCATGTGATGCTCCATATATAATGTGCCCCATATGATGCTCCATATATAATGGGCCCCATATGATGCTCCAGTGTATAATGGGCCCTGTATATGATGCTCCAGTGTATGATGGGCCCCATTTCTAATGCTCCAGTGTATGATGGGCACATATATAATGCCAGTGTATAATGGGCCATATCTATGATGCTCAAGTGTATGATGGGCCCCATATATAATTCTCCAGTGTATAATGCTCCCGAGTCCCCATATATTGCTCCAAACATTAAAAAAAATGGGCACTGCTCTACTCTAGACTCCTCAACGTCACCATCTTCCAGCTCTCTGCACTGTGACTGTTCAGGCAGAGGGCACACAGACGTGACGTCATCGTGCTCTCTGATCTGAATGTCACTGTCAGGAAACGCGGAAGACGTTACAGCGGTGGAGCAGGAAGAGGTAAGTATTGCAAGTGCTGGGGCCCTGAACAAGCAGGGGGGCACACTCGTGGGCGCCAGCACTGACACAGGGCCCCTCATAGTACGCCGGTGTCTCTGACTGCGAGTGGGCCCCCCACCTTCTCAGGGCCCCGGCACTTGCCCGGGTGTGACAGGTGCTGACGCTGGCCCTGGGGGGGTACAGCCCAGTTAGGGAGGTGGAAAAACTGGCATATGTTGAGGTGTAGGCTGGACGTTCAGCAGCTTCAAATGGAGGAATTGGAGAAGTCAGAGGAAGAGGAGGACAAAGCGAGCCATTTTGCTGGCAACCTATGTGTCATAAGGGGAAGGTGGTACAAAATCCTTTGAAACCCAGGCATGGTTCATTTTAATGAAGGTGAGATCACCAACATTTTGGGTCGACAGCCGAGTCCTTCTTTCTGACAGGATTGATCCAGCAGCACTGAAGACTCTTTCTGATAGCACACTACCAGCAGGGCAAGCGAGCTCCTGTAAGGCATATTGTGCCAATTCAGGCCAGGTGTCTAGTACCCTAACCTGACGTTAAATTCATCCATTGGTTTTATAAATTACTCTTTCGAAAGCTGAAACCCTCCAAATTTGGTTTAGGTTAAGAAAATAAATTGGCATCAATGCTGAAATATTGATCATTTAATGAACATAGAATGGTCAGATTTTGGCAAGACAAAAGTTTTGTCGCCCACAGAAAGTAATGTGATATTCAAACAAATAATTATCTTAAAATACAAATATATGTTGCATAACATTGGTGAATTAAGTTGTGGTGCTATTAGAGTCATATTTAATATTTTGTGTGACTTCCATGAGCTTGAAGGACTGCATCAATGCGGTTCAACAATGATTCATACAATTTACTAATGAAGTCATCAGGAATAGCACAGAATGCAGTCTTACATGCCTCCTAGAGTTCATCTAGATTCCTTGGTTTTGTCTTCCAAGCTTCCTCTTTCATCCTACCCCAAACATGCTCAATGATGTTCATGTCTGGTGACTGGGCTGGCAAGTCATTGAGCACCTTGATCTTTTTTGCCTGGAGGAACTTTGTTCTAGAGATGGATGTATGTGATGGAGCACCATCCTGCTGCAAAATTTGACCCCTTTTATGATTTGGAACATAAGAGGTAGCTAATACTTCTTGATATTTTAGGCTATTGATATTGCCTTCCACCTTGCAAATGTTTCGCACACCCCATACGGAATTTAACCCCAGACCATGATCTTTCCACCACCAAATTTAACTGTTTTCTGGGTGTATTTTGGATCCATCTGGGCTCCAGTAGGTCTCCTGCAGTATTTGCGGCGGCTGTGGTGTAATTCTACTGTAGATTTATCAGAGAAATCCACCTTCTGCCACTTTTCCAGTGTCCATCTGTTTAGCAGGCTGTGGGACTTTACAAATGCCACATGGTTTTTTATTTGCCTTTTGTTTAGTGCTGGCTTCTGGGCACTGAATCGACCATGGAGGCCATTTCAAGACAGAATCCTACAAACTGTTCTAGTTGACACAGTGACTTGAGGTGACCAGGCCTGTTGGAGCTCTGCTGCAGTGGAAGAGGGGCTTGCTTTGGATTTTCTAACAAACAAAGGTTCCTCCTGAGCAGTTGTCTTGCGGGGTCTGCCGGACCTAGGCTTGTCAAACCCATCTCCAGTCTCTTCAAATCTTTTTTTAATTCTTTGTACTTGACGCTGAGACACACCAAAGGTGCCAGCCACCTCGCAGTGGATCTGGTCTTCAGCCTCATAATAATCAAGGATTTGGTCGCAGGGTGGATTTTTGGCATGTTGTCAGAGCTCAAGTTGCAGTTCAAGTGAAGGTCTGGGGTGCTGGGTTTCTTTTTATACATACCCACTAATTAACCGATCATTTACTGAGCACAGGTGAGGATGTAAACTAGGATTGGGTGCATTATATGACCAGGTGACAAAACTTTTGTCTTGCCAAAACCTGACCATTCTGTGTTCATTAAATGATCAATATTTCAGCATTGAGGCCAATTTATTTTCTTAATCTAAACCAAATTTGGGAGGGTTTCAGCTTTCAAAAGAGTAATTTATAAAACCAATGGATGAATTTAACGTCAGGTTATAAGCTTTGATTTACATAACATGGATAAGCAACATAACTTCTGTCAGGGACTGTATGCGATCAGTAAATGATGCAATATAGCAGGCTAAAGGAGAGAGGAAAAGAAAGTGGAGCTCTCTCCACAAACATAAAGCATGCAGAAGTACAAATAGTGCTTACTCATGTGTGAAAGTGCTAGATGGACATCCAGGACATCACCCCAACCCACGTTTCGGGTATTAGGCTTCTTTGGGGGGCTGTGTTGTGCAGAATGCATTTCTTATCTGGCAACATCTAGCTATATTGTGTATTGGTTGATTATAAAATTTAGGCTATTTTGTCCACGTTGCCGCGGGTATAACGCATGCGTAATTCACATGCATTTTCCCGCAAAACACAAGCGTTTTGCAAGCGTTTTAAGCTTGCAGAATGCTTGCGCTTTTCCAAGTGATTTGAAGCATCGCTTGGAAAAGTGATTGACAGGTGGGTGACACTTGTCAAGCATAGTGCTAACAAGTGTGACCAACTTTTTACTATTGATGCTGCGTATGAGGATAGAATGTTAAAAAATAAAAAAAGAAAAATAGAGATATACTTACCCTCTGTCGGCCCTCGGCATCCTCCCGGTCCTCAGCGATGCTGCCGGCAAGTTCCGTTCCCAGGGATGCATTGCGCGACTGACCTCTGATGATGCAGCAATCACGTGACCGCTACGTCATCTGGGTGATTCTCACAATGCATCCCTGGGAACGGAAGTTGCTGGCAGCGCCGCGTGCACCGCTGAGGACTCCGGGGGCCGACAGAGGGTAAGTATATCTCTTTTTTTATTTTAATTCTATTGTTTATAGGAATATGGTACCCAGGGCATGGAGGAGAGTCTCCTCTCCTCCAGACCCTGGGTACCAACCACACATGAAGCGCTCACTTGACGCATGTTGGGCATAGCCACATGCGTAAAGTGAGCGTTTCAATGCAATCCTATGGCGGCGTAATCACCGCAATTACGCAAAAATAATGAACATGCTGCTTATTCTTACGCGATGTGATTACGCTCTGTAAAAATATGCAGCATGTGCACAGCAATTGCGTAATCCCATAAGATTGCATGGGATGCGTTTTGTTAGCGTTTTTATAAGTGTTTACGCCGCGTAAACACACAGCAAAAACGCTTAAAAAATGCAACATGGGTACCTAGCCTTATTGGTCTTTGGGTTTTTTTCTATTTAGAGTACCCTGTAATATAAGGGCTTATTCAGACTTTAGTGATTTTTTCATAAGGCCACGTTCACACATTTAGTATTTGGTCAGTTTTTTACATCAGTATTTGTAAGGCAAAACCAGGAGTGGGACAATCAGAGGAAAAGTATAATGGAAACCCGTCACCATTTCTGTATTTATCACCCACTCCTGATTTTGGCTTACAAATACTGAGGTAAAATACTGACCAAATACTGAACATGTGACCGTGGCCTTAGGGCTCATACCCATTTGTGGAAAAAAAGGTCAGTTTTCTGGATGGAAAAAATGGTCCGAATATATGCAATTGTCATGCGACTGTCATGCGATTTGTAATCGCACCATCCGTTTTCCATCTGTATGCAATGCGATTTTAACATGACGTTTTACAGAGAGCAGTTATCTCTATGTAAAAAATCATGTAAAAATCACATTGTAAAAAAAAATGTACACAAAAAGCAAAGCATCAGTGACGTCAGAGGGAGTCCCGGCTGACTTGAAGTGGACTGATTACAGTGGGAAGCAATCAATGAAGCTTACCACAGTAATCAGTTCCTCTCCTGTCATGAGAGGAACTCATTCATTCGGGAGCTTACAGCTGAGCAGGCAGCATTTGCTGCGCTGCTTGGCTGAAAGCTAGTTAACCCTTTGTGAAGGATTACAGCGTGGGACCTGACAGAGCGGCAGATAGGTAAGAATAATGTTGTTTTATAATTTTTTCTTTATTACAGGAGAGCAAGGGCTTTGCAAGGATTAACAGTTAAATAAACGATAGTCAAAAAAATGTGTTTATTTCATTAAAATTATTTATTCTTCATGTGTGTGTGATTTTTTTATTTCTTTCAATGGATTAATAATTGATAGTTGTCAAATTGACAACTCAAAATTATTAACCTGGCTTAAAGTCACCTTTCAATAGCAGGTGGCTTTAACCCATTATTAACCCATTCGCCACCGCTACAGGGCAATGGGATAGACCGCCAAAGTGCAAGAAAGGCGCATCTAATTATAGATTTGCCTTTTCTGGGGTGGCTGGGGGCAGATGTTAGTAGCCGGGGGGGGCACAAAATAAATGCACCCTCCCTAGGCTATTATCTGCCCCACTCGCTGGCTTTGTCTGTCTGGTTGAGAAAATAGTGCTGGAGCCCACGCATTTTTTTTCAACGAATTTACACCTTTAATTAACCCCTAGCTGTATGAAATTTTGCACACATACACTCATGTAATTGTTAGTGAAAACCATATATCAAACTACATGAAATGACATGCTTAACTGTATGTAAACCATGTGTCATTTTATGTCGGGTCTGTAATTTCACAAAAGCCGGCAATTGAATTAGCGGCTATTATACTATGTAGAAGTGTATGACCTATATATATATATATATATATATATATATATATATATATGTCACAATGAATATATATATTACACAGTACAGACCAAAAGTTTGGACACACCTTCTCATTCAAAGATTTCTCTGTATTTTCATGACTAAGAAAATTGTAAAATCACACTGAAGGCATCAAAACTATTAATTAACACATGTGGAATTATACATTACACTTTACAAAAAAGTGTGAAAAAACTGAAAATATGTCTTATATTCTAGGTTCTTCAAAGTAGCCACCTTTTGCATTGATTACTGCTTTGCACGCAGAAAAGGTGAACGGATGGACTCTACATGCCTGGTTCCCACCGTGAAGCATGGAGGAGGTGGTGTGATGGTGTGGGGGTGCTTTGCTGGTGACACTGTTGGGGATTTATTCAAAATTGAAGCGGTGAGCGGTCCAGCTCACCCCAAACCATCTCGATTGGGTTCAGGTCTGGTGACTGTGGAGGCCAGGTCATCTGGCGTAGCACCCCATCACTCTCCTTCTTGGTCAAATAGCCCTTACACAGCCTGGAGGTGTGTTTGGGGTCATTGTCCTGTTGAAAAATAAATGATGGTCCAACTAAACGCAAACCGGATGGAATAGCATGCTGCTGCAAGATGCTGTGGTAGCCATGCTGGTTCAGTATGCCTTCAATTTTGAATAAATCCCCAACAGTGTCACCAGCAAAGCACCCCCACACCATCTCCTCCATGCTTCACGATGGGAACCAGGCATGTAGAGTCCATCCTTCACCTTTTCTGCGTGCAAAGCAGTAATCAAAGCAAAAGGTGGCTACTTTGAAGAACCTAGAATATAAGACATATTTTCAGTTGTTTCACACTTTTTTGTAAAGTGTAATGTATAATTCCACAGTGTTAATTCATAGTTTTGATGGCTTCAGTGTGATTCTACAATTTTCATAGCCATGAAAATACAGAAAAAGCTTTGAATGAGAAGGTGTTCCAAACTTTTGATCTGTACTGTATATATATATATAATATATATATATATATGTATTTATATGTGTATATATCTAGTGTTTTGTGAGCTGTCAGTGTGATTTTACAGTAGCCGGGGATGATTTGCCGGCTTTTCAAAGGACACTGTTGCTTATAAATCGGACAGCACTCGCATGGTGTGAGTGCTGTCCGATTTTTTTATCGCATCCATTGACTTGCATTAGCGATTATCATGCCAAAATCGCTGCAAATCGCAGCATGTTGCGATTTTTTTCTCAGGGCTCCTTTCCATTGCGAGAAATACGTCCGATTCTCGCATGTGAAATCCCAGCTCTGGGGCCGGCATTCGGAGTGGAGCGAGCGGCTGCATACAAATACATGCAGCCGCACACTCCACTCCCGAGTGCCGGGGCCAGAGCTGGGATTTCACATGTGAGAATCGGACGTATTTCTCGCAAGTGGAAAGGAGCCCTCAGACCGATTTCAGCTGAGAAAAAAATCGCAAATGAGAAGTCCCCTATTGAAAAACATTGGTCAGATTGCAATCCGATTTTTTATCAGCTTGCAATCGTCCGTTTTTTGTCTCCAGTGAGTATGAGCCATTAGGATAAAAAAAACTGTCCGATTTTCATCAGTGTTTGGGCTTGTGCACCTGAGCGTATTATTTGGACAAGTGCTATCTGATGTTTTATTGGATAGCGCTTGGAACAATGTTATAGTATGGGGCAGTGCAGATCTACGCTTTTTTCTCATGCCGATTTGAGTGCATAAGATATTTGGATCACAAGCACCCATTCAAGTTTATGGGAGCATGTAAAACATTGTAATGAACCAAATGAAACACGTGCAGTCTGACATCCGCGGACTTCAACAATGGATAAGATGGAGAAATTAAGATCTGTCTTCTCCACACCTGCAATACAATTCTCTCACGTGAGAGAATCAGATCGCAGTAACATGACACTCCAATTAAACTCTGATCAAAGTTTGAGCCCAGTGTCATTAGCATAATTCAGCCAATGCTCTTGCATGGGAGAATCAACACTTCTGTGACCCCAGCCATTAGCTCAGTGTGTCAGTTTTAACCATCAGAGTTTCATCAGATTTATGTTGTGAATGCGAGTAATGTTCTCAAGCTTAGCGGAGTCACACTACCGTATAATACGGACGAGTGCTAGGCGATAAAAAAAATCGCCTAGCACTCGTCCCAATGTTATTCTATGGGGCAGTTCCCACCAGACGATTTTTTCTAGCGCGTTATATACGCGCGAGTGAAATCGCAGCATGCTGCGATTGTACGCGTATCTCGGCTGAGAATCGCCAATGCAAGTCTATGGGTGCGACAAAAAATCGGACATCACACAGACCATCAGTGTGACTTGCGAGAAATACGCACATATTTTCCTCATTACAGCCAATTGAGCCATTAAATTCAAAGGGGAAAAGCAGTGAGAAATGAAAAGCCATACGGACGCCTTACGGATGTCACACGGATCCTGACATGCGAGGAAATCGCATCCTCTCATTTAAAACGGATTACATACGAATCAACATACGGAGAACTGTTGTGCGATTATCGCATTACAAAATCGGACCGTTTTTTTACACGTTCTGTGTGACTTCAGCCTTATTCTATCAAACAATCAATGAAAATCAGACAGTACACAGACGGCATCCAGTGTTGTTAAATTTTTTCACTGAACCATAGAGAAGAGTTGGCGAGTTTTAACTGTGACTGATTAAAATCGGACATGTCTCCATGTTCTGGAGCAGACCACTTCATACACAAAAATACATGGACATGTGAACATCCCCACAGAATATATAGACATAATGTCTGTCTTTGAAAAAATCAGAACTGGTACATGAAAACTGACGTCTGAATAGGGCCCTACTCTATGGTAGGAGTAATATTTGCAGTAAAAGATGATGGATTTTTCTATTTTTTTTCCTTTTTTTTTAATAGCCATCTAAACTGTTTAGTATAGTTCCACATTTTGAACCACAGTTTACACCACGTCTTCCTAATTGTGAAAAGAAAGAACAAGGGTTTGCTTCTTGATGTAAGATAGCCTTGTATTATAAGGTTTAAGTAAGTAGAATAGTAACCCTACAACTAAGAAACTGGACCCAGATATGCAAAATGGACAGGTGGATAAAATAATCAAGAGCAGGGCGGGAGGGAAGGAAAGCCGACCATAAAGTCCCGTAAAACAAAATCAGTGAAACATAGCTGTATTTTATTAAATCAGGTGACAACAAAGTAACCACAAACCGATGACATGGATAAATGAAAGACATTTAAAAACAGGGCCGCATACCCAGAAATGTAAAAGACCATTTCCAAGAGGGAGCAAGTAGAGTTATGCGTGTAGTGATTAGTGATAGATATACAAGTGCTTCTCACTAAATTAGAATATCATCAAAAAGTTAATTTATTTCAGTTCTTCAATACAAAAAGTGAAACTCATTATATAGAGTCATTACAAACAGAGTGATCTATTTCAATTGTTTATTTCGGTTAATGTTGATGATTATGGCTTACAGCCAATGAAACCCAAAAGTCATTATCTCAGTAAATTAGAATAATTAACAAAAAAACACCTGCAAAGGCTTCCTAAGCATTTAAAAAGGTCCCTTAGTCTGTTTCAATAGGCTCCACAGTCATGGGGAAGACTGCTGACATGACAGATGTCCAGAAGGCAATCATTGACTCACTCCACAAGGAGGGTAAGCACAAAAGGTCATTGCTAAAGAAGCTGGCTGTTCACAGAGTGCTGTATCCAAGCATATTAATGGATAGTTGAGTGGAAGGAAAAAGTGCAGTAGAAAAAGTACAGGTGCACAAGCAACCGGGATAACTGCAGCCTTGAAAGGATTGCTAAGAAAAGGCCATTCAAAAATTTGGGGGAGAATCACAAGAAGTGGACTGCTGCTGGAGTCATTGCCTCAAGAGCCACCACACACAGAAGTATCCAGAACAGGGCTACAAGTGTCGCATTTGAGTCGCACGTAGCAGGGCTTTGGGGTACTCGGCACCGAGCCCTTTCACTTCACTGGGGGATGTCACGGGTAGCGCAGCTCGGTCCGTTGCCCTGGGCGCTCACTAAAGGGGGGATATTTACAGGGGATTGTAGAAATGTTTGTGACGCCACCTGTGGTTCCTGGTCAGAGTGACCAGCGCTGCAGGGTAGATCCTCTGAGGGTTTGGGCAGCAAGGTGTTAAGTCTCCCACAGGCGAGACTGATTCCTCGAGGTATATGGCGGTGCAGGGGAGAAGGACAATAATGCAGACACACACAAGACAGTCTCTTTCTGTACCTTTACTGGTGATGAAGTTGCAGGCACGTCCCGGGAGGCCGTCAGGGTGGAGGATGCACGTCCAGTAATCCACTGAGTAGGTGTAAGGCCTCCTTACGTCTATTTGTGTGTGAGTTTCTAACTTGCATAAAACAAAGTTTAACTCCGTCCTCTTTGCTATGCCCGGCTGATCTTGTGGTGGAGCCTTCTTTTGGACAGAACTAGTCTCTATATGCAGGGCCCTGCTAGACTCTTGTTCTTCCTGACCCCGGTTACGTATCAGCACTGAAGGGCCCCTCTGTGACTTGTAGTCCAGCAGGGTCTCCGGTGTCTCCTACCAGTCGTGCAGATGCTGGTAAGCGCAGACCCGGTGTCCGGTGGTGCAGAGTCGAGGTAAGCTCTTAATGCTGGTTGACCTCGGTCACTCTCTTTCCCTTTTCCACTTGCCTGTCGTCCTACTCTCACCACTATCATAAGCACAAGCAGCAGTAGATGTCAGCTTCCTTCTCTTCACCGCTCTCCAAGCGTCGGCACGCTTACTTTCTGAAACAGCTCACTGTTGGAATCTCAGTGGATTCAACCTTGACCAGACCAAGTGGCAATCCTTTCCACTACACTGGACTCCACTATATAAGCTGAGTGTTTGCTGAAGTCCTCAGGCTTTCAGATAAGTCTTTCTTTCTGGCTAGAGTTCCCTCTCAGCAAGTCTGAGGTAACTAGCTCGTTTTCTTCCGTCTCGTCTGACAGGAATGTCTCTCTCCTCTCACTCTCTGAGGTGTTCTTCTGTTCTGAGGTAAAACCAACAACTAGCTAACTCGCAGCTAGACTGCCTTATCTCACTGCTGTCATTTCAAGGGCTCCCTCTGGTGGTACCAGGGAAAAATGTGAAATGTTGTGTGCAATGGGTTATCGTGGATTTACCTTTCCGTGCATTCTCCAGGGTAACATGTGGCTCCAGTCACAGCTGGGCTACACACATTCCTTGTGTCAAGCCACTCATGACCACCAGATAACACCAGAAGCGTTTTACCTGGGCCAAGGAGAAAAATAACTGGACTGTGGCTCAGTGGTCCAAGGTGTTTTCAGATTAAAGCAAATTTTGCATTTCATTTGGAAATCAAGGTCCCAGAGTCTAAGGGAAGAGTGGAGAGGCCACAAGCCAAGGTGCTTGTGGTCTAGTGTGGAGTTTCCACAATCAGTGATGGTTTGGGGAGCCATGTCATCTGCTGGTGTAGGTCCACTGTGTTTTATCAAAACCAAAGTCAGCTCAGCCGTCTATCAGGAAATTTTAGAGAACTTCATGCTTCCGTCTTCTGACAAGTTTTTTGGAG
This sequence comes from Oophaga sylvatica, assembly GCA_033576555.1. NCBI lineage: Eukaryota > Metazoa > Chordata > Amphibia > Anura > Dendrobatidae > Oophaga > Oophaga sylvatica. The sequence continues at coordinate 147,722,763 of JARQOD010000002.1, forward strand.
ATGGAAATTTCATTGTCCAGCAGGACTTGGCACCTGTCCACACTGCCAAAAAAAAAAAAAAAAAAACAATACCTGGTTTAAAAACAACAGTATCACTGTGCTTGATTGGCCAGTAAACTCGTCTGACCTTAACCCCATAGAGAATCTATGGTAATTGTCAAGAGGAAGATGATAGACATCAGATCCAACAATGCAGACTAGGTTAAAACTGCTATCAAAGCAACCTGGGCTTCTATAGCACCTCTGCATTTCCACCGGCTGATCGCCTCCATACCACGCCGCATTGATGCAGTAATTGATGCAAAAGGAGCACCGACCAAGTACTGAGTGCATTTACTGAACTTACATGTCAGTAGGCCAACATTTCGGGTTTTAAAATCATTTTTCAAGCTGGTGTTATAAAGTATACTAATTTACTTAGACAATGACTTTTGGCTTTTCATTTGCTGTAAGCCATAATCATCAACATAAACAGAAATAAACACTTGAAATAGATCACTCTGTAATAGTGTTGAGCGATACGATAATGCAAATATCGGCTATCGGCCGATATTAGCTCTATCGGCCTTTCGATAATTCGTTTCGATATTTTCGTCTTATCGAATACCGTAATCGGATTTGTCACTGTCTGTGTCCGTCGGTCGGGTCTGTCACTGTCAGTGTCCGTCGGTCGGGTCTGTCAGGAGTCAGCGGCACTTACCTGGCAGAAGATCTCCGGCGGTCACGTCCTGGACTGCTTCATGGCCGCCATCCTCTTCTCCCCGGCGGTCACATGCAGTTTCTCGCGATAACTGCAGTGACTGCTGGGTAATCCCGGCCGTAAAGCAGTCAGTCCGATGACGTCACCGCCGGGGAAGCAGGTAATCAGCTGTGCTGCGTCGCAATGACAGGCTCTGCCTGTCATTCCGATGTAGCAGAGCTGGATCGTCGTGGGACTGTCGTTACTATGGACTGCGTCGGACAGGTGGTATACTGTTGGTTTGTTTTTTTTCTTTTTTTACAGATCGATGGCGTCACAGGAATGAGAGTACAATAAAAGAAATGAAAACTGTGTTGTCTCTTTTATTTCATTAAAATACTTTTTTCTTGCTTTGTCTTTTTTTTATGCATTTAATAACTTTGGGATTAATAATGGATCGGTGTCTTATTGACGCCTCTCCATTATTAACCGGGCTTATTGTCACCGTGCAATCAACGGTGACATTAACCCCTTATTACCCCGCTTGCCACCGCTACAGGGCAAGTGGGAAGAGCCGGGTAAAGTGCCACAATTGGCACATCTTTTGATGCGCCAAATGTGGGGCTGCTGTAGCCTGCTATTATCAGGCTGTTGAGGGCCAAAATCCATGGGCCTTGACAGTCTTTTAATACCAGGCCGCAGCAGTCTGCATTTTACTTGGCTGGTTAACAAAAATAGGGGGACCCCTACGCCGTTTTTTTTTCGAGGGGATCCCCTATTTTTGTTAACCAGCCAAGCTAAGCAGACTGCTGTGGCCTGGTATTATCAGGCTTGCAAGGTCCATGGATATTGGATCCTTACCGGCCTGAAAAACCAGGCCTCAGCGGTCTGCTTCATCTGGCTGGTTAACAAAAATAGGGGGGACCCCACGCCAATTTTTTTCGAGGGGATCCCCTATTTTTGTTAATCAGCCAAGATATGCAGACTGCTGTGGCCTGGTATTATCAGGCTGGCAAGGTCCATGGATCTTGGCTCCTTAACAGCCTGAAAATCCAGGCCTCAGCGGTCTGCTTCATCTGGCTGGTTAACAAAAATAGGGGGGACCCCACGCCATTTTTTTTCGAGGGGATCCCCTATTTTTGTTAACCAGTTCCCTCTGACGTCACTGATTGTGTCCCTGGCTGACCTGAAGTGAAAGTGGAAAGCAATCAATTAAGCTTTCCACTTCCTCTCCTGTCAGCCAGGAGAGGAACTCATTCATTTGGGGGTTTACTGTGAGGCTGCAGCATTAGCTGCGGTCCCTGCAGTAAACATTAACCCTTTCTGATGGATTACACCGTGGGACCTGACTGTACATCGGATTGGTAAGAATAATTTTGCTTTATTATTTTATTTTTATTACAGGAAATGGTTTTAGCAGGTAAATAAAATATGGTCAAAAAATGTGTGATTATTTCATTAAACTTCTTTTTTATTAAAGTGTGTGTGTTTGATTTTTCTTTCATACAATAGGATTAATAATTGATAGTTGTCTGATTGACAGCTCAATTATTAACCTGGCTTAAAGTGACCTTTCAATTGCAAGGTCATTTTAACCCCTTATTAACCCATTCGCCACCGCTACAGGGCAATGGGAATAGACGGGCAAAGTGCCAGAAAGGGCGAATCTAATTATAGATTTGTCTTTTCTGGGGTGTCTGGGGGCAGATTTTAGTAGCCGGGGGGGGCCAAAAATAATGGTCCCTCTCTGGGCTATTTTATCTGCCCCCACTCACTGGCTTTGTCTGTCTGGTTGCGAAAATAGGACAGGAGCCCACGCATTTTTTTTCAGCAATTTTACACCTCATATATTATATATATATATATATATATATATATACAACATACATACATACATACATGTCATTGAATTTGTGACACATATATATATATTTATATTTATAGTTCATACACTTCTACATAGTATAATAGCCGCTAATTCAATTGCCGGCTTTTGTGAAAATGCAGAACCCGACATGAAATGACACTTGGTTTACATAGCGTTAACCATGTCTTTTCATGTAGTTTGATATCTGATTTGCACAAACAATTACATGAGTGTAAGTGTGCAAAATTTCACACCTGTAGGGGTTAATTAAAGGTGTAAATTCGTAGCAAAAAAGTCCGTTTTTTTTACAACGAATTTACACCTTTAATTAACCCCTACAGGTGTGAAATTTTGCACACATAGACTGATGTAATTGTTTGTGCAAATCAGATTGCAAACGACATGAAAAGACATGGTTAACCCTATGTACACCAAGTGTCATTTCATGTCGGGTGCTTCTGTCTTTTCACAGAAGCCGGCTTTACCCGGCAATTGAATCAGAGGATATTTTACTATGTAGAAGTGTATAAACTATACATATATGTATATATATATGTCACAATGACATGTATGTATATATATATATATATGTATTCTATGTGTGTATATTTAGTGTTTACAAGGAAATAAAGTTTTTTTTTAATTTCGATATTTTGTTCCCATAGACTTACATGGGACTTCCGCTATCGAAATCGGATATCGACAATATTTAGTGCTATCGGCGATACAATTTCGATACGATATTTTTAGATATCGAGCAATATCGCTCAACACTAATGAGGTGTAAAATTGCTGAAAAAAAAATGCGTGGGCTCCCGCCCTATTTTCGCAACCAGACAGACAAAGCCAGTGAGTGGGGGCAGATAATAATAGCCCAGAGAGGGACCATTATTTTTGGCCCCCCCAGCTACTAAAATCTGCCCCCAGACACCCCAGAAAAGACAAATCTATAATTAGATTCGCCCTTTCTGGCACTTTGCCCGTCTATTCCCATTGCCCTGTAGCGGTGGCGAATGGGTTAATAAGGGGTTAAAATGACCTTGCAATTGAAAGGTCACTTTAAGCCAGGTTAATAATTGAGAGCTGTCAATCAGACAACTATCAATTATTAATCCTATTGTATGAAAGAAAAATCAAACACACACACTTTAATAAAAAAGAAGTTTAATGAAATAATCACACATTTTTTGACCATATTTTATTTACCTGCTAAAACCATTTCCTGTAATAAAAATAAAATAATAAAGCAAAATTATTCTTACCAATCCGATGTACAGTCAGGTCCCACGGTGTAATCCATCAGAAAGGGTTAATGTTTACTGCAGGGACCGCAGCTAATGCTGCAGCCTCACAGTAAACCCCCAAATGAATGAGTTCCTCTCCTGGCTGACAGGAGAGGAAGTGGAAAGCTTAATTGATTGCTTTCCACTTTCACTTCAGGTCAGCCAGGGACACAATCAGTGACGTCAGAGGGAACTGGTTAACAAAAATAGGGGATCCCCTCGAAAAAAAAATGGCGTGGGGTCCCCCTATTTTTGTTAACCAGCCAGATGAAGCAGACCGCTGAGGCCTGGATTTTCAGGCTGTTAAGGAGCCAAGATCCATGGACCTTGCCAGCCTGATAATACCAGGCCACAGCAGTCTGCATATCTTGGCTGATTAACAAAAATAGGGGATCCCCTCGAAAAAAATTGGCGTGGGGTCCCCCCTATTTTTGTTAACCAGCCAGATGAAGCAGACCGCTGAGGCCTGGATTTTCAGGCTGTTAAGGAGCCAAGATCCATGGACCTTGCCAGCCTGATAATACCAGGCCACAGCAGTCTGCATATCTTGGCTGATTAACAAAAATAGGGGATCCCCTCGAAAAAAATTGGCGTGGGGTCCCCCTATTTTGTTAACCAGCCAGATGAAGCAGACTGCTGAGGCCTGGTTTTTCAGGCTGGTAAGGATCCAATATCCATGGACCTTGCAAGCCTGATAATACCAGGCTACAGCAGCCCCACATTTGGCGCATCAAAAGATGTGCCAATTGTGGCACTTTACCCGGCTCTTCCCACTTGCCCTGTAGCGGTGGCAAGCGGGGTAATAAGGGGTTAATGTCACCGTTGATTGCACGGTGACAATAAGCCCGGTTAATAATGGAGAGGCGTCAATAAGACACCGATCCATTATTAATCCCAAAGTTATTAAATGCATAAAAAAAAGACAAAGCAAGAAAAAAGTATTTTAATGAAATAAAAGAGACAACACAGTTTTCATTTCTTTTATTGTACTCTCATTCCTGCGACGCCATCGATCTCCTGTAAAAAAAGAAAAAAAACAAACCAACAGTATACCACCTGTCCGACGCAGTCCATAGTAACGACAGTCCCACGACGATCCAGCTCTGCTACATCGCAATGACAGGCAGAGCCTGTCATCGCGACGCAGCACAGCTGATTACCTGCTTCCCCGGCGGTGACGTCATCGGACTGACTGCTTTACGGCCGGGATTACCCAGCAGTCACTGCAGTTATCGTGAGAAACTGCATGTGACCGCCGGGGAGAAGAGGATGGCGGCCATGAAGCAGTCCAGGACGTGACCGCCGGAGATCTTCTGCCAGGTAAGTGCCGCTGACTCCTGACAGACCCGACCGACGGACACTGACAGTGACAGACCTGACCGATGGACACAGACAGTGACAGTGACAAATCCGATTACGGTATTCGATAAGACGAAAATATCGAAACGAATTATCGAAAGGCCGATAGAGCTAATATCGGCCGATAGCCGATATTTGCATTATCGTATCGCTCAACACTACACCTTATATATATATATATATATTATATATATATATATATATATATATATATACACACACACACATGTCATTGAATTTGTGACACATATATATATATTTATATTTATAGTTCATACACTTCTACATAGTATAATAGCCGCTAATTCAATTGCCGGCTTTTGTGAAAATGCAGAACCCGACATGAAATGACACTTGGTTTACATAGCGTTAACCATGTCTTTTCATGTAGTTTGATATCTGATTTGCACAAACAATTACATGAGTGTAAGTGTGCAAAATTTCACACCTGTAGGGGTTAATTAAAGGTGTAAATTCGTAGCAAAAAAGTCCGTTTTTTTTACAACGAATTTACACCTTTAATTAACCCCTACAGGTGTGAAATTTTGCACACATAGACTGATGTAATTGTTTGTGCAAATCAGATTGCAAACGACATGAAAAGACATGGTTAACCCTATGTACACCAAGTGTCATTTCATGTCGGGTGCTTCTGTCTTTTCACAGAAGCCGGCTTTACCCGGCAATTGAATCAGAGGATATTTTACCATGTAGAAGTGTATAAACTATACATATATGTATATATATATATCACAATGACATGTGTATATATATATATATATATATATATATATATATTCTATGTGTGTATATTTAGTGTTTACAAGGAAATAAAGGTTTTTTTTAATTTCGATATTTTGTTCCCATAGACTTACATGGGACTTCCGCTATCGAAATCGGATATCGACGATATTTAGTGCTATCGGCGATACAATTTCGATACGATATTTTTAGATATCGAGCAATATCGCTCAACACTACTCTGTAATGACTCTACGTATATAATATACAAGTTTCACTTTTTGTATTGAATAACTGAAATAAACTAACTTTTTGATGATATTCTAATTTTGTGAGAAGCACCTGTATTTGCGTACAACTGATAGTAGTATCATATGACTTGTTTCATATATATGGTACATGTGTACAAAACCTACAAGAAACAAAATGAGCAAAAAACCCTGCTGTAACTAAATAGGCAAAAAGCAAGTGCATTTAATAACTCAGAGTTCTTAGTAATACTGTTTTTGATCAAAAATAGCGTAAAACTCATCCCACCATCGTCAAGGTGCCCTGATTGGGACAGTGCTACGCTGTCTAAGGCCGGTGTCACACACAACCACAAAAAATCGGTCCGTTTTAGACGGTCGACAATCGGATCAAAATGCAAACATCACACATCCTTCTGGCATCCGATTTTCCTTCAAAGATGCGATTTAATCGCATGTGTGTGTACCTTGTAACATCCGATTTTCATCCCACCACCGTTTTTTAGTCGCAGCAAACCAAAACTGACAAGTAACGGATTTCAGGCCTGATAATAATTTAAATAATCAGGCAGAGCTATATTTAAGTGATCTGATCCAGGTGTGAGCCTCCCACCTTTGCACTGGTCTCATTTTGGTCATTCTGCTTTGTGCTTGCTACCTGCATTATCCAAACATGAGCGACACACTGAGATTTTCAACAACTGAGCGTGTGCTGTTCCATTGGGTTATATCCAGACGTTTTGGGGAGCCATATCCTGTAATATCAGATCACAGAAGAGGCAGAAGGATGTGGGTACATCCTCTTTTGACAAGAAGGCTAACTAAAGGACATTTTCACCGCCTATATTTGTCACTGCGTAGTAATGGAGATAAGTTTTTCCTATATTGTCGAATGAGCATAGCTACGTTTGATAAGCTGCTTGACATTGTGCGCCCTGGGATCACATTTCAGGACACCAGGATGAGAAAATCCATTTCTGCGGAGGAACGTCTTCTTCTAACAATAAGGTACGTGTATTAACGATATGTTGATGATTTTTTTATCCACATACTCACTTTGCAAGTGTAGGAGCACACTTCTTGTAATCTTGGAATGTGTGTATTGTATTTCTCAACCTTAGGTATCTCAATTATTGCCTATGGTGTATTGTACAGAAGCCATGTATTTTAATCTCATTTACAGCATGTGTGCTATAACAAACTCATGCATTATTAAGTGTTGTTTCTTTTTAATGATAAATTAGTAAACTGATTTGTCGATGTTCTATGTTTGTTACAGGTTCCTTTCTACTGGCATGTCCTACGCTGCTCTGCACTTAGAGTTCCTAATAGGCAGATCAACAATTTCTGGCATTGTTCGGTCAACTTGTGTGGAAATTTGGAACAGACTACATGAAGAAGTCATGCCTGAACCAAAAATGA
>JARQOD010000002.1:147730461-147752970 GCA_033576555.1 Oophaga sylvatica
TATAATATTAATAATAATTTTCATGCCTGGACATTATAAACTTGTATGAAGCACTTGGGAGTTCAAAGTGCTCACCACAGATCTAGATAAGTTCCTTAGGGGTCTAGTTTCCAAAATGGGGTCACTTGTGGGTGGTTTACACTGCTTAGGCACATTAGGGGCTCTGCAAACTGAACATGACACCCATCAAAGTCTGCATTCCAAAATGTCATTACTTCCTTTCCGAGCCCTGCCGTGAGCCCAAACAGTATTTCCCCCCCACATATGGGTTATCAGCGTACTCAGGACAAATTGGACAACAACTTTTGGGGTCCAATTTCCTTGGGAAAAATCAAAAATTGAAACATTTGGGGCTAAAAATCATTTTTGTGGAAATTTTTTTTTTTCACATCCAGGCATTATAAACTTTAGTGAAACACTTGGGGGTTGAACGTGCTCACAACAGATCTAGATAAGTTCCTTAAGCTGTCTAGTTTCCAAAATGGTGTCACTTATGGGGGGTTTCCACTGTTTAGACACATCAAGGGCTCTGTTATGTTTCGGTAGCTGAGGAGAGCAGGCAAAAAGGCAATACACCAGAGCAGTTGGAATCTGAGATTGCAGTACCCTGACTAACCACCACAACTAGAGGCAGCCGTGGAGCGTTCCTACGTTGGTCCTAGACGCCTCGTCACAGCCTGAGAAACTAACTACACCTAAAGATAGAAATAGGAAAGCTATCTGCCCCGGAGCAGAACCCCAAAGATAATAGAAAGCCCCCAAACATGTAATGGCGGTTAGACAAGAGGAAATACAGACACAGAAAGAAAATAGTATGAGCAAACGCTGGGGCCCAAACTAACTAAATAGAAAAGGATAGGAAGGGTACTTACTGCAATCCCAGAAAACCCTGAAAAGCACCAACTCTACTAATTTCAAAATCACCTGAGATCACACGACCTCTACCACCTAAATTAGTTCTCTGGTGTAACAAAATCAAAACAGCAGCCACTGAAAAAACTGAAAAAAGCAAAAGAACAAAACACAGTGGCTGAACTAAACTGAGAGGGCAGAAGCCCCGGAGGGGACCCTGAAGGCCCCCAAAGAAGTGCAGGACAAAATGCAAAAATATAGCAAAAACACAAAAGAAGCAAAAGTCTTATCTGTAAGCAGGAGATGAAGACAGGACACAGCAGGCCACAAGGGAAACTGGAATGAAGGATTCAGACCAGAACAATTGATCACCGGCAACCCTGATGGGAAAATGACTCCCTTATATAAGACCAGTCAGTAACACCTGATTCCCAGTCCTCACAATCTTCACTAGCACCGCTTGTAACCACCAGAGGGAGCCTCTGCTCAGAACTCATCTCAAACCCATTCACAACAGGGCTCTCCAAACGCGACATGGCATACAGCCAATTCTGCGTTGAAAAAGTCAAACTGCGCTCCTTCCCTTCCGAGCTCTGCCATGCACCCAAACAGTGGTTTACCCCCACATATTGGGTATCAGCATACTCAGGACAAATTGCACAATAACTTTTGAGGTGTTGTTACCCTTGGGAAAATAAAAATTCGGGTGAAAAGATCATTTTTGTGGAAAAAATATGATTTTTTTTTATTTTACGGCTCTACGGTATAAACTTGTGTGAAGCACTTGGGGGTTCAAAGTGCTCACCACAGATCTAGATAAGTTCCTTAGAGGGTCTAGTTTCCAAAATGTAATCACTTGTGGGGGTTTCCACTGTTTAGGCACATCAGGGACTCTGCAAACTGAACATGACACCCATCAAAGTCTGCATTCCAAAACGTCATTACTTCCTTTCCGAGCCCTGAAGTACACCCAAACAGTATTTCTCCCCCACATATGGGGTATCAGCATACTCAGGACAAATTGGACAACTTTTGGGGTCCAATTTCCTTGGGAAAAATCAAAAATTGGGGACTAAAAAATTCTTTTTGCTGAAAAAATTTTTTTTTTCACACCCAGGCATTATAAACTTTAGTGAAACACTTGGGGGTTCAAAGTGCTCACAACAGATTTAGATAAGTTCCTTAGGGGGTCTAGTTTCCATAATGGTGTCACTTGTGGGGGGTTTCCACTGTTTAGGCACATCAGGGGCTCTCCAAATGCGACATGGCATACAATCTCAATTCCAGCCAATTTTGGTTTGAAAAAGTCAAATGGCGCTCCTTCTCTTCCGAGCCCTGCCGTGCGCCCAAGACAGTGGTTTTCCCCCACATATGGGGTATCGGCATACTCAGGAGAAATTGCACAACAACTTTTTTATGTCCATTTTCTCCTTTTACCCTTGTTAAAATAAAAAAATTGTTTGCAAAAGATGACTTTTGTGACTAAAAATTTAAATGTTCATTTTTTCCTTCCAAGTTGCTTCAGCTCCTGTGAAGCACCTGAAGGGTTAATAAACTTCTTGAATGTGGTTTTGAGTACCTTGAGGGGTGCAGTTTTTAGAATGGTGTAACTTCGGGGTATTTTCTGCCATATAGACCCCTCAAAGTGACTTCAAATGTGAGGTAGTCACTAAAAAAAAAAAAAAAAATGGTTTTGTACAATTTGTTGTAAAAATGAGAAATCGCTGGTCAAATTTTAACCCTTATAACTTCATAACAAAAAAAAATTTGGTTTCAAAATTGTGCTGATGTCAAGTAGACATGTGGGAAATGTTATTTATTAACTATTTTGTGTGACATATTTCTCTGTTTTAAGGGAATAAAAATTCAAAGTTTGAAAATAGCAAAATTTTCAAAATTTTCACCATATTTCCACTTTTTTCATAAATAATCGCTAGTTATATCAAAGAAATTTTACCAGTGTCATGAAGTACAATACGTCACGAGAAAACATTCTCAGAATCGCTAAGATCCGTTGAAGCGTTCCAGAGTTATAACCTCATAAAGAGACAGTGGTCAGAATTGTAAAAATTGGCCCGGTCATTAACGTGCAAACCACCCTTGGGGGTTAAGGGGTTAAAGGATGCACAACAACTTTTGGCAAAATGCTTCCATAGATATGGGTTAAATACACACAGCGGCTTTTGGACAGTAATATCACAGACATACTTGCATAAGAGTAGATAAATATGTTTAAACACCTATCACTCCCACCAACACAGTTGAAGATTATAAAAACTTTTGGCTACGCATCGTACAGTCCCTGACAGAAGTTATTTTTATTTTGTTTATATATGTTTATATTTGTTTGTATATATGACAACAAATATATATTATATTTTAAGTTTATATACGCAACTGTGGTGTATTTTTTATTTTGTTTTATTTTAGGATATTTGTTTCTTGTCTTTTGTTTTCTCTGTATAATGGTCATGTGTTTGATATGCATTTACATTTTGCATAACATCAACTTACTTTTTCAGTTCAGACCCAGTTTTTCATGTGGTGTATTATTTGTTGTTATTTTTTTATTATAAGGTTTTAGTGCTAGTGTGACCAGGGCCTTTAAAAGAAATGTTAATTTTTGAAATTTTTTTCATTTAATTTTTTTACCAATGCTGGAACTCCTATGACTGCTGGTACTCCCATGACCCCTTGTGTGACAAGTAGATACAAGTAGATGGAATAAAAATACAACATTTTAATAGTTGTCAACAATATTGTTGACATTAATAACAAACATAAGAATAAAAGACCACAATTCACTAGATAAATAAGATTTTTATTAAAAAAAATGTAACAATGTAAAAAAATATATAGACAACAAAAAACTTTTGAAAATATTTTAAAAACTACAGCTGCTGGTAACATGTCTCGTTGCCATTACCACGTTGCCTTGGCGGTGTATAAAAATAAAGTGGTGTAACAACGTTTGGGTTCGGCTGATTTATCCCAAATGGGTTCGGCACAGGATTGTGCAGCCAAGAGTACTCCGGGTACTGCTGTCTGGCCGTGACTACAGACGTGTCATTAAGTTTTCCTAATGCCGCTTGACTCAGGACCTCAAGCATGAGTCTCTCAGCATGAACCCGCTGTACTGGATCCAGTGTTGGGAGCTTCTCATTAGCATAGTATGCAAAGCCTGTGATTTGTGGTTGGTTTTTTTCCACCGTAAGGATTTTTTTTGCTATTTCAATAAATTCAGGAGTAGTCGAGGTGGGAGCCTTCCTTTTTCTGCCTGAAAATGTAAGTCGGCTCCGCACAGATGAGGATGGTGGCTCAACTGCTTCGTCCTCTTGGACCAACGCCATGCTGTCTTCAGTCGGAGGTGTGGAGACAGCCTCTTCTGTGTCCTGCATGAACAAAAAACGAATGTTAAATCACAAAAGAAAAAAAAATTTATCTTCACACTATAACACCCAAATATAGAAAAAATGTGAAAACGGGACTTGTAAAGGGATAGGCCTCAACCGTTGAGCTAGATAAATTTATCAGTACATGAAGGGACAAATTCAGCCATTTTATCTACATTTTACAATTATATTTTTAATTTCAAGTTCACTTTGGCATGTACATTAAAATGTGTTTTAATACAAAAGGTACTTACATGTACGACAGGTGAGTCCTGCTGGATCACTGGCTGGTCACTCTCCTTCACCCACCAGCTTTCCCTTTCTCTGTTTCTTCTCACTACTGGCGACATATCCCCCAATCCTGGCCCCCACGCCTCATACATCCCACTAATCCTCACCCCTATACATCTCACACTAAGAGAAACTACTGCAATCCTTCACACTTAAAATCTGTGCCACTGACCTCACCCTGCTTCCTCTCTCTGGAGCTCTTTGGAATGCTCGCTCCATCTGCAACAAGCTCCATGTGATCCACAATCTCTTTACTTCCCACAACCTCTCCTTCCTGGCCCTCACTGAGACCTGGCTGCTGCCCCCCAACACGGCCTCCCCTGCTGCATTAAGTTACGGTGGCCTCCACTTTACCCACACTCATCGCTCTGGCAACAGACATATTGGAGGAGTGGGTTTCCTTCTTTCTAATAACTGCTCCTTCAACCCTATCCAACCCCCACCCTACCTTATCCTCCCTTCTTTCAAGGTCCACTCGGTCCGTATCTACTCTCCTTCTAATCTCCAAATGGCTGTCATATGCCGACCACCGTGCTCAGCCACTGCCTTCATCGAGCAATTCTCAACCTGGCTTCTTTACTTCCTCCCTGCTGAAATCCCCACCATCATAATGGGTGACTTTAGTATCCCTACTTACACCCGCCAGCCAGCAGCCTCCAAACTCCTGTCACTTACTTCATCCTTTGGACTTACCCAGTGGTCCTCCACAGCCACCCACACAGATGGACATACACTAGACCTCATCTTCATCCGCCTTTGTTCCCTATCTAATCTCACAACCTCTCCCCTCACCCTATCTGACCACCACCTACTCACCTTCTCATCCCTGTCCTCCTCACCTGCCCCCCATGTCCAGCCACTAGCACATCCTCGCAGAAACCTCACACACCTAGATATTCACAGACTATCAGACTCTCTTCTTTCTTCTCTTCTACCTCTGTCCTCCATATCTTCAGTCCACGACACACAGCGCCACCGCTTTCTATAACTCCACCCTCACATCAGCCATAGACTCAGTCGCCCCTCTCACGCATGGCAAAGTGCGACAAATCAACAGGAAACTCTGGCACAACAACTTCACTGCTTTCAAACAAGCTACATTTGCCTTCAAATTAGCCCTCACTTCTGCTGAACAGACCTATTTCACAAACCTTGTATCTTCATTATCCTACAACCCAAAACAACTGTTCAGCACATTCAACTCTCTCCTCGCCCACCACTGCCACCTCCAACTCCCCTCATCTTTGCAGAGGACTTTGCCACCTACTTCAAAAGTTAGATCGACCAAACACTCCACCACTTCATATACCAGACCTCTTCCCTTCCCTAATAACCTTGCTCTCCAACATCACTGAAGAAGATCTTACTCATCTCCTTTCCAAATCACACCTCACCACCTGTGCACTTGACCCCATCCCTTCCCACCTGCACCCCAACCTCACTAACACGCTCATTCCAGCCCTAACCCATCTCTTCAACCTATCACTCTCTTCTGGTACCTTCCCCTCTGCCTTCAAACATGTCACCATCACACTCATCCTCAAAAAAACAAACCTTGACCCAACTGCTATGCCCAGCTATTGCCACATATCACTGCTCCCATTTGCTTCCAAACTCCTTGAGCAGCATGTCCTTGGTCAACTTTCCTCCCACCTCTCATCTAAGGCCGGCGTCACACTTGCGAGTGTGATGCGAGTAAGTCACACGACTTTCTCGCATCAACACCCGGCAAGGCCGCCCGCTCTCGGACCCGAGTGTGAGGCTGCATGTATTTCTATGCAGCTGCACACTCAGGTCCAAGAGCAGGCGGCCGTGCCAGGTGTTGATGAGAGAAAGTCGTGCGACTTACTCGTATCACACTCGCAAGTGTGACGCCGGCCTAACTCTCTCCTTGACAACCTCCAATCTGACTTCCGCCCCACCACTCCACCGAAACTGCCCTGACCAAAATTACTAATGACTTACTCACAGCCAAAACTAACAGACAGTTGACCATCCTCCTCAACCTGTCCTCTGCTTTCGACACTGTCAACCACTGCCTACTGCTACAGATTATTTCAACCCTTGGCATCAAAGACCTTGCCCTGTCCTGGATCGCCTCTTACCTTTCCGACCGCACATTTAGCGTTTCCCACTCCCACACTACCTCCTCATCCTGCCTTCTCTCTGTTGGAGTCCCTCAAGGCTCTGTCCTGGGGCCCCTACTTTTTTTCATCTATGCCTAGGACAACTCATAAAGTCCCATGGCTTCCAGTACCACCTGTATGTGGACAACACGAAGATCTTCCTCTGGCCCAGATGTCACTACTCTGCTGTCCAGAATCCCAGAGTGTCTATCAGCCATATCCTCCTTCTCCACCTCTCGCTTCCTAAAACTCAATGTAGACAAAACTGAACTCATCATCTTTCCTCCATCTCATGTATCTTCCCTACCCGATCTATCAATTATGGTAAACGGCATCACGCTCTCTCCCACACCTGAAATCCGCTGCCCCTGAGCAACTCTCGACTCTGCCCTGTCCTTCAAACCGCCCATCCAAACTCTTGCCAACTCCTGTCGCCTGCAACTCAAAAATATTTCCAGAATCAATCCCTTCCTCCCCGCCAACTCTCTTGCACCACTCCAGTCTGTCTTCATCTCTGCTGCCTGACTAATCCACCTCTCACCTCGCTACCCCCCCTGTTTCTCCCCCAAGATTTCTCCCCAATATCCTCCATCCTCTGGAATTCCACGCCTCAACATGTCTGATTATCCACCATCTCTTCAGGAAAGTCTACAGCCTGCAATAACCATTCTGCCACCTCACCAACACCAGAGCTGCTGCACCCCCGACCTTCTGTCTCTTCCCCATTATCCCATAGAATGTAAGTCTGCAAGGACAGGGTCCTCTCCCCTCTGTACCAATCTGCCTTTACAAATCAAGTCCTATCAGTTTAATTAAACACAGCTGGACTCCAATGAAGGAGTAGAACCATCTCAAGGAGGATCACAAGGAAATGGACAGCATGTGACTTAAATATGAGTGTCTGAGCAAAGGGTCTGAATACTTATGACCATGTGATATTTCAGATTTTCTTTTTTAATAAACTTGCAAAAATTTCTACTTTTCTGTTTTTGTTTTTTTTTTCATTCAAGATGGGGTGCAGAGTGTACATTAATAAGAAAAAAAACTTTTTGAATTTACCAAATGGCTGCAATGAAACAAAGAGTGAAAAATTTAAAGGGGTCTGAATACTTTCCGTACCCACTGTATGCCTCGCTTCTGGGTCTTACCCAGAAAAAAACCTGTGGCTTGTCAGTGTCTCGACCACGCACCACAATTGTGGGTTTCCAGGGCAACGGGGTACTCAGAGCCGAGCCCGTAGAAGTCTATGGGATTGTCACAGGTAGCGGTGGCTCGGTCTGTGGCCCTGGCGGTCAGGCGTATGTTGGGGGGGTATATTTACAGGGGATATTTATATACAGTTCGTGACGCCACCTGTAGTCTTCTGGTAATTTATACCAGCGCTGCTGTAGAGCTCTGAGGGGATGGTGAGGCAGCTAGATGTCGGGTCCCCTACAGGTGGGACTCTTCCCTCAGGACGGTAGTTAGGTAGGGATTGTGCAGGCATGCAAGTAAATAACACAGTCTCACACGGTCAGCGTCTTTCCATACCTTTACTTGTAAGATGGTAAGGCAGGTCCCAGGGAGGCTGATCCAAGGAGAATGTATTTCGAGATAGCAGCTGGACAAGTTAGGGGCCTCCTTTACTTTCAACACAATGAGTACAACCAGCATGAAGCGTAGTTCCCTCTATAACTCCAGCTATTCCATAGCTGTACTGCCCAGTCAGTTTTGTGGTCGGAGCCTTCCTGTGAGAGAGCTGAATTCCTATCTTGCTGATCAGGCTCAAGGTCCTCACTCCCCCTGACCCCAGTTACGTACCGACTATTTAGGGGCTGCTTTCCGCTACCTAAGGTCCGGTAAGCCTCTGGTTTTCTTACCACTAAGCGTGAAGCTTTAGTGATCCTTCGGTCCCCAGTGACCGGTAACAATGTGCAGGACTTCTTCAATCCAAAAGCACTTTTCAAATATTCCTTTCCACTGTGCCTTTCGCCTTGTCCTCGCTTGTAGCATAAACACTCACACTTGCAAAAAGTCATATAATCACTCCCTTCTTCTCTTCCTTCAGAGTTAGTTAACAGACTCTCAGTTATCCACTAGGCAGGAGCACGTCTCTGAACCTTTCACTGTCCTTGAGACAGGTGACTGAAGTAATTCTGTACTAAGCTCTTCTTTCTTTATCAGTGTCTTCAAGTGAGGTACAGCTCTGACCAGGCTGAGGTGATCTATATCTCGCCCTTACTGGCCTCCACTTGCTGAACTGCAGATAGAACCAGGCTGGACTGCTTCCTCCCTCCAAGTCCCAGCTAGACTCCACACGTCTGCTCTGTCCGAAGACAGGAAACTGACTCTACTAATCACTCAAACAATACACCCTGACCACTCCCTCACAAGTGACTACACTACCCTAAGGGTGTGTCTAGTGTATGTTGAGTGAATGGGTATTGAGCATTAAACTGCTATCTCTCCACACACTCTCCAGGGTACTGCGTGTGCCTAACACCAGGGCTACACATCAGCAGCACATTCCCTGAACAAATGCCACACCAGTGAGCTCTTTTTGAGCAGTCTTTGGTGTGCTGATTTCAGCAATGCGGTGGGCAGTAGCAGCCGACGTACTGGCTAGAAGCTGCCCGTTGTTCATTTGCACGCTGCTCCCTTTTTTGCTTTGCTGCTGTTGCAGTTTGGTCACCTCCTCTTCCTCCAAACTGCGTGCGTCACTAGGATGGCCTCCACTCTCTGTGGGGTTTAGCACCTCATCATCCCCCGCATCATCTTCCTCCAGCTCCTCAACCATGCCCTCTTTGCTGGTCTGCACACTGCAGAAAGACATTGTTTTGTTATCATCTGACATGTGCTGCGGTGGTCCACTGACCATGTGCATTAGCCTTCCTACTTACTCATCCTCCAACCTAACAAGTGGTTGGGTATCAGTGCACCCAGTTTCTTCCACTTCTGGGGCATGGCCAGGTGGACTTGGGGCTCAGACTGTTTGGCTGTTTTGCAAGGAGATGAGCTGGAAGCCGAATGACCATGGCGCTCAGGTGCCAACTGTGCACTTTATGCAGTGGACGTGGTGGAAGATAATGTCAAGGAACTGCAGCCACTCTCAGTCAATCCAATCTAACCCCTTCTCAACATCTTGTGGCCTCACCATTCATGCAGCAGTATTCGGGCTTACGAAAGGATGCATAAAGTCCTGTCGCCCAAGTGCACCAGAGAAAGGTGTTCTATTTGGTCACGTAACAGGTACAAAATGAACACATCCTCTTCCTGCATCAGCTACACCACCACAACCACCATCAGCAGCTACACAGCACTGCCACGTCCACATCCCCTAATTGATGCTTTCCTCATTTTTGGAAGAGGTTTTTCTAAACACTACTCTCAATGAGATTGCAGAAGAGTAGATTTATTTATTTGTAACACTACTGGAAAACACACACCTGTCTAGAATTTTTTTTTATTTGGCCTATAAATAGCAACAAGATGGCTGATGCCAGTTATTTATTTGAACACTACTAGAAAACACACACTTGTCCTAAAAAATTATTTATTTAGCCTAGAAATGGCAACTAGATGGCTGATGCTAATTATTTATTACCCAGACTACTAAAAAACACACACCAGTCCAGAAAAAATTATGCATTTGGCCTAGAAATGGCAACTAGATGGCTGATGCCAATTATTTATTTCCCAAACTACTAAAAAACACACACTGGACCAGAATTATTTATGTGTCCTATAAATGGCAACGAGATGGATGATGCCAGTTATTTATTTGCAACACTACTATAAAAACAGATTCATTTCTCCATCCTTATTAAAGCAGCATCTAGAAATGTATTTATGAACCCATTGTGCTCAGAGATGGTTTAGTATCCACATTTTTATGATAACTTCATAATTCTGGTCATACCAGTTTTGCAACTGATTACAAACCGGCTGCAACACTGTGAAGCAAACTTTCATTTATTGTCTTTCATAAGAAGTCACTTTTTGAGCGCCAGTCTGAAAATGTTGGATCCTTCTGTCCCCCAACATTATCAGTTGAGGGAGAGTCGGGCGGGCCCTACACATGATACTGTTGACCATAAAACCGATATCAGCTGGTTTTGCCAATATTAATCTAATGTGCTTGTGGGCCTTAAAGGGAATCTGTCAGTTTGATAAACCCTCCTAAGCCGTCTATATGGGCATACAGGTGATAGAAAGCTGAATAAAATAATAACTTCAATCTGATGTCTTATTTCAGAGAAATCCACATTTTTCCTATATGTAAATGAGCTGTTCAGGACTAGGAGAACACTTGACGCGGATTCCGAACTTGCATATTTTAGTCAAAATATCAACCAATACCTCATATATTATACACTGTTCAAAAAAATAATGGGAACGCTTAAACAACACAATGTACAGTAACTCAAAGTCAATCACAATTCTGTGAAATCAACCTATTCAGTTATGAAGCAACACTGATTGTGAATCAATTTTTCCTGCTGTTGTGCAAATGGAACAGGAACAAGTAGAAATTATAGGTAATTAGCAAGACCACCCCTATAACAAGAGTGGTTCTGAAGATGGTGACCACAGACCATTTCTCTGTTCTCATCCTTTTTGGCTGTTTTTTCACTCGCTTTTGCATTGTGTCATTGCTCTTACCCCTAGAGGTACAGTAGCAACCCACAGAAGTTGCTCAGGTAGTGCAGCTCATCCAGAATGGCACATCAATGTGAGCTGTGGCAAGAAAGAAAGCAGTGTCTGTCAGCAGTGTCCAGAGCATGAAGCAGATACCAGGAGACAGACCAGTACACCAGGAGATGTGGAGGGGGCCATAGGAGCGCGACAACCCAGCAGCAGGACTGCTACCTCCTCCTTTGTGCAAGGAGGAACAGGAGGAGCAGTGCCAGACCTCCAGAAGGCCTTTAATATCCATATGTCTGCTCAAACTGTCAGAAACCAACTCCATGATGGTGGTATGAGGGCCTAATGTCCACAAGTGGGTGCTGAGCTTACATTTGCCAGAGAACGAACACCAAGATTGGCAGATTCACAGATGAGATAAAGCTCACACTGAGCACATGTGACAGACATGGCAGAGTCTGCAGATGCTGTGGAGAACGTTCTGTTCCATGCAACATCAACCAGCATGACCGGTTTAGCAGTGGGTCAGTAATGGTGTGGGAAGGCATTTATCTGGTAAGCCACATAGCCCTCCATGTGCTTGCCATAGGTACCATGACTGCCATTAGGTACTGAGATGAGATCCTCAGACCCATTGTGAGACCATATGCAGTTGCAGTGGGTCCTGGTTTCCTTCTGATGCATCACAGTTCCTGCATGATGAAGGCATTGATGCTATGGACTGGCCTGACCGTTCCCCAGCTCTGAATCCAATTGAGCACATCTGGGAGATCATGTCTGTTCCATCCACCACCATTGCACCCCAGACTGTTCAGGAGTTGACTAATGCTTTAATCTAGGCCTGGGAGGAGATCTCTCAGGAAAATATCCGCCGCTTCATCAGGACCATGCCCAGGTATTAGAGGGAGGCTATACAGGCACGTGGAGACCACGCACACCACTACTGAGCAGCATTTCCTTGTCTTGAGGCATTTCCACCGAAGTTAGATCAGCCTGTAATTTCATTTTCCACTTTGATTGTGAGGCTGGAGTCCACACAACCACAAAAAATCGGTCCGTTTTAGACGGTCGACAATCGGATCAAAATAAAAACATCAACATCCTTCTGGCATCCGATTTTCCTTCAAAGATGCGATTTAATCGCATGTGTGTGTACCTTGTAACATCCGATTTTCATCCGACTTGCGAGATTTTCTCGCAGGCTTGCAAAACTGACATATAATGGATCTAAAAGAATAGTATTTCAATCACAAAAAAAAGAATAGATATATACACATAGAACACACATATATATATATATATATATATATATATACATGTCATTGTGACATGTATATATACATATATTTATAGTTCCTAGACTTCTACATACTGTTATAGCCGCTAATTCAATTGCCGGGTTTTGTGAAATCACAGAAGCCGACATGAAATGATACATTGTTTCCACACATTTAACCATGTCATTTCCTGTATTTTGATATTTGTTTAGAACTTACAATTACATGACTGTATTTGTGCAAAATTTCAGACATGTAGGGGTTAATTAAAGGTGTAATTTCGTTGAAAAAAAATGTGTGGGCTCCCGCTGTATTTTCTCCACCAGACAGACAAAGCAAGCGAGTGGGGGCAGATAATAACAGCCTAGGGAGGGTACATTTTTTTTGTGCCCCCCCTGGCTACTAACATCTGCCCCCAGACACCCCAGAAAGGGCAAATCTATAATTAGATTCGCCCTTTCTGGCACTTTGCCCGTCTATTCCCATTGCCCTGTAGCGATGGCGAATGGGTTAATTATCTCACCTTACTGTCACCTTGCTATTGAAAGGTGACCTTAAGGTAGGTTAATAATTGAGAGCTGTCAATTAGACAACTATCAATTATTAATCCTATTGAAGTAAATAAAAAAACACACACTTTAAGAATAAATAATTTTAATGAAATAAAAACACATTTTTTTGACCATATTTTATTTTACACTTAATCCGTGCGAAGCCATTGATCTCCTAAAATAAAGAAAAAAAAATAAAACAACATTATTCTTACCTATTCCGCCGATCTGTCACGTCCCACGCTGTAATCCTTCACAAAGGGTTAACTAGCTTTGAGCCAAGCAGTGCAAGTAATCCTGCATGCTCAGCTCAAAGCTCCTGAATGAATAAGTTCCTCTCCTGGCGACAGGAGAGGATGTGTTTCATGAATGAAGCTTAATTGATTGTGTCCACTTTCCCTTTAGGTCAGGTCACTACAGTTAAATTGGCAATAAATCAATTAAGCTCCATTCATGAATCTATTCCTCTACTTTCGCTGGGAGAGGAAGTTATTCATTCAGGGGAATACAGGTCTGAGACAGCATTATTAGCTCTCTGCGACCTGTAACCTGTTAACCCTTTCTGATGGATTACACCGTGGGACCTGACTGTACATCGGATTGGTAAGTATAATTTTGCTTTTTTATTTTATTTTTATTACAGGAAATGGTTTTAGCAGGAAAATAAAATATGGTCAAAAACTGTGTGATTATTTAATTAAACTTATTTTTTATTAAACTGTGTGTGTTTGATTTTTCTTTCATACAATAGGATTAATAATTGATAGTTGTCTAATTGACAGCTCTCAATTATTAACCTACCTTAAGGTCACCTTTCAATAGCAAGGTGACAGTAAGGTGAGATAATTAACCCATTCGCCACCGCTACAGGGCAATGGGAATAGACGGGCAAAGTGCCAGAAAGGGCGAATCTAATTATAGATTTGCCCTTTCTGGGGTGTCTGGGGGCAGATGTTAGTAGCCAGGGGGGGCACAAAAAATGTACCCTCCCTAGGCTGTTATTATCTGCCCCCACTCGCTTGCTTTGTCTGTCTGGTGGAGAAAAATACAGCGGGAGCCCACGCATTTTTTTTCAACGAAATTAC
Source organism: Oophaga sylvatica (assembly GCA_033576555.1). Taxonomy (NCBI): domain Eukaryota; kingdom Metazoa; phylum Chordata; class Amphibia; order Anura; family Dendrobatidae; genus Oophaga; species Oophaga sylvatica. The sequence goes on from JARQOD010000002.1 coordinate 147,744,659, forward strand.
ACCTTTAATTAACCCCTACATGTCTGAAATTTTGCACAAATACAGTCATGTAATTGTAAGTTCTAAACAAATATCAAAATACAGGAAATGACATGGTTAAATGTGTGGAAACAATGTATCATTTCATGTCGGCTTCTGTGATTTCACAAAACCCGGCAATTGAATTAGCGGCTATTACAGTATGTAGAAGAGTAAGAACTATAAATATATATATATATATATATATATATATATATATGTCACAATTACATATATATATATATATATATATATATATATATGTGGATTCTATGTGTGGATATGTATTGATTCGATTCTTTATTAAAGCTGTCAGTGTGCTTTTACAGTATAGGCAGGGATGAATTGCCGGCTTTTCTAAAGGACACCGATGCGATTTAATCGCAAGTCACACATGCGGTCCGTTTGTAATCCGATTTTTCATCGCTCACATAGACTTGCATTGGCGATTGTCGACCGACAATCGGTGACAATCGCAGCATGCTGCGATTGCAGACGGACGTTTAAAATGGACCACAAAAAATCTGAATACTGGGAGCTGCCCCATAGATTAACATAGGTCCGACTGCAATGCGATATTTCATCGCATTGCAGTCGTCCGATTTTGTCGCCAGTGTGACGCCGGCCTGAGTATCATTCCAAATCCAGACCTCCATGGGATATTAATATTGATTTAAATTGATCATTTTTTATGTTTTATTGTTCTCAATACATTCCACTATGGAAAGAATAAAGATTTGCAACTGGAATATTTTTTTCAGTGATATCTAGGATGTGGTATTTTAGTGTTCCCTTTATTTTTTTGAACAGTGTATATATGTTTTGCACATTATATTTTTATTCAGGGTACAGCCAAGCAATGTTGGCCTTGTAAACTAGAGTATCTGTCTTCTCATGTGGTACATTTAGTGTAAATGTTAAAGAGAGAGGCTCCTTAATCCAGGAACAGGAAAAAAGGGGGCAACTAATGACATCTAATGGTCATAACTGGTACAGCACTTATGAAAATGCTGCACATAAATGGGCAGAACACACCCCCTCCTTGACTTGGTAGGTTGTGAGTGATTATCTCATCACTATTTTGCAAATGTATTGCCTTCATCTTTATTAAGTGGGTTTGCTGCATCCTAACTGCATTAGTTTCTGTGAACTGGGCTGGTAAATACTGTTGTTCTTGTTTTGCTGTGTTAACTGCAGGTTCCTCTCAGGGCTTCGGCTTCAATCTCACAGGCAGACAGGGTTGTAATATCGTTGCAATACAGCAGAACTGCAGCAAATGTGTTTGTAAGAACACAAAGATCTTTTCTATGGAAGAACCAATTCCAATAAGGTGCTAGGCAACATGGTGCTGAGAGCAAATGGAATAATGCAGCCGCCGCTCCTAAATGATAGATGTGTGTATAGCTGTTCATCAATATTTCATTTGCAATGTGTACATTTGTACTGTGTTACATATCACAATTGTAACACCTCCTTTTATTAAAAATTTTCATTCAGATCAGTGTCCGGCCCATAGATCTTAAGAGCTATTTACATATTAGAAAACATCGCGGATATCAAGATATTCAGCTTCCTACATGCCCATATAGACGGCTTAGGAGAGTTGATCATATTGACTGATTCCCTTCAGCACTTGGGCCCCAATTTATCAAGACTAACATTGCTCATACCAGTCTTTATGAAAGATCATATGAGAGTTAGCCCTCTTTCACACATCCGGCGGGCGCCTTGCGGCGCCCCCGGCATTTTTGTCGCGGCGCCGCATCTGAAAATCTGATGCGCCGCATGCGGCTTTTTTTCGCATTGACATGCATTAGCGCCGGATGGCGCCGCATGTCAATGCGTTGCATGCGGTTTTGTCCGGATGCGGCGCAAATGTACATTGCGGTGTCCGGAAAAAACGCTGCATGTAACGTTTTTTGTTTTTGCCGGATGGTTTCTTTCTCTCCAAGCATCAGAAACCATCCGGCAAAAAACCGCATTTTGATCGCCGGAAGTGTGAAAGGTTTTCACATGCGGCTCTGCGGCAAAATGCCGGGGGTGCCGCAAGGCGCCCGCCGGAAATGTGAAACTAGCCTAAGAGGAGCCTGATTCCTTAAGAGGTGCATCTTACAAGTGGCATGCTCCTCAGTGCACCTCACCAGAAATTTCACTCCAGGGACTGGAGTGAGATTTCTGGCATTAGATACTCTGTCTAGAAATGAATTAGACAGATGGGCTTTGCCATGCCCCATCCTACCCCAGATATGCCATTTTTGGCTGATTTGGCCAGAACTATCATGAAAATTCCAAAAGTTGCAACATTTTTGAGACTTTTCAAAGAGTTTTATGCCAGAGAACATGCATAAACACTTTGATGTATTGGGTTCTTTTTGTGTAATTCAGTAGAAGTCATATGGTACAACATTGAAAAAGACGTTGTGGACCATGTGTTCATCCGTGACCTTTTAGTGCTCTAATACTCAAAATGATAGGTGACCACATTTAAAGTCATATGTTTTACTCTCTTTCAAAGTATGAGAGTAAAGGCAGAGACAGACTACTGCCGTATTTCTTGTGGGAGGATCGCATCATAAACTCTTACTGGTTGTCTGCTCTCCTGACCTGAGCTTGACAGCTGCATCGAAATACATCACGCTGTCATGCTCAGGTCAGGAGAGGTGACGGGCCATCCATGCAGTGCCATGCGATCATCGCACGAGTTATGCGGCTGTCTGTCTCTGCCCTATATGGAAAGATTTCATACTTAATCTTTGCACACATGGTTTCATTGTTCGGGTGAGGGACCCTTAGATGTCAAAAACAGTCATAATGAGTTTTTATCATGAAAAAAACATCTTTACTTACTTGTTAACTGCCTTGATTTTCCAGGACTATCCCGGCAGCCTAATTGTTCTGTTTTGGTAGCTGAGGAGGCAGGAGCAAAAAAACGCATAGGCAGCCTAACACCAGAGAGGTTGGAAACTAATAGGTTGCAGACCCCTAGACTAACCGCACAACTAGAAGCAGCCGTGGGACGTTCCTACGGTGCCCTAGACGCCTCGTCACAGCCGGAGAGATAGCTATCCCTGAAGATCGAAGAGGAAAGCTAACTGCCCCGGAGAAGACCCCAAAAGAATAGGAAGCCCCCAAACATATAATGGCGGTTAGACAAGATGAAAACACGAACACAGACAGAAAATAGATTGAGCAAACGCTGGGGCCCAAAACTGTCTAGCTAGGACAGCACAGGAGAGAATACAGTCTGCAACCCAGAAAAACCCTAGGAAAAACTCCAACACTTCTGAATCCAAAAATACTGAGACCACACGGTCTCGACCACCTATATCAGATCTCTGGTGTGGACACGTAACCACCCAGCAGTAAAATATCACAAGAACTGAGCAAATGAACAAATACAAAAAGCGAACGGAGACCAGCCCAAGGGGACCCGGCTGAAGACAAAAAGCAATGCAGCAAAAAGCAAGGAATATCAAACACAGTAAAAAAAAACTGAAAATGACTTATCTGAATGCAAGCAGGAGACAGCAGAAAAGCAAGCTGAATTCCAACCTAGATCAGGAAGAACAATTGATCACCGGCAAGGACCCTGGGAGGTCAGCTCACTTATCAGGCCAGTCCGTCCCCCCTGATAACCAATCATTAATTGCAGGTGTGGGACTTTTGCTGTTCAACATAGGTTCAATACCATCAGCAACCACCAGAGGGAGCTTCAGCTCCGAAGTCGTGTCCAAGATGTTCACAACTGTACCCCCCCCTTGAGGAGGGGTCACCGAACCCTCACGTGTGCCACCAGGCCGATCAGGATGAGCTCGGTGATAGGCATGGACCAGTCTCTCCGCATGAATGTCAGAAGCAAACACCCAAGAATTGTCCTCCTGACCATAGCCTTTCCACTTTACCAAGTACTGGAGTCTCTGCCTAGCCAAACGAGAATCCAATATCTTCTCAACCACATACTCCAAATTGCCCTCAACCAAAACAGGATCATGAGGCGCAGCCATAGGAACCACTGCCTCTACAAACTTCTTCAATAAAGATTTGTGGAATACGTTGTGAATCTTGAATGTTCCTGGAAGAAGCAAACGGGATTAAGAATTTCCAGGATCTTATAAGGTCCAATGAACCTTGGCTTAAATTTTGGAGACGCTACCCTCATAGGGATATTTTTTGAGGACAACCAAACCAAGTCACCCACTTTAAACAGAGGACCATCTGTCCTATGCCAGTTGGCAAACCGCTGAGAGAGAGACAACTTATCCACTACTTGATCCCAAATCTGCTGCATTCTCTACACAATAGAGTCAACACCAGGACAGACAGAAGCCTCCACCTGCCCTGAAGAAAATCGAGGATGAAACCTGAAATTGCAGAAAAATGGAGACATCAAGGTGGCAGAACTAGCCCTATTATTTAAAGCAAACTCAGCCAAAGGCAAAAAAGAGACTCAGTCATCTTGATCAGCAGACACAAAAGATCTCAAATAAGTCTCCAAGGTCTGGTTTGTTCTCTTAGTTTGTCCATCGGTCTGAGGGTGGAACGCAGAGGAAAAAAGACAGCTGAACTCCCAGTTTGGAACAAAATGTCCTCCAAAATCTGGAAACAAACTGGCCTCCTCTGTCAGACACAATGTTCTCTGGAATGCCGTGCAACCGAAACACCTGTTGAAAAAATAAGGGCACCAACTCGGAGGAGGATGGTAACTTAGTGGCACAAGATGTATCATCTTGGAAAACCTATCACAGATTACCCAAATAACGGTCATTCTCTGAGAGACAGGGAGGTCGGAAATAAAATCCATAGAGATATGGGTCCATGGCCTCTTGGGCACAGGCAATGGCATTAACAAGCCACTAGAGCGAGAGCAAGGTTTGGACTGAGCACAAGTTCCACAGAACTGCACAAAGTCCCTGATGTCACGAGACAAAGTGGGTCACCAAAAGGACCAACTCACCAAATCTCTGGTACCAAAAATACCAGGATGGCCAGCCAACTTGGAGCAATGAATCTCAGATATCACATTCTTCCTCCACTGATCTGGGACAAACAATTTCCCAACAGGGTAGCGTTCAGGTTTATCCTCCTTAAATTGCTCCAGGGCCAGTCTCAAATCGGGCGAGATAGCGGAAAGAACCACACCCTCCTTCAGAATAACAGCAGGCTCAGTTACCTCAGGAGAATCCGCAAAGAAACTCCTCGATAAGGCATCCGCCTTAACATTCTTAGTGCCCGGGAGAAAAGAGACCACAAAACGTGTGAAAAACAAGGCCCACCTGGCCTGTCTAGGATTAAGTCGCTTTGCTGATTCGAGATAAACCAGGTTATTGTGATCCGTGAGGACCACCACCTGATGTTTGGCTCCTTCCAGCCAATGTCTCCACTCTTCAAAAGCCCACTTCATAGCCAATAACTCCCGATTTCCCACATCATAATTACGTTCCGCTGGGGAAAATTTTCGAGAGAAAAAGGCACAAGGTTACTCTTAGAGGTCTCCGGATCCCTTTGGGACAAAACAGCTCCTGCACCAATCTCAGAAGCATCAACCTCCATCTAAATTGGTAGAGAAACATCAAGTTGCCATAGAACAGGAGCAGAAGTGAATCTCCAGTTAAGCTCCTGAAACGCAGAAACTGCCTCAGGAGACCAATTCACTACATCAGAACCTTTTTGGTCAAATCAGTCAGTGGTTTCACAATAAAGACACGGTGTCATATACAACACTGTAAGTATAATAATACTGAAGCAAAATTGCTTCATCCCAAATCCGGCCCCATGGCTCATAGGTAATGGATGAACTACTCCAAAGAGTTAACAATATACACCAAAAAAGAGGAGTATGGACAACATCATTTATAAAATTACAAAAGACTTTATTAGTAGACTACAAAAATGCCAAAAATAATGGCGCACAATACAGAAATGAAATGGAGGCAAAAACTGCGGGTAAAATGCAGGGGTTGCACAGACTGGTTAGTACCATGACTACTGGTGATCTTATGGGTCTTAAGAGTATATTGTTGGTATGTGATATGCACCCATTATTTGCACGATTTAAATGCTAAAGTTAAATGTCCCGATATACCCTGGCTACTAACCAGTCTGTGCAACCCCTGCATTTATACCCGCAGTTTTTGCCTCCATTCATTTCTGTATTGTGCGCCATTATTTTTGGCATTTTTGTAGTCTACTAATAAAGTCTTTTGTAATTTTATAAATGATGTTGTCCATACTCTTTTTTGGTGTATAGTGGTTTCACAATAGTAGAGAAGTCACCTATAAATTTACGATAAAAATTAGCAAAACCCAAAAATCTCTGAAGAGCCTTCAATGTAGTGGGCTGAACTCAGTCACAAATGGCCTGAACTTTGACCGTGTCCATTTCAATAAAACGGAGACAAAATGAATCCCAGAAATGAAACTTTCAGTACGCCAAAAAGACATTTTGATCCCTTCACATACAATGCATTTTCTCTCAAAATCCAGAACACAGTCCGAACATGTTCCGCATGAGAATCCCAGTCATTGGAAAAAATCAAGATATCATCCAAATAAACGATCAGAAATGTATCCACAAAATCTCGAAAAATATTGTTCATAAAGGATTGGAAGACGGAAGGGGCATTAGTGAGCCCAAAAGGCATCACTAGGTACTCAAAATGCCCCTCTGGGGTATTAAACGCCGTCTTCCATTCATCACCGCGCTTGATGCGAATAAGATTATACGTCCCCCTGAGGTCAAGCTTGGTAAACCAACTAGCACCTTTCACTCTGGGGAAAAAAGTCAGAAATTAAGGGTAACGGATACTGATATTTAATAGTGATCTTATTCAGGAGACGATAGTCAATACACGGCCTCAATGAGCCATCCTTCTTGGCCACAAAGAAAAAGCCAGCGCCCAAAGGTGATGAGGATGGTCTGATATGACCCTTCTCTAAAGACTCTTTGATATAAGATCGCATAGCATCATGCTCAGGTACAGATAAATTAAAGAGCCAACCCTTGGGAAATTTACAACCGGGTACTAAATCAATAGCGCAATCATAACTCCTATGAGGAGGTAAGGATGCAGACTTACTCTCATTAAACACATCAGAAAAATCAGTCAAATAGTCAGGGACATCTTGAGACTGGGGAGAGGCAGAAAAAACAGGAGTGTCATTACGAACACATTGACAACCCCAACTGACCACAGACACAGACTTCCAATCCAAAACAGGATTATGAGTCTGTAGCCAAGGAAAACCCAGTACAATAATGTCATGTAAATTATGTAACACCAAAAATTTGCAATTCTCTTGGTGGTCCGGGTCAACCTGCATTATCACCTGGGTAGAAAACTGGGGTTTATTCTCCGCCAAAGGGGTAGAATCAATGCCCCCCAAAGGAATAGACTTCCGCAGGGGTATCATAGAAAAACCACAATGTTTGGCAAAATCAAAATCCATCAGGTTTATAGCTGCTCCTGAATCCACAAAAGCCTGAGCTGAAAATGTGGACATGGAGCAAATCAAGGTAACAGTCAAAAGAAATTTAGTCTGAACACTACCCAAAGCAACAGAACGTGCAAAACGTCTTCCCCGCTTGGTGCAGATGGAAATAGTATGAAAAGCGTCACCATAGTAGAAACACAACCTATTACGCTTTCGAAACTCATGACGCTGTGCCCCAGAAGTCCCTCCATCACACTGCATGGACTCAGGGGCTGGCCCCAAGGCATCACAATCTCATGCATATTTTTACGGTCACACAAACGTCTGTCAATTTGAATAACTAATGACATAGTCATTGAGACCAGAGTGAACAGGAAATCCCACCATAACGTCTTTTACAGTCTCTGCCAGACCCTTCCGAAAAATAGCTGCCAGTGCATCATCATTCCATTTAGTAAGGACTGCCCACTTTTGGAATTTCTGACAGTACAGCTCAGCGGCTTCATATGACCCTGATTCAATGCCAACAAGGTTTTTTCAGCTTGATCAGTAACATTAGGTTCATCGTACAATAACCCCAGAGCCTGAAAAAACACATCAACCTCATTCAAAACAGGATCCCCAGGTGTCAGGGAAAAGGTCCAATCCTGAGGGTCGCCGCGCAACAGGGAGATGACAATTTGAACCTGCTGCGCTGCGTTCCCTGAGGACTTAGGCTTCAAAGCAAAAAACAACTTACAGTTATTTTAAAATTCAAAAATTTAGACTGATCCCCAAAAATAAATCCTGCAGAGGGATTCTAGGTTCCACAGCAGGCAACCCAGCAAGATAGATAGCAATGCTCCGAACTTCAGCAGCAAGCT
>JARQOD010000002.1:147753070-147778511 GCA_033576555.1 Oophaga sylvatica
TTCTCCCCAGCTATCATGGATCCAGTAGCCCAGCTGGCCCGGCAGTTGCAGGGATTGTCCATGGAGTTGGCAGACATTAAGTCCAAGGTTTTGTCCCCCCCGGAGCAAACCAGATCTGAACCTAAGGTTGCTCTCCCGGACAGGTTCACTGGTGGGCGGGACAAATTTTTTACTTTCCGGGAGGCATGTAAATTGTACTTTCGGCTGCGTCCTCGGTCATCTGGGAGTGAAGAGCAGAGGGTGGGAATTGTTATCTCGCTCTTACAAGGGGATCCTCAATCTTGGGCGTTCTCTATTCCTCCAGGCTCCCCAGATCTCCAGTCAGTGGATCGATTTTTTACTGCCCTGGGTCTGGTATATGATGATCCGGATCGAGTCTCCCTTGCTGAAACAAGGTTACGTAAAATACGGCAAGGAAATCGTCCAGCGGAGGAATATTCTTCTGAGTTCCGTAGATGGGCAACAGATACTCAGTGGAATGACCCAGCTCTTAGGAGCCAGTTTTGTCAAGGGTTGTCTGACAAATTAAAGGATGTGTTAGCTCAGTATGATTCTCCTCCATCACTGGAGGCTGCTATGGCCCTCGCTATTCGCATTGATAGACGTCTTCGGGGAAGACGCGAGGTAACTCCGCCCCCCGTGATGACTCCACCTACTACTAAAGTCCCTTATACTGAGGTTCCCTGGTCTGTTCTGAGGAACCCATGCAGTTGGGAGGGACATCATTTTGTAGGAGGGAATCAGCGGTGCGCCGCAAGACTAGAAGGTGTTTCTTTTGCGGGAGAGAGGGACATTTTGTTGGGGGGTGTCCATCCCGGACCTCTTTGAACCAAGGAGTTAACCTGGGAGTGTGTATTTCGTCCCCAAATCCCTCTCAGTTTCTCGTGCCTGCGGAGGTGGTGATTGGTACTAGAACTGAGAGGATTTCTGTTTTTCTTGATAGTGGGTCCGGGGCTAATTTGGTGGACACTCGGTTTGCCCAGGTGCATGGTATGCAACTGAGTGTATTGGCCAAACCGGTCCCTATACTCTCTATTGATTCTAGACCTCTTGGTCAAGGTAGCTTGGTACAAGCTGTTCATAACATAGATCTTCGAGTAGGGGCAATACATAAAGAGCAATTGTCTTGTTATGTGTTGGAGGGTCTGCCTGCTCCTATTGTGTTGGGACTTCCTTGGTTGGCTAAACATAACCCAGTGATTGATTGGCAATCCAGAAAGATAAGCCAGTGGGGTGAATTTTGCAAGAATAACTGCATGAGCACGGTCATCGGTGCGGTTGTGCCTAGAACTTTGCCTCCTTTTCTGGAGGACTTTTGGGAGAAGTTCTCAGAGGAGGGGTGTAAAGAGTTACCTCCTCATCGCACATATGACTTCTCAATAAAGTTGCTTCCTGATGCCTTATCTCGTACTTTCCCAGGGGTCGGGAAGACGGATGATCCGGTTCCTATTCCTCAGGAGGGAGTTGTAGTGTCAGCTGTATGCTCTGAGCTTGAGGGGGAGGTATTGGGGGCTCAGGGGGACGCCCCTGTGGGACTTCCAGGGAGACTGATAGTTCCAGATCGCTTAAGACTGAAGGTTACGGAGAACCCTTACAAACGGATGGCTGATAGGAGGAGAGTTTCTGGTCTAGATCTGAGGGTGAACGATCTGGTGTGGTTGTCTACCAGGAATATAAAACTTAAAGTTCCCTCCTGGAGGTTGGGTCCCAGATTCATCGGGCCATACAGGATCAGTTCCATAATTAATCCTGTGGCATTTCGTCTGGACCTCCCTCCTACATTTAAAATTCATAATGTGTTTCACAAGTCATTACTTAAAAAGTATGTGGCACCAGTCATACCGTCACCTCTACCTCCTCCTTCAGTGGTAGTCAATGATAACGTGGAAGTTCATTGGAGGGGGTATGGTCCTGAGGAGAGGACGTGGGTCCCTGCGTCTGATGATAACGCAGATCGATTGGTTCGGACCTTTCACACAATTTACCCGGACAGACCTGGTCATGAGGGTCCGGAGGCCCCTCGTAGAAGGGGGGGTACTGTCATGGGTGCATCGCCACGAAGATCGTCGCGATTGCACATTCTGACTTCTCACAGCTGAGCTGCTGTTTCTTTGTGTTTGGTAATGAGAGAGTTAATTTTACCTAGCTCTTTGCTAAGACTAGGTCCAGCCTCGCCCGGCTGCTTTGGATTATGTTCTAATTAGTTTCCTTTATATTCCTGCCAGTCTGGGTGTTTGATGCCGGTGAAAGCATTCATATAGTTTAGCAGACTGGATCGGTTCTGGGAATACTTAAGCTAAGAGCTCCTTAGTTGTTTTTACTCTTACAGCTTATAGTTTATCTCTGAGACCTAAGGTGTTCCTACTGTGTGTGAGTGTTGTATGTAAGACTTTATTTACTTTATTTCTTATCTTTCTTGTTTGTCTTTCTGTTCATTAACCATTACCTGGTCATTCCCTTTGGTGGTATTCAGGGTCCTTCTTAGGACTAGAATACAGTTGGCAGGGATTGATAGGAGACAGGGTTTACGCTGGTGGCCTGGACCTCTGTACCTTTAACAGTACCTCCAGGTTGAGGGATTAGTTAGGACCCCAGTTAGGGTCAGCTTAGACCCCGGTCACCCTCTAGCCGGAGACAGCGTATAACGGATTCCGTTCTGACCCACTGGACTTTCTGTCAGGTAAATCTATGTTATCATATAGCTATGCGCATGTTATATAGTATGTTGCCCTTTTGATATAGATTATTGTCATCACATATATATATCTGCTATACAGCGTGACAAAAAGTCAAATAGCGCTCCTTCCCTTCTGAGCCCTGCCGTGTGCCCAAACAGTGGTTTATGACCACATATGAGGTATCTATGTACTCAGGAGAAATTGCCCAACAAATTTTAGGATCCATTTTATCCTGTTGCCCATGTAAAAATGAAAAAATTGATGCTAAAGAAAATTTTTGATGGAAAAATTAAAATGTCCATTTTTTCCTTCCGTGTTGCTTTTGTTCCTGTGAAGCACCTGAAGGGTTAATAATCTTCTTGAATGTAGTTTTGAGTAGCTTGAGGGGTGCAGTTTTTATAATGGTGTCACTTTTGGGTATTTTCTGCCATATAGACCTCAGAATCGCTAGGATCCGTTAAAGCATTCCTGAGTTATTACCTCATAAAGGGACAGAATTGCAAAAAATGGCAAGGTTTTTAAGGTCAAAATAGGCTGGGTCATGAAGGGGTTAAGGGTGTGTTGGGGTTAGGGTTGTGGTTAGGGTTGGGATTAGGGTTAGGGGTGTGTTGGGGTTAGATTTGTGATTAGGGTTATGGTTAGGGTTGGGATTACAGTTAGGGATGTGTTGGGGTTAGGGTTGAAGTTAGAATTAGGGGGTTTCCACTGTTTAGTTACATTAGGAGGTCTCCAAATGTGACATGGCGCCACCATTGATTCCAGCCAAACTGTGCTCCCTCCCTTCTGAGCTCTGCCGTGCGCCCAAACAGTGTTTTACCCCCACATATGGGGCATCAGCGTACTCAAGCCAAATTGCATAACAAGTTTGGTCTAATTTCTCCTGTTACCCTTGGAAAAATAAAAAATGGGGGGTAAAATATTTTTTTTGTGGAAAAAAAAGATTTTTGTGGAAAAAAATGATTTTTTATTTTCACGGCTCTGCATTATAAACTTCTGTGAAGCACTTGGGGGTTCAAAGTGCTCACCGCACATCTAGATAAGCCCCTTTTGGGGTCTAGTTTCCAAAATGGGGTCACGTGTGAGGGGTTTCTACTGTTTAGGCACATCAAGGGCTCTGCAAACGCAACATGACGCCCGCAAACCATTCCATCAAAGTCTTCATTCCAAAACGGAGTTCCTTCCCTTCTGAGCTCTGCCATGCGCCCAAACAGTGGTTCCCCCCAAATGTGGGGTATCAGCATACTCAGGACAAATTGGACAACAACTTTTGGGGTACAATTTCTACTGTTACCCTTGTGAAAGTAAAAATTTGGGGGTGAAAATATCATTTTTGTGGAAAAAAAAGATTTTTTATTTTCACGGCTCTGCGTTATAAACTTCTGTTAAGTACTTGGGGTTCAAAGTGCTCACCACACATCTAGACAAGCTCCTTGGGGGGGTCTACTTTCCAAAATGAGGTCATTTGTGGGGCTTTCCACTGTTTGGCACATCAGGGGCTCTGCAAATGCAATATGATGCCAGCAGGCCACTCCATCAAAGTCTGCATTCCAAAACAGCGCTCCTTCACTTCCGAGCTCTGCCATGCGCCCAAACAGTGGTTCCCCCCCCACACTTTTAGGGTATCAGTGTACTCAGGACAAATTACACAACAACTTTGGTGGTCTAATTTCTCCTGTTATCCTTGGGAAAATAAAAAAATTGAGAGCTAAAATATCATTTTTGTGGAAAAAAATGATTTTTTATTTTCACGGCTCTGCGTTATAAACTTATGTGAAGCACTTGGGGTTCAAAGTGCTGACCACACATCTAGATAAGCTTCTTGGGGGTCTAGTTTCCAAAATGGGGTCATTTGTGGGGGGTTTCCACTGTTTAGGCACATCAGGGGCTCTCCAAATGTAACATGGTGTCCTATCTCAATTCCAGCCAATTCTACATTGAAAAAGTCAAATGGTGCTCCTTTCCTTCCAAGCTCTGCCGTGTGCCCAAACAGTGGTTTACCCCCACATATGGGGTATCGGCACATTCAGGAGAAATTTCACAACAAATTTTGTGATTTATTTTCTCTTTTTACACTTGTGAAAATAAAAAAATGGTTCTGAAGTAAAATGTTTGTAAAAAAAAGTTAAATGTTCATTTTTTTAAACATTCCAAAAATTCCTGTGAAGCACGTAAAGGGTTAATAAAATTCTTGAATGTGGTTTTAAGCACCTTGAGGGGTGCAGTTTTTAGAATGGTGGTGTCACTTTTGGGTATTTTCTGTCATTTACACCCCTCAAAGTGACTTTAAATGTGATGTGGTCCCTAAAAAAAATGGTTTTGTAAATTTTGTTGTAAAAATTAGCACTGGTCAACTTTTAAGCCTTGTAACTTCCTAAAAAAATAAAATTTGTTTCCAAAATTGTGCTGATGTAAAGTTGACATGTTGGAAATGTTATTTATTAAGTATTTGGGTGACATACAGTACAGACCAAAAGTTTGGACACACCTTCTCATTCAAAGATTTTTCTGTATTTTCATGACTATGAAAATTGTACATTCACACTGAAGGCATCAAAACTATGAATTAACACATGTGGAATTATAGACTTAACAAAAAAGTGTGTAACAACTGAAATTATGTCTTATATTCCAGGTTCTTCAAAGAAGCCACCTTTTGCTTTGATGACTGCTTTGCACACTCTTGGCATTCTCTTGAGCTTCAAGAGGTAGTCACCGGAAATGGTCTTCCAACAGTCTTGAAGGAGTTCCCAGAGATGCTTAGCACTTGTTGGCCCTTTTGCCTTCACTCTGCGGTCCAGCTCACCCCAAACCATCTCAATTGGGTTCAGGTCTGGTGACTGTGGAGGCCAGGTCATCTGGCGTAGCACTCCATCACTCTCCTTCTTGGTTCAAATAGCCCTTACACTGCCTGGAGGTGTGTTTGGGGTCCTTGTCCTGTTGAAAAATAAATGATGGTCCAACTAAACGCAAACCGGATGGAATAGCATGCCGCTGCAAGATGCTGTGGTAGCCATGCTGATTCAGTATGCCTTAAATTTTGAACAAATCCCCAACAGTGGCACAAGCAAAGCACCCCCACACCATCACACCTCCTCCTCCATGCTTCAAGGTGGGAATCAGGCATGTAGAGTCCATTCGTTCACCTTTTCTGCGTCGCACAAAGACACGGTGGTTGGAACCAAAGATCTCAAATTTGGACTCATCAGACCAAAGCACAGATTTCCACTAGTCTAATGTCCATTCCTTGTGTTCTTTAGCCCAAACAAGTCTCTTCTGCTTGTTGCTTGTCCTTAGCAGTGGTTTCCTAGCAGCTATTTTACCTTGAATGCTTGCTGCACAAAGTCTCCTCTTAACAGTTGTTGTAGAGATGTGTCTGCTGCTAGAACTCTGTGTGGCATTGACCTGGTCTCTAATTTGAGCTGCTGTTAACCTGCGATTTCTGAGGCTGGTTACTCGGATAAACTTATACTCAGAAGCAGAGATGACTCTTGGTCTTCCTTTCCTGGGGCGGTCCTCATGTGAGCCAGTTTCTTTGTAGCTCTTGATGGTTTTTGCAAATGCACTTGGGGACACTTTAAAAGTTTTCCCAATTTTTCGGACTGACTGACCTTCATTTCTTAAAGTAATGATGGTCACTCGTTTTTCTTTACTTAGCTGCTTTTTTCTTGCCATAATACACATTCTAACAGTCTATTCAGTAGGACTATCAGCTGTGTATCCACCAGACTTCTGCACAACACAACTGATGGTCCCAACCCCATTTATAAGGCCAGAAATCCCACTTTTTAAACCTGACAGGGCACACCTGTGAAGTGAAAACCATTTCCAGTGACTACCTCTTGAAGCTCATCAAGAGAATGCCAAGAGTGTGCAAAGCAGTATTCAAAGCAAAAGGTGGCTACTTTGAAGAACCTAGAATATAAGACATATTTTCAGTTGTTTCACACTTTTTTATTAAGTATATAATTCCACATGTGTTAATTCATAGTTTTGATGCCTTCAATGTAAATGTACAATTTTCATAGTCATGAAAATACAGAAAAATCTTTGAATGAGAAGGTGTGTCCAAACTTATGGTCTGTACTGTATCTCTCTGATTTAAGGGTGTAAAAATTAAAAGTTTGAAAATTGCAAAATTTTCAAAATTTTTGCCATATTTCGTTTTTTTCATAAAAAATATCAAAGAAATTTTAACACTAACATGAAGTAAAATGTCATGAAAAAACATTCTCAGAATCAGGGGGATCCGTTAAAGCGTTTCAGAGTTATAACCTCATAAAGTGACAGTGGTCAGAATTGTAAAAATTGGCCTGGTCATTAAGCTGCAAATTGGCTGTCACTAAGAGGTTAATTATTTTTATTACCATTTAATTATATTTATATAGATGTCAGTTGCGAAGAGAATTATAATGCTCTTCTTTGCATATATTTGCCCTGTTCATGGAGAGACAATGCATTACATAAAAAGAAGGGTTTGAAAAACTTCACATGCTTAGCCTTGAGGATGTACCCTTTAGCAACCAGGGATAAAATACTGGAATTTGCATGAAACCTTATAAAGCCCTCAAAATACCAAAAATTTAATGCACCTAGAGTTATCAAGACCAATTCATTAATGAACAGCAGATGGCACTGTCCTACCAAATAATGTTCCATGAATATACATTTTAAAAAGTACTCACTTTTTTAATTTGTGCTTTGTGGGCATTAAAAAATTGTAATAAAATGTCTGTACAGCCAACAGCTGGTAGACTGTAAATTCAAAAAGAACACGGTCATAAACTAACGTGCTTTTAAAAAGACGCTCACTAAATTATTATTTCTCCTTTAAGCATGCCCTTAAGGAGAGAGTAATGTGAATATTAAACATTATATCTAATAAAAAATCTAAATTTAGAGTCTTGAACTTGAAAAAATATGTATTTTTGCACTTTTAGTATTCACATCATGAGACATTTTTTGAGGAAATGCTGGAATACAAGGTACAGTCATGGCCAAAAGTTTTGAGAATGACACAAATATTATATTTTCACAAGATCTGCTGCCCTCTGGTTTTTTTATGTGTGTTTGACAGATGTTTTTATCACAGACAGAAATATAATTGCAAACATATGAGTAACAAAAGCTTATATTGACAGTTAGAATGAGTTAATGCAGCAAGTCAATATTTGCAGTGTTGACCCTTCTTCTTCAGGACCTCTGCAATTCTCCCTGGCATGCTCTCAATCAACTTCTGGACCAAATCCTGACTGATAGCAGTCCATTCTTGCACAATCAATGCTTTCATTTTGTCAGAATTTTTAGGTTTTTGTTTGTCCACCCGTCTCTTGATGATTGACCACAAGTTCTCAATGGGATTAAGATCTGGGGAGTTTCCAGGCCATGGACCCAAAATCTCTATGTTTTGATCCCTGAGCCATTTAGTTATCACCTTTGCTTTATGGCAAGATACTCCATCATACTGGAAAAGGCATTGTTGATCACCAAACTGCTCTTGGAGGGTTGGGAGAAGTTGCTCTTGGAGGACATTCTGGTACCATTCTTTATTCATGGCTGTGTTTTTAGGCAAGACTGTGAGAGAGCCGATTCCCTTGGCTGAGAAGCAACCCACACATGAATGGTTTCAGGATGCTTAACAGTTGGCATGAGACAAGACTGGTGGTAGCGCTCACCTTGTCTTCTCCGAATGAGGCGTTTTCCTGATATCCCAAACAATCGAAAAGGGGATTCATCAGAGAAAATAACTTTACCCCAGTCCTCAGCAGTCCACTGCCTGTACCTTTATCAGAATATCAGTCTGTCCATGATGTTTTTTCTGGAGAGAAGTGGCTTCTTTGCTGCCCTCCTTGAGACCAGGCCTTGCTCCAAGAGTCTCCGCCTCACAGTGCGTGCAGATGCACTCACACCTGCCTGCTGCCATTCCTGAGCAAGCTGTGCACTGCTGGGAACCCGATCCCGCATGTTCTATTTCTCGTTTATGCCTCTGACACGATTGTGGTAACGAGTTACTTTTATTGTGTACATGTTCTCTCAGCCATCATTACATGAATGCTTCCTGTCTCGTGCGCTTACCAACGAGTCCCTCCTTTCTATCCTCTCAATACATCCAGGTAGTGAGACCCCTAGAGGCGGCTCAGCATATAACATATTGCTACATCCTCTGTCTTTTAACTGAAGAAATAACTAAGCTAATATAACTAACATACATGTGAACATTTCAATATTCAAGATATTGGTGACATAAACATAACTGGCAAGCATCATGCTATTAAGATACTTTAAAATACTTGGTTGTATATATAGTCCTTGAGGTGTGCTGGCTTTGTGATCATTCTGCCCGATCTAGTAACATACGATGCGTTACTGCCACTATTCGGTGGTTCTCTCGATTCGGGCGTTACCGCATCTGGTATTGCCTGTCTCCGACCGGAATCTCCACACTGAACCTGGGCCATCCCTGTAGCCTCTCTGCTTAGACTTGCTGTTTCCTCATCTTGGATATGAGGATACTGTTCATATGACCATGTATCAGATCCTTCTTGCATTTTCCTCAGATGTCTCAGATTTCTCCTTAGTTTTCTTCCCTCCTCTGTCACAATCTCGTAGGATCTAGGTCCTAGTTTCTGGAGTACCTTTGCTTTTCTCCATTGTTTGTCATATTTGCTCGGCTGCATCCTGATGTTGTCATTTTGTCTCAGTTCTGGTAGATCTTTTGCCGACTGATTATAATAGAACGCTTGTCTATCCTGATTTTTCTTTAGTTTTGACCTCATTCCCCTCACCAGATTTGGCTTCAGAAGACGACTAGCTGTTGGTATGAGTGTCCTTGTCCGTTTACTCAGAAGCCTCTGTGCTGGGCTGCTGTCTAGACCTTGGGAAGGTGTGTTTCTGTGGTCCAGTATAGATAGATATACATCTGTCCCTGCCTGTTTCGCTCTCTTAATCACCTTCTTTGCTGTTTTCACCGCTGATTCCGCTTTGCCATTGCTTTGAGGATATCCAGGAGATGATGTATTGTGTTCAAATTCCCATAACTTGCTGAACTCCTTGAACTCTTCTGACCTAAATTGAGCGGCATTATCAGTAAAAACAATCTCTGGAATCCCATATCTGGCAAAATGAGCCTTGAGTTTTTTAATAACTGTTCTTGCTCTTGTATCCTTCAAATGGTCCACTTCCCAAAAGTTAGAAAAATAGTCCACAGTTACCAGGTATTCTCTTTCCTCCAATGTGAACAAATCTATTCCTATTTTTGACCATGGTCTATTTGGAACGGCATGCGGTTGCAATGGCTCTTTCGGTTGTTTATCCCCGCCGGACGCACATATCTCACATTGTGTTATGTAACTTTTTATGTGATCATTCATACCCGGCCAATAAACTGATTCTCTTGCTCGCCGCAAACATCCTTCAATGCCCAAGTGGGACGAGTGTAATATCTGTAGTATGTCTCTTCTCAGAGTCTCTGGTATCACTGCCCTTTCTCCCTTTATGATGATTCCTTGGTGTACTGACAGTTCATCTCGTATATGGAAGAATGGAGCAACTTCCTTTGGAGCATGCTGCTTATATTTTGGCCAGCCCTGCAGGATCACAGTTTTTAATATCTGTAGTGTTTTATCTTTTTCTGTGAAGGTCTGTATTTGTTTCAGTTTATCTTTAGATACTGCAAGATAATCACACATATTGATGTTGTCCATTTCTTGTCCTTTATCCTCTGAGTTGGGTAAGTACGCTCTGCTTAGAGTATCTGCAATCAACAAGTCTTTTCCTGGACAATATCCAATTTCATAATCATATTTTTGAAGTCGCAGAAGCATGCGCTGCAGTCTTTTTGGTGCATTTAGTAGTGTTTTTTTTGTAATGCTCTCCAACGGTTTGTGATCTGACTGTACTGTTACCTGTCGACCGTATGTGTACTGATGAAACCTTTCCATTCCAAACACCACAGCTAGTAACTCCTTTTCGATTTGGGCATATCCCTGCTCTGTCGGTGTTAGCGCTTTGCTTGCAAATGTGATTGGTTGCCGCTCTTGCATTAATGTGGCACCTAGGCCTTTTTCTGACGCATCACATTGGACTACCACCTCTAACTGTGGATCAAAATATTTTAAGGTTGCTGTGTCTGCAATGGCTGTCTTTACTGATTGGAAAGCCGTCTCCTGTGCTTCTGTCCATTCCCACAGCACATCTTTGTGAGTTAGCTGTCTCATTGGCTCACACATGTCTGATAGATTCTTGCAAAACTTGGACAGATAATTCACCATGCCCAAAAATCGTTGTACTCCACACACATCTGTTGGGGTAGGCATCTCTTGTATCGCCTTCACCTTTTCCGGATCCACTTTCACTCCATTTGAGGTTAGCAGATGTCCTATATATGGCACTTCCGTCATTTTCAGTTTCAACTTTTCCAAGTTCAACTTTATCCTTTTTTCTCTACACCTATCTAAAAATCGTAGCATCCTTGTATCATGATTCTTTATTGCAGATTGCATATCGTCACCTTCTCCCACTATTAATATATCATCTGCTATCGTCTTTACCCCTGGGAGTCCTTCCAAAGCTTGCATCAACTTCTGTTGAAATATTTCTGGAGCTGGTGTCAGTCCCATGGGCATTCTCAGCCATTTACGGCGACCAAATGGAGAAGAAAACGTTGTCAATAAACTGGATTCTTCATCCAGTTCCACATGCCAAAATCCATTTTTTACGTAACAAACTGAAAATATTTTTGCCTTTGATAAATCTGGTAGCACATCCTCTATTGTAGGCATCGGATAGTGATTCCTTTTTAGAGCTTTGTTGAGTGGTTTGGGTTCGATACAAATTCTTAGTTTTCCTGATGGTTTCTGCACTATGACCAAACTACTTATCCAGTCTGTGCTCTGATGGACGACTTCTATCATGCCTCGCTTTTCTAAATCCTGTAGTTCTTCTTTCAATGGCTGAAGCAGCGCTACAGGCACTTTTCTTGTCGGTAATCTGGTAGGTTGTACTGTGTTATCAATTTCCAGTTTGTGTTTTCCTTCCAAACATCCATCACCCTCAAATACATCCGCATACTGTGTTTTTATAATCTGTAAATCTAGATTGCTGTCTGCTTTTGGGATATCCTTCCTACTCTGTTTGACTTCCACAGACATAATGTTATGGAATTGTACCTTTATTAAGTCCATTGCCTGAACTGCTTTTATACCTAGTAACGGTATGTGGTCACCACCCTGCAGCACTGTAAATTGGGCTCTATAACTCTTTCTGTTGCATGGGTTACTAACCTTCAGTTTGCATGTCCCAAGAGGTTTCAGTATCGTTTTGTTGTACATCATAAGTACCTTATCAGTAGGTTCAATGGACACCTGTTCATTTAGTAGATCCTCCGGTATGACATTGCAACTTGCTCCACAGTCCAACTGAAATCTAATGGGTTTGTCATTTAATAAAAGAGTTGCAAACAGTTGTCTTTTATCTTTAGGTTCTGGCTGTCTGACTGTATTGACATTCTCTGTTGCTGACTGTAGCTGTATCCATGTAATATCTTCTGCACTGTCACTGTCATTGTCCTGTGTCACACTGTGAATTTCTCTGTGCTTTTTAAAGGGCTTAAGTCTGCAGAGAGCTGCGAAATGATTCATCTTACCACAGGTCCTGCAGCTTTGTCCATATGCTGGACACTTCTCTTTGTCTCTCTCATGTCTTCTGCCACAGTATCTGCATTGGACTGTTCTCACTTGGTGCTTTGCTTTTCCTCTCATGGTTACTGCATGTACTGGCTCCTCAGTGGTGTCTGCCATCATCTTCAGGCTGTCTCTTGTTAGCTCTGCAGCTCTGCTTATTTGCATGCATTTCTCTAGGGTTAACTCCCCCTCTCTCAGCAGTCTCTCTCTTAGCTGTGGCTCTCTGATGCCGCACACTATTCTATCTCTGATATAAGAGAATCTCTGATATCTCCAAAGCTGCATGTTGCTGCCAGTCTTTTCAGCTCAGTCACATATGCGTCTATATTCTCTCCCATCTCCTGATTTCTGGTGAAAAACTTAAATCTTTCCACTGTCTCATTTTTCTTGGGGTCACAGTGCTTATCAAATGCCTGTACAATGTCTGCCAGACTGTCCGTACCGTCCTGGATCAGGGTCTGAGCAAGTTCTCTGCCTTTTTCTCCAATCAGATAGTAGAAGAGCTTCACCTTACGCTTCTGATCATTGGTGTCTACTGTAAGATCCACATACAGAGTAAACTCCTCCTTCCAATGTCTCCAGGTCTGCGATAGATTTGAGGACATGATGTCTTGTCTCTGAGGAGGTTTTAATGCGGTCTCCATAATGCTGTACTGTGGGCACTGTACTTACAGTTGAGCTTTGTACCACAAGCTGCCTGGATTGTCTGTCCACTTGTTCTTTATAGGTTCAGCCCTGCTGCCACCATGTTCTATTTCTCGTTTATGCCTCTGACACGATTGTGGTAACCGGTTACTTTTATTGTGTACATGTTCTCTCAGCCATCATTACATGAATGCTTCCTGTCTCGTGCTCTTACCAACGAGTCCCTCCTTTCTATCCTCTCAATACATCCAGGTAGTGAGACCCCTAGAGGCGGCTCAGCATATAACATATTGCTACACCGCAGCTGAAACACTTTTAAGAGACGGTCCTGGCGCTTGCTGGTCTTTCTTGGGCACCCTGGAGCCTTTTTGGCAACAATGGAACCTCTCCCCTTGAAGTTCTTGATGATGCGATAGATTGTTGACTTAGGTGCAATCTTTCTAGCTGCGATACTCTTCCCTGTTAGGCCATTTTTGTGCATTGCAATGATGACTGCACGTGTTTCTTTAGAGATAACCATGGTTAACAGAAGAGAAACAATGATGCCAAGCACAAGCCTCCTTTTAAAGTGTCCAGTGGTGTCATTCTTACTTAATCATGACAGATTGATCTCCAGCCATGTCCTCATCAACACCCACACCTGTGTTAATGGAGCAATCACTGAAAAGAGGTTAGCTGGTCCTTTTAAGGCAGGGCTGCAATGATGTTGAAATGTGTTTTGGGGGATAAAGTTCATTTTCTAGCCAAATATTGACTTTGCAAGTAATTGCTGTTAAGCTGATCACTCTTTATAACATTCTGGAGTATATGCAAATTGCCATTAGAAAAAGTGAAGCAGTAGACTTTGTAAAAATTAATATTTGTGTCATTCTCAAAACTTTTGGCCATGACTGTACATTTTCTTTGCCTTTCATATTGCACTTATATCTCCACAGGTGCACACCGTTTTTGGGACATGTCCTTCAGGATTTTTTTTATACAAATATTTTGTAACAATTATGTAGGTACTATGGAATCTGATTGCGTGGGATAAAATGGATCTGAGACCAAAGGTGAGACAAATAAACTGTATTTAAACAAAGTAAGAAGTACAACATAAACTAACAGAGACTTTCCTACAATTACAGCAAAATGCACAGCACAAAGCAGAAATGTTCAGCAAACATAATAGCGGGGCGGGACCACTAATACAAACAAGTCCAGCAGTAATATGATGTAAGAGTGCGAACAGCACTGATACGTGGAAGTCCAGCAGTAATAAGAAACAAGAGTGCGACCGGCACTTATATGTGGAAGTCCAGAACTATGCTGTCAGGACTCTGAACATTTTTGATCACCTTTTGTGCATTACTGCCCTTTTCCAAGATGGCATCTTTGGTCTCATGTGCACTGTGTCTTCCTGCTATATAACTCCACCCCAGCCTTTAGTCTGTGCTAGAGTATTCTGCCTTGCATCCAGCTTCTGACCTCTGGCGGCTCCCTGGCTTTGTACCTGCTCCTGTAAACCTGTTTTATGATCCTGCTACTCTGCTCTGAGTTCCTGCTGCTTACACAGGTTTCCAGTAATCCTCCTTCATCTGGCTGCTTGTGTTACTCCCATCTGCATTTGCTGGACATGTAAGCTGTTGCAGCCCTGCTCTGCTTAAAACTGAGACTATCACCCAGGCCTACCTGGTTGAGCTAAAGATATCATTTGAACTGCCTACCTGTGCTTGGACTAAACTTAAGGGTATGCCACACTAAACAATATCGCTAACGGGATCGCTAAAAAACGTCACTATTTAGCGATCCTGTTAGCGATGTTGTTCAGTGCGGCAGCTTCCAGCGACGAGCTTCCTGCTGTGATCTCGCTCGTCGCTGGAATCGCTCCGGACCCTATTTTCTCGTCGGCGCTCCCGCTGGGTAAGTATCTAATCGCTGTGTGGCACCTTTTCTTAGCGATTTAGCGGTACTTTTGTACCGCTAAAGTCGTTAAGAAGATCGCTAACGGCGATAGCGTCGTTAACTATATCGCTAAATGTGGCAGCATTTAGCGATATAGAAACAATCCCGCTAGCGATCGCATTAGTATGCGTCGTTATCGTGATCGCTAGCGGGATTGTTTAGTGTGGCAGTACCTTAAGACTTATTTGTGTCAAGTATCCTCAAGTTTAACTGTGCTTCATAGACTCTCTGCTTGATTGCATTTCTCTCTGAAGTTTCCTATACAGTCATGGCCAAAAGTTTTGAGAATGACACAAATATTAATTTTTACAAAGTCTACTGCTTTACTTTTTCTAATGGCAATTTGCATATACTCCAGAATGTTATAAAGAGTGATCAGCTTAACAGCAATTACTTGCAAAGTCAATATTTAGCTAGAAAATGAACTTTATCCCCCAAAACATATTTCAACATCATTGCAGCCCTGCCTTAAAAGGACCAGCTAACCTCTTTTCAGTGATTGCTCCATTAACACAGGTGTGGGTGTTGATGAGGACATGGCTGGAGATCAATCTGTCATGATTAAGTAAGAATGACACCACTGGACACTTTAAAAGGAGGCTGGTGCTTGGCATCATTGTTTCTCTTCTGTTAACCATGGTTATCTCTAAAGAAACACGTGCATTCATCATTGCAATGCACAAAAATGGCCTAACAGGGAAGAGTATCGCAGCTAGAAAGATTGCACCTCAGTCAACAATCTATCGCATCATCAAGAACTTCAAAAAGAGAGGTTCAATTGTTGCCAAAAAGGCTTCAGGGCGCCCAAGAAAGACCAGCAAGCGCCAGGACTGTCTCTTTAAAAGGGCTACCAGCAGTGCAGAGCTTGCTCAGGAATGGCAGCAGGCAGGTGTGAGTGCATCAGCACGCACTGTGTGGCGGAGACTCTTGGAGCAAGGCCTGGTCTCAAGGAGGGCAGCAAAGAAGCCACTTCTCTCCAGAAAAAACATCATGGACAGACTGATATTCTGCAAAAGGTACAGGCAGTGGACTGCTGAGGACTGGGGTAAAGTTATTTTCTCTAATGAATCCCCTTTTCGATTGTTTGGGACATCAGGAAAACGCCTCATTCGGAGAAGACAAGGTGAGCGCTACCACCAGTCTTGTCTCATGCCAACTGTTAAGCATCCTGAAACCATTCATGTGTGGGGTTGCTTCTCAGCCAAGGGAATCGGCTCTCTCACAGTCTTGCCTAAAAACACAGCCATGAATAAAGAATGGTACCAGAATGTCCTCCAAGAGCAACTTCTCGCAACCCTACAAGAGCAGTTTGGCGATCAACAATGCCTTTTCCAGCATGATGGAGCACCTTGCCATAGAGCAAAGGTGATAACTAAATGGCTCAGGGAACAAAACATAGAGATTTTGGGTCCATGACCTGGAAACTCCCTAGATCTTAATCCCATTGAGAACTTGTGGTCAATCATCAAGAGACAGGTGGACAAACAAAAACCTAAAAATTCAGACAAAATTAAAGCATTGATTGTGCAAGAATGGACTGCTATCAGTCAGGATTTGGTCCAGAAGTTGATTGAGAGCATGCCAGAGAGAATTGCAGAGGTCCTGAAGAAGGGTCAACACTGCAAATATTGACTTGCTGCATTAACTCATTCTAACTGTCAATATATATAAGCTTTTGTTACTCATATGTTTGCAATTATATTTCTGTCTGTGATAAAAACATCTGTCAAACACATAAAAACCAGAGGGCAGCAGATCATGTGAAAATATAATATTTGTGTCATTCTCAAAACTTTTGGCCATGACTGTAGACTGTTAAGGGGAATCTGTCACCCTAAATTGGCGGGATATTTAAATGATGGCAGTCAGGTCAGATGGGCGGTGTATTGGGTACTTGCCTTAACATGTTGTTCGCCGCTGTCTCCATTATTTCTGGGAATTGTAGTCGTTGCCCTCCATATAACGCGCCTGCGCATTGCAATCTGCGGGCAAAGCATACTGCGCGTGCGCAATTCAAGATTGCAATGCGCAGGCGAGTTATATGGAGGGCAACGACTACAATTCTGTGGCGACCTGACTGCCATCATTTACATATCTCGCCAATTTAGTGTGACAGATTCCCTTTAAGCTGCATTTATTATCTACACCAAGTGTTGTGGACTTGAGCTTTGCTTTGCACCTGTTTGAATCACCGTGTGATAATATAGACTTTTCCACTTATAAGACTGTGTCCTGTAGTTGTCTTGTTCCACGCAAGAAGTCTCCTGAGTTATCCCCTATAATATTACATATGCAGACAGAGAAGATGACACCTTTCATGGAAGTCCAGAAATCAGGGCCGGCTCCAGGTTTTTATGGGCCCCGGGCGAAAGAGTCTCAGTGGGCCCCTTTAGCACAGACCACGATTCATGATGCAGAGAAATATGGGTATAGTACAATGCCAAACTCTTCTCTTCTTCCATTACATGACTGATATCTATTGTAAATTGTACAATAGCTCAAAAACCGCCAAATCCTCACAGCGCACAGTACAGACTGGACACTACAGTCCTCCATACAATATTATGGGCACCACATAGTCTCCCCCTCATCACCCATATAATACCCCATGCAGGATGTCAACCCCCCATCCCCCATATAATGCTCCATACAGAATACTGGACCCAATATAATGCTCCATACAGAATACTGGTCCCCATATAATGCTCCATACAAAATATGGAGCTCTCCTCTGCGCTGTGCTGCATTCTGCACTGTTACGGCTCAGGAAAGAGCGCTATGGAAAGACTCCCCATTATCATCATCATTGCCTGCCCATTATCATTATCATTGTCTCCCCATCATCATCATTGCCTGCCCATCATCATCATCATTGCCTCCCCATTATCATCAATGCCTGCCCATCATCATCATCATCATTGTCTCCCCATCATTATCATTGCCTGCCCATCATCATCATTGTCTCCCCATCATCATCATTGCCTCCCCATCATCATCATTGCCTGCCCATCATCTTCATCATCATTGCCTGCCCATTATCATTATCATTGCCTCCCCATCATCATCATTAACTGCCCATCATCATCAATCATCATTGCCTCCCATCATCATCATTGCCTGCCCATCATCATCAATCATCATTGCCTCCCCATCAATCATCATTGCCTGCCCATCATCATCAGCATTGACTCCCCATCACCATCATTGCCTGCCCATCATCATCATCACTGCCCTCCCCCCACCACCATCACACATACAGCACCACACACAGACAGCACCGCAGCACACCAGCACTCTCTCACATACACACACATACACACACACAAAGCACCGCACTACATACACACACTGATACACACAGAGACACACACAGACACATACACATCACATCTCACCTGTCCGGCGTCCGCGCGCTCTCTGCCACAGCCGGCCGCTGAATGATGACGTCATTCAGCGGCGCTGCTGTGAGAGGAAGCGCCGGCGTCCTACAGGCGCCCCCTGGAGCCCGGAGCTGCGGCAGCGAAGGCACGGGGAGGTAAGTATTGTGCCAGCTGCTGCCGGGGCCCTGAGAAAGTGGGGGGGCCCAGTGGTGGCGCTGACACCGCTCTCATCCACTAACGGGCGCCGGGGTGCCTGACGGCGAGTGGGCCCCCCGCCTGCTCAGGGCCCCAGCACTTGCCCGGGTATGCCGGGTGCTGACGCCGGCCCTGCCAGAAATACATAGGTGGAGTATAGCAGGGAGAATGACCTTAAGTGGACCTTTTAGGCTGAAAAGTCCCACTCAAGTCCCGGACAGCAGCCCGCAACAGACACAGTCTTTGAAGTCTGGACAGTAGGTAACCCCAGCCAGGATCCAGAAGCAGCTAAGAGGACTGAAGGCAGCTGGAAGTGGTGAAGCAGAGCACCGAGCAACAAGCAGCAGGAACTCCAGAGGCAAGCCAGGAGGAAAACAGCAACAAAATACTCAGGCAAGGAGGATCTTCTGACTAGAACTTAAATAGCAGGACAGACAGGAAGTTCCAAGACAGGGAAAAGTACCAGACTCCATCTTGGACAAGGGCAAAACAGTCTCTATGGAACATCTGGAACCCTTACGCATTTTTTATCAGCCCCACTGGTGACATAACGCTCCTGTCCAGAACGCTTGTGTGAAAGTTCTTGTCTACTCTACAGGTGACCAATATTTTCTTGCTAATTGATACCAGCGAATGTGCACTCTCCGGCTGTTCAGAGCTCTGGCTCCGAAGCTGCTGTCTCCCTTGCTGTTGACTGCTATTTTTTGAGTGGGTCACACCAGTGCAAGCACTTTCTTGCAATAAAGAGTATCATTTGCATGCCATTGCCCAGGTATCATTGCCATTGCCCAGGTATCATTCTCTGATTTGTGGCTGGATGTACCCCACTAGCTATCAAGCATCAGCTTGCAAAAACAGCCAGAGGCTTTTTAATTATATATCGGCGTCTAGTGTTATCTAGTCACCATGTATGGACCCGCTATTATTTATTTACATATATTCATTTTTCGAACAATTTTCAGCACATATTGTTTTATTCACTATATCTTGTCATTTTCAGTGGTCTAATTATAACTATTGTAAAAACCATTTCTTTCTTGGATTGTCTGTATTGACCTGTTATTGACCTGTTATTAGCCATGCTCTTTATACTAATTTAACACTCTAGGCTCCCTTATTTTCTATCACATTGTATGATTTTTAAATAATTAAATTCCATTTTATTGCATGAAATACAGTTGTGTGAAAAAGTGTTTGCCCCTTCCCAATTTCCATTTCTTTTGCATGTTTGTCACACTTAAATCTTTCAGATCACCAAACAAATTTAAATATAAATTTAAATAGACAAACATAACACAAGTAAACTCAAAATGCAGTTATTAAATTACAGTCTTTATTATTAAGGGAAAAGAAATCTAAACCTACATGGCCCTGTGTGAAAAAGTGACTGCCCACACTTAAAATACAAATGAACTGTGGTTGATCACATCTTTGGGAAGCTGAGTTCAAATTCCCTAGCCACACACAGGTCTGTTTACTGCCATACCTGTTCTCAATCAAGAAATCACTTAAATAGGACCTGTGGTGAACCTTCCCAAAAGAGGTCAGCCAACCAAAATTACTCCAAGAGTGCAGCGACGACTTATCTAAGAGGTCACAAAAGACATCCAAAGAACTGCAGGCCTCATTTACCTCAGTTAAGGTCAGTGTTCTTGACTCCACATAAGAAAGAGACTGGGCTTAAATGGCCTGCATTGCAGAGTTCCAAGACGAAAACCACTGCTGAGCAGTAAGAACACAAAGGCTCATCTCAGTTTTGCCATAAAACATCTTGATGATCTCCAAGACTTTTGTGAGAATACTCTGTGGACTGGCGAGACAAAAGTTGAACTTTTCGGAAGGTGTATGTCCCATTACATCTGTCGTAGAAGTAACACAGCATTTCCGAAAAGGAACATCATGCCAACAGTAAAATATGGTGGTGGTAGAGTGATGGTCTGGGGCTGTTTTGCTGCTTCAGTACCTGGAAAACTTGCTGTGGTAAATGGAACCATGAATTCTGCTGTCTCTCAAAAAATCTTGAAGGGGAATGTCCAGCCATCTGTTTGTGACCTCAAGCTGAAGTGCCCTTGGGTTATGCAGCAAGACAATGATCAAAATCACACCAGCAAGAACACCATAGAATGGCTTAAGAAAAACAAAATTAAGACTTTGGTGTGACCTAGCCAAAGTCCTGACCTTCATATTATTGAGATGCTGTGGCTGACTTACAACAATTCTGCAAAGATGAATGGGCCAAAATTCCTCCATAGCGTTGTAAAAGACTCATTGCCAGTTATCACAAATGCTTGATTGCAGTTGTAGATGCTAAGGGTGGCCCGACCAGTTATTAGCTTTAGGGGTAATTACTTATTCACACAGGGCCCTGTAGGTTTGGATTTTTTTTTCCGTTAATAATGAAGACCTTAATTTAAAAACTTCACTTTGTGCTTACTTTTGTTATATTTGTCTAATATTTAAATTTGTTTTGTGATTTGAAGCATTTAAGTGTGACAAACATGCAAAAGAAAATAAAATCAGGAACAAACATTTTTTCACACAACTGTAAGTATTTAATCACCTACCAACCAGCAAGAATTCTGGCTCTCACAGACCTGTTACTTTTTCTTTAAGAAGCCCTTCTACTTTGCACTTATGGCCGGCGTCACACTAGCGAGTTTGATGCGAGTTGGTCGCACGACTTACACGCATCAACACCCGGCACAGCTGCCCGCTCTCGGACCAGAGTGCATTCTGGTCCGAGAGCGGGCGGCCGCATCAAACTCGCTAGTGTGACGCTGGCCTATTACTTGAATTCATTTCACCTGTTTGAACACATTACCTGTATAAAAGACACCTGTGCACAGACTCAATTAATCACACTCCAACCTCTCCACCATGGCCAAGACCTAAGAGCTGTCTTAGGACACCAGGGACAAAATTGTAGACCTGCAGAAGGC
Organism: Oophaga sylvatica; assembly: GCA_033576555.1. NCBI lineage: Eukaryota > Metazoa > Chordata > Amphibia > Anura > Dendrobatidae > Oophaga > Oophaga sylvatica. Next base: position 147,774,529 of record JARQOD010000002.1, read on the forward strand.
TAAGATGGGCTACAGAGCAATAGGCAAGCAACTTGATGAGTATGCAACAACTGTTGGCACAATTATTAGAAAATGGAAGAAACACAAGATGACTGTCAATCTTCCTTGGTCTGAGGCTCCATGGAAGATCTAGCCTTGTGGGGTAAGTATGATTCTGAGAAAGGTCAGGAATTAGCCCAGAACTACACGGGAGGACCTGGTCAATGACCTGAAGAAAGCTGGGACCACAGTCTCAAATATTACCGTTAGTAACACACTACACCGTCATGGATTAAAATCCTGCTCATGCTAGCATGTGTCCAGGCCCGTTTGAAGTTCATCAATGGTCATCTGGATGATCCAGAGGAGGCATTTGGTCAGATGATACTAAAATAAAACTTTTTGGTATCAACTCCACTCACCTTGTTTGGAGGAAAAAGAAGGATGAGTACAACCACAAGAACACCCTCCCAACTGTGAAGCATGGTGGGGAAACATCATATTTTGGGGATGCTTTTCTGAAAAGGGGACAGGTCAACTTCACCGTATTGAAGGGAGGATGGATTGGGTTATGTATCTCAAGATTTTGGCCAACAACCTCCTTTCCTTAGAAAGAGCGTTGAAGATGGGTCGTGGTTGGGTCTTCCAGCATGAGAATGATCTGAAACACACAGCCAGGGCAACTAAAGAGTAGCTCCGTAAAAAGCATTTCAAGGTCCTGGAATGACCTAGCTAGTCTCCAGACTTGAACCCATTAGAAAATCTTTAGAGGGAGCCGAAACTCAATGTTGCCCAGCAACAGACCCGAAACCGTGAAAGATCGCGAGAAAACCTGTATGGAGGAGTGGGCCAAAATCCCTGATGCAGTGTGTGCAAATTTGGTCAAGAACTACACTACATGTCTGACCTCTGTAATTGCAAAGGTTTCTATACCAAATATTATGTTATGTTTTTCTATTGTATTAAATACTTATTTCATGCAATAAAATGCAAATTAATTTTGCAAAAATCTGACAATGTGATTTTCTGGATTCTTTTAAGATTCTGTCTCTCACAGTTAAAGTGTACCTATGATAAAAATTAGTCCTCTCCATTCTTTGTAGGTGGGAAAACTTGCAAAATCGGCAATGTACCAAATACTTGTTTTCCCCACTGTATATGTATATATTATATATATATATATATATATATATATATATATATATACCATAAGCACTAGTGCTCATGATTTTTCTCAAAATGAATTTTTCCCACTACACTTTACACGCTGGTTGGCTATCTTTGGAAGTTGCCATCAGCAATCCCTGCAGCATCTGCAGCTGCTAGGGTGAACAATCAGTTGATATGTATATATTGATACTATAATAACAAACAGCCGCATAAGTATAACAAAAGAAATGTGGGCCACACAGAACATGGGTGAGGCCAAAAAGTCACTACTCATATATGAACATATAAATACAGGAGAAAGGAAGAGTCATTAGTGACCAAACAAGTCAAATGTATAAAGGTAAATATTTATTACACAAATCAGTAAAAAAGAAGGTATCACAAAATAACATATGTATACAAACAATGAAAACACATACAAAACGTGTGCACATACAGGGAAGTATATCTCAAAGAGCGGTATAACAAAGTAACAAATGGCGAAGATAAAGGTAACTAAGTAATGGCACTCTATAAATAGTAGCAATATCCCCATATAGTGGGAGTGAGATGCCCATAACAATAATCATACGCCACAATAAATCACCAAGCATGTTTCTCAAACATGGCCAGCGTGTAAAGGCAATAGTATAGATGGTTTAGGGCGCCAGATAGGTAGAGAGCAGTGCTAACCACAAGGGCACGCCTTACAGGGTGTTATCTCCTGCGGTCACCATACCCTTTTGGTAAGCATGTCTCTCCCTCAGATATGGCAGCGGTCTTTCTGATTCTGTACTGCAGCGCCTCTCTACCTGGTATAGCGTGCGCTACCTTAACCCTTGTGGTTAGCACTGCTCTCTACCTATCTGGCGCCCTAAACCATCTATACTATTGCCTTTACACGCTGGCCATGTTTGAGAAACATGCTTGGTGATTTATTGTGGCGTATGATTATTGTTATGGGCATCTCACTCCCACTATATGGGGATATTGCTACTATTTATAGAGTGCCATTACTTAGTTACCTTTATCTTCGCCATTTGTTACTTTGTTATACCGCTCTTTGAGATATACTTCCCTGTATGTGCACACGTTTTGTATGTGTTTTCATTGTTTGTATACATATGTTATTTTGTGATACCTTCTTTTTTACTGATTTGTGTAATAAATATTTACCTTTATATATTTGACTTGTTTGGTCACTAATGACTCTTCCTTTCTCCTGTATTTATATATTGATAGTAGTAGCTTCTCATAACAATCTAGTGGCCCCCATACACCAGGGATGTTCTACCCTTAACAGCAGACCATGTGTCATCACAATTTCTGCGGTACAGTGAGTACGGAAAGTATTCAGACCCCTTTAAATTTTTCACTCTTTGTTTCATTGCAACCATTTGATAAATTCAAAAAAGTTTCTTTTTTTCTCATTAATGTACACTCTGCACCACATCTTGACTGAAAAGAAACAGAAATGTAGAAATGTTTGCAAATTTATTAAAAAAGAAAAACTGAAATATTACATGGTCATAAGTATTCAGACCTTTTGCTCAGTATTGAGTAGAAGCACCCTTTTGAGCTAGCACAGCCATAAGTCTTCTTGGGAATGATGCAACAAGTTTTTCACACCTGGATTTGGGGATCCTCTATCATTCTTTCTTGCAGATCCTCTCCATTTCTGTCAGGTTGGATAGTGAACGTTGGTAGACGGCCATTTTCAGATCTCTCCAGAGATGGCCAATTGGGTTTAGGTCAGGGTTCTGGCTGGGCTAGTCAAGAATGGTCACAGAGTTGTTCTGAAGCCACTCCTTTGTTATTTTAGCTGTGTGCTTAGGGTCATTGTCTTGTTGGAAGGTGAACCTTTGGCCAAGTCTGAGGTCCAGAGCACTCTGGAAGAGGTTGTCATCCAGGATATCTCTGTACTTGGCCGCATTCATGTTTCCTTCAATTGCAACCAGTCGTCCTGTCCCTGCAGCTGAAAAACACCCCCATAGCATGATGCTGCCACCACCATGTTTCACTGTTGGGATTGTCTTGGGCATGTGATGGTTAGTGCCTGGTTTTCTCCACACATACCGCTTAGAATTATCACCAAAAAGTTCTATCTTCGTCTCATTAGACTAGAGAATCTTATTTCTCATAGCCTGGGAGTCCTTCATGTGTTTTTTAGCAAACTCTATGCGGGTTTTCATATTTCTTGCACTGAGAAGAGGCTTCCGTCGGGCCTCTCTGCCATAAAGGCCCGACTGGTGGAGGGCTGCAGTGATAGTTGACTTTGTGGAACTTTCTCCCATCTCACTACTGCATTTGTGTAGCTCAGCCATAGTGATCTTGGGGTTCTTCTTTACCTCTCTCACCAGGGCTCTTCTCCCACGATTGCTCAGTTTGGCTGGACGGACAGGTCTAGGAAACCTTCTGGTTGTCCCAAACTTCTTCCATTTAAGGATTATGGAGGCCACTGTGCTCTTAAGAACCTTGAGAACAGCAGAAATTCTTTTGTAACCTTGGCCAGATCTTGGTCTTGCCACAATTCTGTCTCTGAGCTCCTTGGCCAGTTCCTTTGACGTCATGATTCTCATTTGGTCTGACATGCACTGTGAGCTGTGAGGTCTTATATAGAGAGGTGTGTGCCTTTACAAATCAAGTCCTATCAGTTTAATTAAACAAAGCTGGACTCCAATGAAGGAGTAGAACCATCTCAAGGAGGATCACAAGGAAATGGGCAGCATGTGGCTTAAATATGAGGATCTGAGCAAAGAGTCTGAATACTTAAATTTGCAAAAATTTCTACATTTCTGTTTTTTTTCAGTCAAGATGGGGTGCAGAGTGTACATTAATGAGAAAAAAAAATAACT
>JARQOD010000002.1:147778611-147871920 GCA_033576555.1 Oophaga sylvatica
TTTATTTTTTTTGAGCTGCGTGTATATTTATAATTTATTATATATATATATATATATATATATGTATGTCATTAAATAAGCAAGCTGCTTGTCCTGAAGAAAAAAACAGGACAAGCTTTATGGAATGCAAGCAGAAGAAAGTAGGAATAAAACTGTTGCGGTCATCACAGTCAGTAAATAAGGGTTAACAATCACAATGTATGACACTACCTGATTCTATGAATATGACCCAGGAAATGTGATGAAGGAGAGGAAGCTGCCCCTTGTAGAAGTAATAGAAATAATTATTTATTTTACGCTTTACTTCAGCTTTGAGATCTTTCATGCATTTAAAATATCCTAAAATAAAAAATGCTAACATGAAGATATGGTCTATACTTCAATATTTCAAATATGATATGGTAATAATTATATAACTAGACAGATATCTTGTACACAGATGTAATAAAAGATATTGAAAATAATCTCTGAGGATGTCAGTTCCAGAGGGAATCACATTTCATTCTGCTGCTGAGCTGTTACATTTTATTTATTCATATTAAAAATAGTTTGTCGCACTTTAAACAAAAATGGTTGAACTTTTAGTGGCTCGTTTTCATTTTCCAGTGTAAAATTGGAGATCCTTGGGAACCATTTGTAAAGTTAAGTAGCAGGAAAAAGTATGAGCATTGCATTGATTGCTAATAAGATGTGATCTCATTGTAATCCAAGTTGTTATTATAAGACAAACTCTGAAGCCTCTCATACAGATTAGTATAAACTTGAGGATTATCATGGGCTTCGTATGACTATAGCCTAATGTGTATTAGGGACTTCAAACTTTGGTATCTAATGAGTCTGGTGGCCTACCCGGTCACATTACAGTGATACAGGCATGACCATGCTACGCTTTGTGGGCTGCATTTGCTGAAGTGACGTAACATATCGCACCTGGAGCTGGTGAATCCTGCCATAGATGAAACAGAGACTTCAGTGGACAAGTATGAGGTCAGGATGTCTGCAGTGTGGGGGTAGCAGGACACTGCTCACCTTCTCATGAATTAACCCAGGATTCTACAGTCATGGCCAAAAGTTTTGAGAATGACACAAATATTAATGTTTACAAAGTCTACTGCTTCACTTTTTCTAATGGTAATTTTCATATACTCCAGAATGTTATAAAGAGTGATCAGCTTAACAGCAATTACTTGCAAAGTCAATATTTGGCTAGAAAATGAACTTTATCCCCCAAAACACATTTCAACATCATTGCAGCCCTGCCTTAAAAGGACCAGCTAACCTCTTTTCAGTGATTGCTCCATTAACACAGGTGTGGGTGTTGATGAGGACATGGCTGGAGATCAATCTGTCATGATTAAGTAAGAATGACACCACTGGACACTTTAAAAGAAGGCTGGTGATTGGCATCATTGTTTCTCTTCTGTTAACCATGGTTATCTCTTAAGAAACATGTGCAGTCATCATTGCAATGCACAAAAATGGCCTAACAGGGAAGAGTATCGCAGCTAGAAAGATTGCACCTCAGTCAACAATCTATCGCATCATCAAGAACTTCAAAAAGAGAGGTTCCATTGTTGCCAAAAAGGCTTCAGGGCGCCCAAGAAAGACCAGCAAGCGCCAGGACCGTCTCTTAAAAGTGTTTCAGCTGCGGGATCAGGCTACCAGCAGTGCAGAGCTTGCTCAGGAATGGCAGCAGGCAGGTGTGAGTGCATCTCACTCTTGGACTCTTGGAGCAAGGCCTGGTCTCAAGGAGGGCAGCAAAGAAGCCACTTCTCTCCAGAAAAAACATCATGGACAGACTGATATTCTGCAAAAGGTACAGGCAGTGGACTGCTGAGGACTGGGGTAAAGTTATTTTCTCTGATGAATCCCCTTTTCGATTGTTTGGGACATCAGGAAAACGCCTCATTCGGAGAAGACAAGGTGAGCGCTACCACCAGTCTTGTCTCATGCCAACTGTTAAGCATCCTGAAACCATTCATGTGTGGGGTTGCTTCTCAGCCCAAGGGAATCGGCTCTCTCACAGTCTTGCCTAAAAACACAGCCATGAATAAAGAATGGTACCAGAATGTCCTCCAAGAGCAACTTCTCCCAACCCTCCAAGAGCAGTTTGGCGATCAACAATGCCTTTTCCAGCATGATGGAGCACCTTGCCATAAAGCAAAGGTGATCATTAAATGGCTCAGGGAACAAAACATAGAGATTTTGGGTCCATGGCCTGGAAACTCCCCAGATCTTAATACCATTGAGAACTTGTGGTCAATCATCAAGTGATGGGTGGACAAACAAAAACCTAAAAATTCTGACAAAATGAAAGCATTATTGTGCAAGAATGGATTGCTATCAGTCAGGATTTGGTCCAGAAGTTGATTGAGAGCATGCCAGGGAGAATTGCAGAGGTCCTGAAGAAGAAGGGTCAACACTGCAAATATTGACTTGCTGCATTAACTCATTCTAACTGTCAAAATAAGCTTTTGTTACTCATATGTTTGCAATTATTATATTTCTGTCTGTGATAAAAACATCTGTCAAACACACATAAAAACCAGAGGGCAGCAGATCATGTGAAAATATAATATTTGTGTCATTCTCAAAACTTTTGGCCATGACTGTATATTAGTCAGGTTGTTGTCCACTCTACTATTGCAGGAGTCTGATGAGGATCAGGGTCACCCTGTCATTGTGTCTTAGCAGAGCGACCATGGACTGATCACACCTGAACCTACAGGACATCACAAATTATACTATACAGTTCCATATATATGTGACGTCCTGTAGGAAGGTCCAGGTGTGATCAGTATGTAGGAGAGAGAGCCCCGCTGTGTAACCGGGCTGGAACTAAGCGGGCTGTCAATTAGATTCCCAGGGGTTATGTTCCCGTGAGAAGTAGCTACAGGACGACACAGAGACTCTTTTGGAAAGTACGGGGGTGGGGCAACTATAAAAGGAGCACAGGGGAACAGCAAGGGGCACTTGACATGGAGGGAGACAAGAGGCAGGAAGGAGTGGCATTGGAGAGCAGGGCAGAGCTAGCACCTTTGAGAGAGAAAGGACGGCTCACTTAACCCAGGGAGAGGACGGTACTGAGCGGAGCGAGGAAGAGACACAACGCTGACACCCGCAGCCGCCACTGCCCCGCCCCACGTCGTGGCTGCGGCCTGTATTCGGCTACCCGCGGCTGCGGCCTGTACGTGGCTACCCACGGCTGCCACTGCCCCGCTCCACACCGTTGCTGCAGCCTGTGCGCTGCCACCAGCGGCCGCCACTGCTCCGTTCCATCTTGTGGCTGCAGCCCGTACGTCAAGGTCTGCGGCTGCCACCACCTCGCCTCCGAGAGGGGCGGTCCCTATGCTGGGGAACTCTTCCAGGGCCTGTTGCACCCTTCCGCACCTGGGCGTAGGAACACCCGAAGCCTCCAACAGCTCCTCGTCAGCTGGGCCCGGCGGTTGAGACGCCGAACGGATTCCTCCCGGAAAACAGCTCTGCCGGACGTCAGAGAAGGATAAGTGACACTCCATTAACTGTTCATTATAATTCTAGGACTTGTAGTCGGCCATATCATGGCCATATAGTTGTCGGCACCTGCCAAGTAGTCGTATAACAAGTTATTTGTGTATTATTGTCTACCTTCCCTGTGATGAGAACTATTGTCAGCTTACCAGCTATCCGTATAACCCCTATATAAAGGTTGAATTTAAGCTTGCTCCGTCTCTGGCTCATCACTGCATCCCACGTACCTGCAAGTACCACAAGTACAGTGCATATAACATTATATATCTGTGTACAGGGCCAGAGTCATCACTCGGCACACCCGTGCAAGTTCCGGGGCCCTGAACAAGCGGGGGGTCCACTTGCCATCATGCTATGGGACCCGTGAGTCAGGGGGGCCCAATGCCAGCACGGGCATTGCCACCAGGCCTCCCATCATGCTTTAAACTGTTTGAAATACTTTCCTCTCCCATTCCCCACAGCTCTAATCTCTTCTGCATCTACTGACTCTGTGACGTCTCAGGGCAGACGGTGCGATGATGTCACTACAGCATGCCTTCTGCGCTGAGCAGTGCAGAGGGTCAAAAGATGTGGAAGAGACCGGAGCTGCAGCCAGCAAGGAACGAGGAGATGTGAATATTTGATTATTTATTTTTTATGTATGGAGCATTATATAGGGCCCTTTCTGTATGAAGCATTATATGGGGACCATTCTGTATGGAGCACTATATGGGGCTCATTATACTATACGCAGCAAAATATATGGTTCATTCTACTGTTTGGAGGACTATGTGATGCCCATAATACTGTATGGAAAACTATGTGGTGCCCATAATACTGTTTGGAGGACTATACTGTCCTTTCTAAAATGAAAAGTCCGCAGTTACTCTGCAGACTTTTGAATCCCCCAGGGAACACATTGTGCGCTGTAAAGATTGGCCACTTTCGGAGCTATTGAAGAATTTACAATAGACATCACTCATGTAATGTAATAGTTCTCTGTTGTATCTGTGCATTATGAATAGTGGCAAATGTTATGAGTAGAAACAGGTCGGTCAGATTCATAAGTCGCCGACTTTCGCTAAAGTCGAGTTTCGCCGAGTGAAACCGACCATAACTTGAAGTCGGCCATGCGGTCGTCGACCCGAGCGCCAAAGTCGGTTTTCCCATAATGCTTGCAGGCGCCTTTTCTCAGCAAATGAACAAGGACGTACACTGTGGGCAACGAGATGACATGGGCAGTGTCCACCACCATCTTAGAGAAGGGCATTGCATTGATTGGCTTGCTTTGTGTGGCGTCACAGTGGCTAAAAAAGCCCTGACCGCCGACCGCCATTTTACTTCTGCCGATCTTAGCAGTAGGGAGAGGTTGCTGACGCTGTTTATCAGTAGGGAGAGAGTTAGGGCAGGAAAGAAAAGTTCTTCTGTGCTTGCGCTGATAGAAATTGTGCTGTACAGTTAGTGTGCAGTGACAGGGAAGGATTTTCTTGTGTGCAGCAGCGCTGGTTATTAGGCTTCCTGCCAGTGACAGGGGAGGATTTTCTTGTGTGCAGCAACACTGTTTATTAGGCTGCCTGCTAGCTGTTTGCTGTGTGTACACTGCTGTGCAGACTGCTTTTTACACAGCACTAATACTTTTATTCTTTTTTTCCGCACAGTTACCGAGTGTTCATTTTTTCCCACACCGTATAGAGCTGTATGCTCCTCACACACTACAGTGTACCGGCTGGTATCACGGACAAATATATGCTGAATATCTGTGTGTGACTCCGGAAATATATAAGGATATTGAAATTTTCCCCTATACTATATACACTGGTATCTTGTGATACAGTACCCTTTTTCTGCTTTTTATATTCTAGTCTAATCCATACTGAGCCTGAGAGCGTCTGTCTGTGACTCCTGAAATATATACGGAGATTAACAATTTTCCCCTATACTATATACACCTGGTATCTTGTGGTACAGTACCCTTTTTCTGCTTTTTATATTCTGGTCTAATCCATACTGAGCCTGAGAGCGTCTGTCTGTGACTCTGGAAATATATACGAAGATTTACAATTTTCCCTATACTATATACACCTGGTATCTTGTGATACAGTACCCTTTTTCTGCTTTTTATATTCTGGTCTAATCCATACTGAGCCTGAGAGCGTCTGTCTGTGACTCCAGAAATATATACAGAGATTTACAATTTTCCCCAATACTATATACACCTGGTATCTTCAGCTACAGTACCCTTTTTCTGCTTTTTATATTCTGGTCTAATCCATACTGAGCCTGAGAGCGTCTGTCTGTGACTCCGGAAATATATACGGAGATTTACAATTTTCCCCAATACTATATACACCTGGTATCTTCAGCTACAGTACCCTTTTTCTGCTTTTTATATTCTGGTCTAATCCAGACTGAGCCTGAGAGCATCTGTGTGTGACTCCTCAAATACATATGGAGATTTAAAATTTGCCCCTATACTATATACACCTGGTATCTTGTGATACAGTACCCTTTTTCTGCTTTTTATATTCTGGTCTAATCCATACTGAGCCTGAGAGCGTCTGTGTGTGACTCCTGAAATATATACGGAGATTTACAATTTGCCACTATAATATATACACCTGGTATCTTCAGATACAGTACCCTTTTTCTGCTTTTCATATTCTGGTCTAATCCATACTGAGCCTGAGAGCGTCTGTGTGTGACTCCTGAAATATACAAGGAGATTTGCAATTTTCACCAATACTATATACACCTGGTATCTTGTGATACAGTACCCTTTTTCTGCTTTTTATATTTTGGTCTAATCCATACTGAGCCTGAGAGCGTCAGTCTATGACTCCTGAAATATATACGGAGATTTACAATTTTCCCCAATACTATATACACCTGGTATCTTGTGATACAGTACCCTTTTTCTGCTTTTTATATTCTGGTCTAATCCAGACTGAGCCTGAGAGCGTCTGTCTGTGACTCCTGAAATATATACGGAGATTTACAATTTTCCCCAATACTATATACACCTGGTATCTTGTGATACAGTACCCTTGTTCTGCTTTTTATATTCTGGTCTACTCCAGACTGAGCCTGAGAGCGTCAGTCTATGACTCCTGAAATATATACGGAGATTTACAATTTTCCCCAATACTATATACACCCAGTATCTTCAGATACAGTACCCTTTTTCTGCTTTTTATATTCTGGTCTAATCCAGACTGAGCCTGAGAGCGTCAGTCTATGACTCCTGAAATATATACGGAGATTTACAATTTTCCCCAATACTATATACACCCGGTATCTTCAGATACAGTACCCTTTTTCTGCTTTTTATATTCTGGTCTAATCCATACTGAGCCTGAGAGAGTCTATGTGTGACTCCTGAAATATATACGGAGATTTACAATTTGCCCTATACTATATACACCTGGTATCTTCAGATACAGTACCCTTTTTCTGCTTTTTATATTCTGGTCTAATCCATACTGAGCCTGAGAGCGTCTGTGTGTGACTCCTGAAATATATACGGAGATTTGCAATTTTCACAAATACCATATACTGTTATGTTTTGGTAGCTGAGGAGAGCAGGCAAAAACGGCAATACACCAGAGAGGTTGGAATCTATTGGATTGCAGTACCCTGACTAACCACCACAACTAAAGGCAGCCGTGGAGCGTTCCTACGTTGGTCCTAGACGCCTCTTCACAGCCTGAGAGATTAACTACATCTAAAGATAGAAAGAGGAAAGCTATCTGCCCCGGAGCAGATCCCCAAAGAACATAGGAAGCCCCCAAACATGTAATGGCAGTTACACAAGAGGAAATACAGACACAGACAGAAAATAGTATGAGCAAACGCTGGGGCCCAATCTGCCTAGACAGAAAAGGATAGAAAGGATACTCACTGCAATCCAAATAAAAACCTAAAAAATGCCAATGCTCCTGATTGCAAAAACACCTGAGATCACACGACCTCTACCACCTAAATCAGTTCTCTGGTGTAACAAAACTAAGCCGCAGCCACTGAAAAAACTGGAAAAGGCAAATGAACAAATAACAGTGGCTCCAGCGGAACTGAGAGGAGCCCAAGCCCCCCGGGGGGGGGGACCTGGCTAACCCCACAGAAATGCAGAGAAATAAGCAAATGGTAAGCACAAAAACAAAAACAGAAAATATCTTATCTGAAAGCAGAAGAAGAGGCAAGACACAGCAAGCTTCCAAGTGAACCAGGAACCACAGTTGAGACAAGAACAATTGATCACCGGCAACCATGATGGGAGGGAACCTCCCTTATATCAAGCCAGTCCGTGACTCCCGATTGCCAATCCTCATTGAATGGTTCAGTACTGTTTGTAACCACCAGAGGGAGCTTCTGCTCAGAATTCATTTCCAAAACATTCACAACAGTACCCCCCCTTGAGGAGGGGTCACCGAACCCTCATTTGTGCAACCAGGTCGGTCAGGATGAGCTCGGTGATACGCACGGATCAGTCTCCTAGCATGGATGTCCGAAGCAAACACCAAGAATTGTCCTCCTGACCATAACCTCTCCACTTAACCAAATACTGGAGTTTCCGTCTAGAAAAACGAGAATCCAATATTTTCTCAACCACATACTCCAGATTGCCCTCAACCAAAACAGGGTCAGGAGGCACAGCCATAGGAACCACTGGCTCGACAAACCTCTTCAATAAGGACTTGTGGAACACGTTATGGATCTTAAATGTCCCTGGAAGAAGTAAACGAAAGAAAACAGGATTAAGAATCTCCATGATGTTATAAGGTCCAATGAACCTAGGCTTAAACTTAGGAGATGCAACTCTCATAGGGATATTTCTTGAGGACAACCAGACCAAGTCCCCCACATTAAACCGAGGACCATCAGTCCTATGCCGGTTGGCAAACCGCTGGGCCTTCTCCTGAGAGAGGGACAACCTCTCCACTACCTGGTCCCAAATCTGCTGCATACGCTCCACAACAGAGTCAACACCCGGACAGACAGAAGCCTCCATCTGTCCTGAAGAAAATCGAGGGTGAAACCCAAAATTGCAGAAAAATGGAGACATCAAAGTGGCAGAGCTAGCCCTATTATTAAGAGCAAACTCAGCCAAAGGCAAAAAAGAGACCCAGTCATCTTGATCAGCAGACACAAAGCATCTCTGCTAAGTCTCCAATGTCTGGTTTGTTCTCTCAGTTTGTCCATTGGTCTGAGGATGAAAAGCAGAGGAGAAAGACAATTGAACACCAAGTTTAGAAAAAAAAGTCCTCCAAAATCTGGAAACAAACTGGACTCCTCTGTCAGACACAATGTTCTCAGGAATGCCGTGCTGAAGGAACAAAGGCACCAATTCGGAGGAGGAAGGTAACTTAGGTAATGGCACAAGATGTATCATCTTGGAAAACCTATCACAAATCACCCAGATAACGGTTATTCTCTGAGAAACAGGGATGTCGGAAATAAAATCCATAGAGATATGGGTCCATGGTCTCTTGGGCACAGACAATGGCATCAACAAACCACTAGAGCGAGAGCAAGGCTTGGAGCGAGAGCAAGTCACACAGGACTGCGCAAATTCCCTGACGTCATGAGACAAAGTAGGCTGTTATGTTTCGGTAGCTGAGGAGTGCAGGTAAAAAAGGCAATACACCAGAGCAGTTGGAATCTATGAGATTGCAGTACCTGACTAACCACCACAACTAGAGGCAGCCGTGGAGCGTTCCTACGTTGGTCCTAGACGCCTCGTCACAGCCTGAGAAACTAACTACACCTAAAGATAGAAAGAGGAAAGCTATCTGCCCGGAGCAGATCCCCAAAGAACATAGAAAGCCCCCAAACATGTAATGGCGGTTAGACAAGAAGAAATACTGACACAGACAGAAAATAGTATGAGCAAACGTTGGGGCCCAAACTACCTAAATAGAAAAGGATAGGAAGGGCACTTACTGCAATCCCAAAAAACCCTGAAAAGCACCAACTCTACTAATTTCAAAAACACCTGAGATCACACGAACTCTACCACCTAAATTAGTTCTCTGGTGTAACAAAATCAAAACAGCAGCCACTGAAAAAACTGGAAAAAGCAAATGTACAAACATCAGTGGCTGAACTAAACTGAGAGGGCAAAAGCCCCGGAGGGGACCCTGAAGGCCCCCACAGAAGTGCAGGACAAAATGCAAAAATCAAGCACAAAAACGAAAAGAAGAAAATGTCTTATCTGTTAGCAGGAGATGCAGACACGACACAGCAGGCTACAAAGGAAACAGGAATCAAGGATTGAGACCAGAACAATTGATCACCGGCAACCCTGATGGGAAGGCGACTCCCTTATATAAGACCAGTCAGTAACACCTGATTCCCAATCCTCACAATCTTCACTGGACAGTCCAGTACCGCTTGTAACCACCAGAGGGAGCCTCTGCTCAGAACTCATTTCAAGTCCATTCACAACAGTACCCCCCCCTTGAGGAGGGGTCACCGAATCCTCACTTGAGCAACCAGGTCGGTCAGGATGAGTTCTATGATACGCACGGATGAGTCTCCTAGCATGGATGTCCGAAGCAAACACCCAAGAATTGTCTTCCTGACCATAACCTCTCCACTTAACCAAATACTGGAGTTTCCGTCTAGAAAAACGAGAATTCAATATTTTCTCAACCACAAACTCCATATTGTCCTCAACCAGAACAGGGTCAGGAGGCAAAGCAGTAGGAACCACTGGCTCAACAAACCTCTTCAACAAGGACTTGTGGAACACGTTATGGATCTTAAATGTCCCTGGAAGAAGCAAACGAAAAGAAACAGGATTAAGAATCTCCATGATCTTATAAGGTCCAATGAACCTAGGCTTAAATTTAGGAGATGCCACTCTCATAGGAATATTTTTTGAGGACAACCAGACCAAGTCCCCCACTTTAAACCGAGGACCATCAGTCCTATGCCGGTTAGCAAACCGCTGGGCCCTCTCCTGAGAGAGGGACAACCTCTCCACTACCTGGTCCCAAATCTGTTGCATACGCTCCACAACAGAGTCAACACCTGGACAGACAGAAGCCTCCGTCTGTCCTGAAGAAAATCGAGGATGAAACCCAGAATTACAGAAAAATGGAGACATCAAAGTGGCAGAGCTAGCCCTATTATTAAGAGCAAACTCAGCCAAAGGCAAAAAAGAGACCCAGTCATCCTGATCAGCAGACACAAAGCATCTTAGATAAGTCTCCAATGTCTGGTTTGTTCTCTCAGTTTGACCATTGGTCTGAGGATGAAACGCCGAGGAGAAAGACAATTGAACACCAAGTTTAGAACAAAAGGTCCTCCAAAATCTGGAAACAAACTGGACTCCTCTGTCAGACACAATGTTCTCAGGAATGCCGTGTAAACGAACCACGTGCTGAAGGAACAAAGGCACCAATTCAGAGGAGGAAGGCAACTTAGGTAATGGCACAAGATGTATCATCTTGGAAAACCTATCACAAATCACCCAGATGACGGTCATTCTCTGAGAAACAGGGAGGTCGGAAATGAAATCCATAGAGATATGGGTCCATGGTCTCTTGGGCACAGGCAATGGCATCAACAAACCACTAGAGCGAGAGCAAGGCTTGGAGCGAGAGCAAGTCCCGCAGGACTGCACAAATTCCCTGACATCACGAGACAAGGTAGGCCACCAAAAGGACCGACTAACCAAGTCTCTAGTACCAAAAATTCCGGGATGACCGGCCAACGCGGAACAATGAATCTCAGACATCACACTCTTTTTCCACTGGTCCGGGACAAACAATTTCCCAACAGGGCAGCGCTCGGGCCTATCCTCCTGACACCCCTCCAGAGCCAGTCTCAAATTGGGCGAGATGGCGGAAAGAACTACACCTTCTTTCAAAATAACAGAAGGATCAGATAATTTCAGGAGAGTCCGCAAGGAAACTCCTCGAGAGGGCATCCGCCTTAACATTCTTAGTGCCAGGAAGAAAGGAAACCACAAAATTAAAACGTGTGAAAAACAAGGCCCACCTGGCCTGTCTAGGATTAAGTCGCTTGGCAGATTCCAGATAAACCAGATTCTTATGGTCCGTAAGGACCACCACCTGATGTTTGGCTCCCTCCAGCCAATGTCTCCACTCTTCAAAAGCCCACTTCATGGCCAATAACTCCCGATTACCCACGTCATAATTACGTTCAGTAGGAGAAAATTTTCGAGAAAAAAGGCACAAGGGTTACTTTTAGAGGTCTCTGGATTCTTTGGGACAAAACGGCACCTGCCCCAATTTCAGAGGCATCAACCTCCACCTGAAATGGCAGAGAAACATCAGGCTGCCGTAGAACAGGAGCAGAAGTGAATCTCTGCTTAAGTTCCTGAAATGCAGAGACTGCCTCAGGAGGCCAATTCACCACATCAGAACCCTTTTTGGTCAAATCAGTTAATGGTTTAACAATAACCGAGAAATTACCAATAAATTTACGATAAAAATTGGCAAAACCCAAAAATCTTTGAAGAGCCTTTAATGAAGTAGGTTGGACCCAATCACAGATGGCCTGAACCTTGACCGGGTCCATTTCAATAACAGATGGGGACAAAATGAATCCCAAAAATGAGATCCTCTGTACGCCAAAAAGACACTTTGATCCCTTCACATACAGAGCATTCTCTCTCAAAATCTGGAATACAGTTCGAACATGTTTCACATGAGAGTCCCAGTCATTGGAAAAAATCAAGATATCATCCAAATAAACAATCAGAAATTTATCCACAAAATCCCTGAAAATGTCATTCATGAAGGACTGGAAGACAGAAGGAGCATTAGTGAGCCCAAAGGGCATCACAAGGTACTCAAAATGCCCCTCAGGGGTATTAAATGCCGTCTTCCATTCATCCCCGTGCTTAATGCGAATAAGGTTATATGCCCCCTGAGGTCAAGCTTGGTAAACCAAGTAGCGTTTTTCACCCTGGAAAACAGGTCAGAAATCAAGGGTAACGGATATTGATATTTCACAGTAATATTGTTCAAAAGACGATAATCAATACACGGCCTTAATGAACCATCCTTTTTGGCCACAAAGAAAAAACCGGCACCTAAGGGTGAAGAGGATGGTCTGATATGACCCTTCTCCAATGATTCCTTGATATAAGACCGCATAGCGTCATGTTCAGGTACAGACAAGTTAAAAAGGCGACCTTTAGGGAATTTACTACCAGGCACTAATTCAATAGCGCAGTCATAGCTCCTATGGGGAGGCAAGGATGCAGATTTACTTTCGCTAAACACATCAGAAAAATCAATCAAAAAGTCAGGAACATCCTGAGGCTGGGGGGAGGCAGAAAAAACAGGAGTGATGGTTTTAACACATTGGCAGCCCCAACTGGTTACAGACACAGATTTCCAATCCAAAACAGGATTATGAGACTGTAACCAAGGGAAACCCAGTACGATAATGTCATGCAGATTATACAGAACCAAAAATTTGCAGCTCTCCTGATGATCAGGTTCAACCCTCATTATCACCTGAGTAGAGAACTGAGGTTTATTCTCAGCCAAAGGGGTAGAATCGATCCCCAGTAGGGGAATAGACTTCCGTAGGGGTATCAAGGGAAACCCACAATGTTTAGCAAAATCAAAATCCATCAGGTTAATAGCTGCTCCCGAATCAACGAAAGCCTGAGCAGAAAATGAGGACAGAGAGCATATCAGAGTAACAGTTAATAAAAACTTAGTCTGAACACTACCCAAGACAACTGAGCGTGCAAAACGTCTTCCCCGCTTAGGGCAGACTGAAATAGCATGAGAGGCATCACCACAGTAGAAACATAACCCATTGCGCTTTCGAAACTCATGACGCTGTGCCCCAGAAACCACTCTATCACACTGCATAGATTCAGAAGCAGGTTCACAAGGCAACACTATTCCACGCATACTTCTCCGCTCACGCAAACGTCTGTCAATTTGAATCGCTAATGACATAGAATCATTGAGACCAGAGGGGACAGGGAATCCCACCATAACATCCTTTACATTATCTGACAGACCCTTCCGAAAAAGGGCTGCCAAAGCGTCGTCATTCCATTTGGTCAGGACTGCCCACCTACGGAATCTCTGACAGTATAACTCAGCGTCATCAAGCCCCTGATTTAATGCCAACAAGGCTTTTTCAGCTTGATCAGTGACATTAGGCTCATCGTACAATAACCCCAAGGCCTGAAAAAATGCATCAACATCACTCAAAACAGGATCCCCAGGTGTCAGGGAAAAAGCCCAATCCTGAGGATCGCCGCGCAGGAGAGAGATGACAATTTGAACCTGCTGCGCTGCATTCCCTGAGGACTTAGATTTTAAGGCAAAAAACAATTTACAATTATTTTTGAAATTCAGAAACTTGGCTCGATCCCCAAAAACAAATCTGGCATGGGAATCCTAGGTTCCACAACAGGCAACCTAGCAAGATAGGTAGCAATACTCTGAACCTCAGTGGCAAGCTGATCCACACGGCCAGACAACTGTGCAAACTCCATTGAGAGAAAAAATCCTCCCCAGCACCCAGAGATACAGAGGGAAAAAAAAAAATGCAACAAACCGAAAAATATCTCTGACAACTCTGACAACCTTTTTTCTTTCACAATATTTTTTCCCTTCTGCGAGTACCATACAATTTTCAATTTTTTGGGCCGGTGATACTGTTATGTTTCGGTAGCTGAGGAGTGCAGGTAAAAAAGGCAATACACCAGAGCAGTTGGAATCTATGAGATTGCAGTACCCTGACTAACCACCACAACTAGAGGCAGCCGTGGAGCGTTCCTACGTTGGTCCTAGACGCCTCGTCACAGCCTGAGAAACTAACTACACCTAAAGATAGAAAGAGGAAAGCTATCTGCCCCGGAGCAGATCCCCAAAGAACATAGAAAGCCCCCAAACATGTAATGGCGGTTAGACAAGAAGAAATACTGACACAGACAGAAAATAGTATGAGCAAACGTTGGGGCCCAAACTACCTAAATAGAAAAGGATAGGAAGGGCACTTACTGCAATCCCAAAAAACCCTGAAAAGCACCAACTCTACTAATTTCAAAAACACCTGAGATCACACGACCTCTACCACCTAAATTAGTTCTCTGGTCTAACAAAATCAAAACAGCAGCCACTGAAAAAACTGGAAAAAGCAAATGTACAAACATCAGTGGCTGAACTAAACTGAGAGGGCAAAAGCCCCCGGAGGGGACCCTGAAGGCCCCCACAGAAGTGCAGGACAAAATGCAAAAATCAAGCACAAAAACGAAAAGAAGAAAATGTCTTATCTGTTAGCAGGAGATGCAGACACGACACAGCAGGCTACAAAGGAAACAGGAATCAAGGATTGAGACCAGAACAATTGATCACCGGCAACCCTGATGGAAGGCGACTCCCTTATATAAGACCAGTCAGTAACACCTGATTCCCAATCCTCACAATC
Organism: Oophaga sylvatica; assembly: GCA_033576555.1. NCBI lineage: Eukaryota > Metazoa > Chordata > Amphibia > Anura > Dendrobatidae > Oophaga > Oophaga sylvatica. The sequence goes on from JARQOD010000002.1 coordinate 147,793,531, forward strand.
TTCACTGGACAGTCCAGTACCGCTTGTAACCACCAGAGGGAGCCTCTGCTCAGAACTCATTTCAAGTCCATTCACAACAGTAGGCCACCAAAAGGACCGACTCACCAAGTCTCTGGTACCAAAAATTCCGGGATGACCGGCCAACGCGGAACAATGAATCTCAGACATCACACTCTTTTTCCACCGGTCTGGGACAAACAATTTCCCAATAGGGCAGCGCTCGGGTTTATCCTCCTGACACCCTTCCAGAGCCAGTCTTAAAGGAAACCACAAAATTAAAACGGTGGAAAAACAAGGCCCACCTGGCCTGTCTAGGATTAAGTCGCTTGGCTGATTCCAGATAAACCAGATTCTTATGGTCTGTGAGGACCACCACCTGATGTTTGGCTCCCTCCAGCCAATGTCTCCACTCTTCAAAAGCCCACTTCATGGCCAATAACTCCCGATTACCCACGTCATAATTACGTTCAGTTGGAGAAAATTTTCGAGAGAAAAAGGCACAAGGGTTACTTTTAGAGGTCTCAGGATCTCTTTGGGACAAAACGGCACCTGCCCCAATTTCAGAGGCATCAACCTCCACCTGAAATGGCAGAGAAACATCAGGCTGCCGTAGAACAGGAGCAGAAGTGAATCTCTGCTTAAGTTCCTGAAACGCAGAGACTGCCTCAGGAGGCCAATTCACCACATCAGAACCCTTTTTGGTCAAATCAGTCAATTGTTTAACAATAACAGAGAAATTACCAATAAATTTACGATAAAAATTGGCAAAACCCAAGAATCTCTGAAGAGCCTTTAATGAAGTAGGTTGGACCCAATCTCAGATGGCCTGAACCTTGCCCGGGTCCATTTCAATAACAGACGGAGACAAAATGAATCCCAGAAATGAGACCTTCTGTACGCCAAAAAGACACTTTGATCCCTTCACATACAGTGCATTCTCTCTCAAAATCTGGAACACAGTCCGAACATGTTTCACATGAGAGTCCCAGTCATTGGAAAAAATCAAGATATCATCCAAATAAACAATCAGAAATTTATCCACAAAATCCCTGAAAATATCATTCATGAAGGATTGGAAGATGTAAGGAGCATTAGTGAGCCCAAAGGGCATCACTAGGTACTCAAAATGCCCCTCTGGGGTATTAAACGCCATCTTCCATTCATCCCCGTGCTTAATGCGAATAAGGTTATACGCCCCCCTGAGGTCAAGCTTGGTAAACCAACTAGCACTTTTCACCCTGGAAAACAGGTCAGAAATCAAGGGTAACGGATATTGATACTTCACTGTGATCTTATTCAAGAGACGATAATCAATACACGGCCTCAATGAACCATCCTTTTTGGCCACAAAGAAAAAACCGGCACCCAAGGGTGAAGAGGATGGTCTGATATGACTCTTCTCCAATGACTCCTTGATATAAGATTGCATAGCATTGTGTTCAGGTACAGACAAGCTAAAAAGGCGACCTTTAGGAAATTTACCACCAGGCACTAATTCAATAGCGCAATCATAGCTCCTGTGAGGGGGCAAGGATGCAGATTTACTTTCACTAAATACATCCGAAAAATCTGTGAAAAAGTCAGGAACATCCTGAGACTGGGGAGAGGCAGAAAAAACAGGAGTGTCGGCATTAACACATTGGCAGCCCCAACTGGTCACAGACACAGATTTCCAATCCAAAACAGGATTATGAGACTGTAACCAAGGGAAACCTAGTACAATAATGTCATGCAGATTATACAGCACTAGAAATTTGCAACTCTCCTGATGATCTGGTTCAACCCTCATGATCACCTTAGTAGAAAACTGGGGTTTATTCTCCGCCAAAGGGGTAGAATCAATGCCCAGTAGGGGAATAGACTTCCGCAGGGGTATCATGGGAAACCCACAACGTTTGGCAAAGTCAAAATCCATCAGGTTAATAGCTGCTCCTGAATCAACAAAAGCCTGAGCCGAAAATGTGGACATGGAGCAAATGAGGGTAACAGTCAACAGAAATTTAGTCTGAACACTACCCAAGACAACTGAGCGTGCAAAACGTCTTCCCCTCTTAGGGCAGACGGAAATAGCATGGGATGCGTCACCACAGTAGAAACATAACCCATTGCGCCTACGAAACTCATGACGCTGAGCCCCAGAAGTCACTCCATCACACTGCATGGGCTCAGGAGCTGGCTCACAAGGCAACACTATCTCACGCATACCTCTGCGCTCACGCAAACGTCTGTCAATTTGAATGGCCAAAGACATAGAATCATTGAGACCAGAGGGAACAGGGAATCCTACCATAACGTCCTTTACTTTTTCTGACAGACCCTTTCGAAAAAGGGCTGCCAAAGCATGATCATTCCATTTGGTCAGAACTGCCCACTTTCGAAATTTCTGACAGTACAAGTCAGCGTCTTCAAGACCCTGATTTAATGCCAACAGGATCTTTTCAGCTTGATCAGTGACATTAGGTTCATCGTACAATAACCCCGGAGACTGAAAAAATACATCAATATCATTCAAAACAGGATCCCCAGGTGTCAGGGAAAAAGCCCAATCCTGAGGGTCACCGCGCAGCAGGGAGATGACAATTTGAACCTGCTGTGCAGCGTTCCCTGAGGACTTAGGCCTTAAGGCAAAAAACAACTTACAGTTATTTTTGAAATTCAGAAATTTAGATCGATCCCCCAAAAACAAATCTGGCATGGGAATCCTAGGTTCCACAACCGGCAACCCAGAAAGATAGGTAGCAATACTCCGAACCTCAGTGGCAAGCTGATCTACACGGCCAGACAACTGTGCAAACTCCATTGAGAGAGAAAAAAAATCCTCCTCAGCACCCAGAGAAAAAGAGGGAAAAAATGCAACAAACAGCAAAAAAAAAAAAATATCTGACAACTGTGACAACTTTTTTTTTTCCACACTATTTTTCCCTTCTGTGAGTACCATATAATTTTCAGTTTGGCCGGTGATACTGTTGTGTACGGTAGCTGAGCCGGACAGGAACAACAGCAGGGCAGCCGAACACCTGAGATGTTGGTAACTAATGGGTTGCAGAAACCTGAACTAACCACACAACTAGAGGTAGCCGTGGAGCGTTCCTACGTTGATCCTAGACGGCTCGTCACAGCCTGAGAGCTAGCTATACCTAAAGATAGAAACAGGAAAGCTAATTGCCCCGTAGTAGAGCCCCAAAGGAATAGGCAGCCCCCAAACATATAATGGCGGTTAGACAAGATGAAAACACAAACGCAGGCAGAAAACAGATTGAGCAAACGCTGGGGCCACAAGCTGACTAAATAGGAAAGGACAGGAGAGATTACTTTCTGCAACCCAGAAAAACCTACAAAAATCCAACAATTCTGATTACAAAAATACTGAGATCACACGATCTCGCCACCCACTAAATCAGATCTCAGTGTGAACAAAACCAAGCTGCATCCGCTGAAAAAGCAGGAAAAAGCAAATGAAAAAACAACAGAGGCTACAGACAAACTGTGAGGAGCTCAGGCCCCAGAAGGGGACCCGGCTGTCCTCCACAAATGTGCAGAAAACAATGCAAATAGCAAGCACAAAAATAAAAGCAGAAAATATCTTATCTGATAGCAGAAGATGCAGGCAAGAATCAGCAAACTTCCAAATGAACCAGGAACCACAATTGAGACAAGAACAATTGATCACCGGCAACCATCATGGGAGGGAACCTCCCTTATATCAGACCAGTCCGTGATCCCAGATTGCCATTCCTCGCTGAAAGGTTCAGTACTGTCTGTAACCACCAGAGGGAGCCTCTGCTCAGAAACCATCTCTAGCACATTCAGAACACTAAATGTTTTCATTCAGACAAAAGGTTACACGAGAAAATGGAGCCAAAATGTCTTGTGCAATTGCTACCTAACACGGAAATACCCATGTGTGGTTTTACACCACTGTTTGAGAACATGGGGGGGGGGTTGGAAGAGAAGGAGTTCCATTTGGCTTTTGAAAAGTAGATTTTGTTTGAATAAATTTAGGGCGACATTAGAAGAGCCCCTGGGATGCCTATACAGCAAACCCCCCCCCCATAAGTGAACCAATTTTGGAAACTGCAATCCTCAAGGAATATGACTAGGGATGTAGTAAATATTTTGAACCCGAAGCTTCCTCGCATAATTTAATAATTTTGGGCTGGGAAATATAAAAAAAATAATTTTTACTACTAAAATATGAAATAAGCTGCAAATTTTCCATTTTTGCATGGAGTAATAGGTGAATATAGACAAAATAATTTGCTGCTACAAGGAGTGTTCTTTGAGCATCAGCTTTCTTATAGAGAATAGAGGAGTGTTCAGCCGAACGTATGGGAGTGTTGGCTGACATGGCTGTCGACTGTACGAGCAGCTGAAGCATGGTTTGGCTGACAGCCATCTAATGTCTATGGCTGACTTTACAATCCAAGTCAAGCTATCGTTTAAAAGAAAGATAAGATACAACTTGCCAGACATAGTACCTATGAGTCATACCATGGAGAAAAAAACTATAATTAAATCACCTGGTTTTATAGAAATTGCATCTCTCCAGATGTAGAAACAAGATAAGGCTGTCTTCACAGATCCCATCAGACCAGTAGTTTATCCAAATAATATTGGTATACTTTATAGCTAAAATAATTTGGAAAAAGCTAGAATTATTATTAGAGAGCTTTTCCTTTCGATTCTCTTTCCCAATCCACTGACAGCCTTTTTTGCACAACAGCCAAAATATTGTGTAAACAACATAGCAAATTACTACCTTATAACAGGGCAACCACTCATCAGAATGTAACAGCAGCTTGGGGAAGAAAATAATTATACTTTGCTACTTCTTAAAATTAAGCAAACAAAAATGGTATGTATAGGATGTTTGTGAACACAGTAAAACTCTACAAAGCTTGTAACCCAACGAAACCTAAAATATCACTCGTGGATGGAAGTAGCAGGTGTAGAGCACAAAGAGATGGAAACATTGGAGTGAGAATACATTAATTGACATAAGCAAGGATAACAATAAAAATGCAAACATCCAAAAATAAAAAACACATTTAGTACTTTCTCAGTTCATTTTAAATATGTTTAGATTTGTGTTATTTGTAGAGTTTTCAGTTATGCTTTTACCACGAACATGAAATATCAATTTTTATATTAATCGTTGAATACAGTATTAAAATATGTACCAGAGTTATCATTAACCAATTACTTCTTGTTGGAATATGTTTGGTGCAACAACTCTATTCCTGTCTATGAGTGTTTAATTGCTAGAATTGTATGCTGCTTATAAAGTTTTTAAAAAAAATTCACAGAGGCTCACACAGGAAGAGCATGTGACTGTATTTCCTGTTTTGCTGTGTCTGTGTATGAGAGAAGCAGCCTGCTATAGATGCTGCACAGATAGAGACACCCAAATGATTTAATCCTGATCTATTAAGCTTATCACATATTGTTACTGATTGTTTCTGAATAAAGAAGCTCTGTCACACCCTTGGAGAGTATCCTGAATAATCTGATGTCAACAGGTTATAATAATAATAATAATCTTTATTTATATAGCGCCAACATATTCCGCAGCGCTTTACAGTGTAACAGTTTCAAAACATAAGTCATAAGTAACAACGTTAACAATACAATAATTAAAGCAAAATAAGCCGACCCTGCTCGTGAGAGCTTACAATCTACAATGAGGTGGGGGAATACAAAGTACAGGTGTGTATATACAATGGTGCATTTACAATGATGGTCCAGCCATCTTGAGGGAGTGAGGGATGGATGGAGATAGTGAATGGGCTACACATACGCACTTAAACATAAAACGACTTTGATTAGTGAATGTGATAGGCCACTCTGAACAAATGTGTTTTGAGGGAGCGCCTGAAACCATGCAAATTGTGGATAGTCCTAATTTCTTGGGGTAGAGCATTCCAGAGGATTGGCGCAGCGCGGGAGAAGTCTTGGAGTCGGGAGTGGGAGGTACGGATTAGTTCAGAGGTTAGTCGAAAGTCGTTTGCAGAGCGCAGCAGTCGGTTAGGCCGATAGATAGAAATGAGGGAGGAGATGTAGGGGGGTGCTGCACTGTGGAGAGCTTTGTGGGTGAGAACCAGTACTTTGAATTGGATCCTATAATTAATGGCCAGCCAGTGTAAGGACTGGCGAAGAGTGGACGCGTCCGAGTACCGATTAGCCAGATGAATGACCCTGGCTGCTGCATTAAGGATGGACTGGAGAGGGGATAGTCGAGTAATGGGGAGGCCAAGTAATAGAGCGTTGCAGTAGTCCAGGCGGGAGTGGATCAATGCTACAGTGAGGGTTTTTGTTGTTTCCATGGTGAGAAAAGGGCGGATTCTAGAGATGTTCTTTAGGTGTAGACGGCAAGAGCGGGCAAGAGATTGTATATGGGAGGTGAAGGAGAGATTGGTGTCAAACATAACACCCAGACAGCGAGCCTGCTGCCGGGGTGTTATTATGGTGCCGCCCACAGAGAGGGAAATGTCAGATTTAGGAGGTTAGTAGACTGCGGGAGCAGAAGGAGTTCAGTCTTGGAGAGGTTAAGTTTCAGATGGAGAGCGGACATGATGTTGGAGACTGCAGACAGACAGTCGGTGGCGTTCTGTAGAACAGCGGGGGTAAGGTCGGGGGATGACATGTATAGTTGTGTGTCATCAGCATAAAGATGGCACTGAAAGCCAAATCTGCTGATGGTCTGTCCAATTGGGGCCGTGTAGAGAGAGAAGAGAAGGGGGCCAAGGACTGAGCCCTGGGGTACACCGACAGTGAGAGGAAGAGGAGATGATGTGGAGCCAGAGAACGAAACACTGAAGGAGCGGTCAGAAAGATAGGAAGAGAACCAGGAGAGAACAGTGTCCTTAATACCTAGTGACTGGAGCCTAGACAGTAGGAGACAGTGGTCAACAGTGTCGAAAGCTGCAGAAAGGTCGAGTAGAATGAGCAGAGAGTGGTCGCCATTACGTTTTGCTGTCAGAAGGTCATTGGTCACTTTGATGAGTGCAGTTTCAGTCGAATGTAGGGGGCAGAAGCCGGACTGTGAAGGGTCTAGGAGGGAGTGAGTGGAGAGGTAACGGGTAAGGCGGGAGTAGACTAGGCGCTCCAAAAGTTTAGAGATGAAGGGGAGATTGGAGACCGGTCTGTAGTTGTTTGTGCAGGAAGGGTCGAGAGCGGGTTTCTTTAGTAGCGGAGTAATGATGGAGTGTTTGAAGGAGGATGGGAAAATGCCAGAGGAGAGTGAGAGATTAAAGATTGTAGTTAAGTGAGTTGGTTGTGACAACTGGAGAGAGAGACTAGAGGAGATGTGAGGGGATGGGGTCGGTAGTGCATGTAGTCGGACGAGAGGACTAGAGGAGTCTGGAGACTTCTTCTTCTGTGATGGGATCAAATGTGGAAAGTGAGCCAGGGGAAATGCAGGGTGGGATGGGAGTCACAGCACTTGGTGGTTGAGAGCAGATTTCCTGACGGATAGTATCTATTTTTTCTATAAAGTGGGAGGCCAGGTCGTCAGCACAAATGTCTGTGATAGGGGCTTGTGCTTTTGGCCTGAGGAGGGAGTGAAAAGTGTCAAAAAGTTTCTTGGGGTTGTTGGCTAGTGAGGAGATCAGGGTGGTGAAGTAGGTCTGTTTGGCGAGGTGAAGGGCAGCATTATAAGTTCTTAACATGAATTTAAAGTGAATTTATGGGCTTAGAGTGACACAGAACCCCAGAGTAACACAGCAACAGAAGCCCAAAGCAAAAGCAGCACAGAGAAACAGAAAAGATGTCCACTATCAGCAATCCTGTCAAGTTCTCAGTGCCAAGCCTCATTAACAAGAACTACCAGTCCTGTAAATTCAAGGTGATGATGATGCTCATAAGAGAAGGTACGTGGAAATATACTCAGGAACAAGTGCCTCATCATTACCAGATGATTGGCTAGAGAAGGATCAGAAAGCACAAAGCACACTCTCCCTCAGTGTAGATGATAATCAGATTGTGCATATATGTAAGTGTGCAACTGCAAAGGAGATGTGGGATGATTTACAGAATGTGCCTGAAAGATCAAATCTCAGCAATAAGTTTTATCTCATGAGTAGGGTTGAGCATTCCGATACCGCAAGTATCGGGTATCGGCCGATATTGGCTGTATCGGAATTCCGATTCCGAGTTCCGATATTTTCGTCATATCGGATACCGGAATCGGAATGTCACTGTCACTGTCAGTGTCCGTCGGTCGGGTCTGTCAGGAGTCAGCGGCACTTACCTGGCAGAAGATCTCCGGCGGTCACATCCCGGACTGCTTAATGGCCGCCATCCTCTTCTCCCCGGCGGTCACATGCAGTATCTCGCGATAACTGCAGTGACTGCTGGGTAATCGCGGCCGTAAAGCAGTCCGATGACGTCACCACCGGGGAAGCTGGTAAGCAGCTGTGCTGCGTCGGGATGTCAGGCTCTGCCTGTCATTCCGATGTAGCAGAGCTGGATCGTCGTGGGACAGTCGTTACTATGGACTGCGTCGGACAGGTGGTATACTGTTGGTTTGTTTTTTTTATTTTTTTACAGGAGATCGATGGCGTCGCAGGAATGAGAGAGTAATAAAAAAAATGAAAACTGTGTTGTCTCTTTTATTTCATTAAAATACTTTTTTCTTGCTGTGTCTTTTTTTTAAACATTTAAAAACTTTGGGATTAATAATGGATCGGTGTCTTATTGACACCTCTCCATTATTAACCGGGCTTATTGTCACCGTGCAATCAACGGTGACATTAACCCCTTATTACCCCGCTTGCCACCGCTACAGGGCAAGTGGAAAGAGCCGGGTAAAGTGCCACAATTGGCACATTTTTTGATGCGCCAAATGTGGGGCTGCTGTAGCCTGGTATTATCAGGCTGTTGAGGGCCAAAATCCATGGGCCTTGACAGTCTTTTAATACCAGGCCGCAGCAGTCTGCATTTTACTTGGCTGGTTAACAAAAATAGGGGGACCCCTACGCCGTTTTTTTTTCGAGGGGATCCCCTATTTTTGTTAACCAGCCAAGCTAAGCAGACTGCTGTGGCCTGGTATTATCAGGCTTGCAAGGTCCATGGATATTGGATCCTTACCAGCCTGAAAAACCAGGCCTCAGCGGTCTGCTTCATCTGGCTGGTTAACAAAAATAGGGGGGACCCCACGCCAATTTTTTTCGAGGGGATCCCCTATTTTTGTTAATCAGCGAAGATATGCAGACTGCTGTGGCCTGGTATTATCAGGCTGGCAAGGTCCATGGATCTTGGCTCCTTAACAGCCTGAAAATCCAGGCCTCAGCGGTCTGCTTCATCTGGCTGGTTAACAAAAATAGGGGGGACCCCACGCCAATTTTTTTCGAGGGGATCCCCTATTTTTGTTAATCAGCCAAGATATGCAGACTGCTGTGGCCTGGTATTATCAGGCTGGCAAGGTCCATGGATCTTGGCTCCTTAACAGTCTGAAAATCCAGGCCTCAGCGGTCTGCTTCATCTGGCTGGCTAACAAAAATAGGGGGGACCCCACGCCAATTTTTTTCGAGGGGATCCCTATTTTTGTTAATCAGCCAAGATATGCAGACTGCTGTGGCCTGGTATTATCAGGCTGGCAAGGTCCATGGATCTTGGCTCCTTAACAGCTGAAAATCCAGGCCTCAGCGGTCTGCTTCATCTGGCTGGTTAACAAAAATAGGGGGGACCCCACGCCAATTTTTTTCGAGGGGATCCCCTATTTTTGTTAATCAGTTCCCTCTGACGTCACTGATGGTGTCCCTGGCTGAACTGAAGTGAAAGTGGAAAGCAATCAATTAAGCTTTCCACTTTCTCTCCTGTCAGCCAGGAGAGGAGCTCATTCATTTGGGGGTTTACTGTGAGGCTGCAGCATTAGCTGCGGTCCCTGTGTCGGGTTCATAATGACATACTACTCGTCCTCAGTCACTCCAAATTAGACTACGAGCACGGGTCGACCAAGAATGAATCAGGCAATAAGCTGGTTCAGACTTCAGAACATGCTCCAGAGACTGTTTGCCCTAGCTTTGTCAGCAAGCTCTGAACTTTTTTATTCACATACATAAAAATTACATACACAGGACATTAGGGTGGAGTAAGGGAGGGATTGGGGGAAGGAGGTATACTGAACATGTCCATATATGTACACGTCTAGCATCTGGTCATCCTAATTGGTCCTTAGATCTTCTTCTAAGTCCTCCTTTATCGTGTTGTCATCCTTAGTTTCATTTCTTGAGAAACGATTCTGTTCTTCTTGTAAATCACATGTGGTTCCTCAATTCCCCAAAGGTGGGGGCATTTCAGTGGATCCAGTTCAAGTTATTAGATAGTTAGTGTAATACAGTGATAGGACACAAGGTGGAGACAGACACCAGCAGATACTGACATTATCTTAAAATAAGTTTCAATCTGAATAGTATTCTTTTAAGGAAAACTTCGTGTTTACCTTGACATATCAAAATAACAAGACACATATACACACTATGAATATAAAAGTATAGTAGAAAATTATATTTTACCTTGACAATCCCCCCTAAACACTAAGTTTTCCCTTAATTTATGCGGCCTTCGAGACTGTCCATGTGTGGGGACAGGGGTAATGGATTTCTTCGCTTGGTCATTTTAGAAACTGGCCCCTTATGGACCGTCCCCAAACAACCAAGTCCCTACCAAAACCTGCACATGGAGTTCTCCCACTATCCCTAAACTAAATCTCTTATTTCCATTTGTATTTTGTTATAGGGGGTTTTATCAGGTTTATCCTGCGGAGTATATTTCTCCATATCACCCTTATCAGTGTCTTCATATAGTAGCGACACAACTTCCTGATGAAGGAAAGTACCTGAGGAGGCGGCTGCATTGGTCACAGCTTTCCTATACATAGATATCACACAACATAGAATTATCAATCCTAGCACCAAAAAGCCCTGCTACCACTAAGCAGGCTTGTTGGAGAAATCCTTTGAGTCCTCCAAGCCACCCTAAGAAGAAAGAGGTATCTACTCCTGCATTGGCCTTTATTTCCTGAGCCAGATTTTTAATCTTTGTAAGGGCCACTATAGTTTTACCATTGACTCCAGAATTCTGAGGAATATAAGTACAACATTCTTCCCCTATCATCCCACAGACTTCATCTTTTTCAGCTAGAATCATGTCAATGGCCAGTCTATTTTGAAGAGTCATTCTTGTGTTGGGGCCCAATTCCTCAACTATACCCTGGAAAGTATCTTGACTAAAATTGACAAATCTTTGCTCAGTGTAGTATATATAATTTATCCAATCTACATTGTAATTGATCTGCACAGTTGGGATGAGAGAACGGAAACCCGCCAGGATCTGATTCTGAGCTTTATATTCGTCTGGGACCCCCCTAGGAACACCTATGGGATCCATATAAACTTTGGGATCCTCAGCATAACCGGTGTGTAGCTGACCCAGACTCCTTCTCTTTCTGGATATCAGTGGAGCTATATTCTCGGATCCAGACTCTTTCTCACGTGTCTTTTAATGACTACCCAGTCTCCAGACTGCAGACTCCCAGGATCCAAGTTCGGATCTGGAAGAGAACTGAAAACATTATCATATACTTTCTTGAATTTTTTTATGCAAATCCCTTACATATGAGCTTAATACATGGTTACTCATTTCCAGTGCTTGGGAAAAGAAACATCCTAAACTAGGCACTTTGCCAAATAATACTTTATACGGAGAAAGTCCAGTTTTTCTATTTGGAGTGTACTTTACTGAGTATAGGGCTAATGATAAACATTCAGGCCAAGATTTCCCTGTTTCAGCCATGGCCTTTTAGATTTTTAACTTCAATGTCCTATTTAGTCCTTCTACTTTTCCACTGCTTTGTGGATAATATGGGATGTGGAAAACTTATTAAATTCCCAGAGCTGTCAAGACTTCATTCATTATTTCACCTGTGAAATGTGTACCTCTGTCACTTTCGATCACCTCTGGTACTCCATACCTGCACACCACCTCCGCAAGCAGCTTCTTTACGATTGCCGCAGCCGTAGCCTTGGCAATCGGGAAAGCCTCCGGCCAACCTGAGAATAAATCAAAAACACACCAACACGTACTCCCATGAACCTGATTTTGGCAGCTGAATATAATCAATCTGCAGTCTCTGGAAAGGATAGAAGGGCCGAGGGGCGTGTTTGGGTGGTGTCTTCACTACCCTTCCCTGATTATGTGTAGCACATACCATGCATCCCTGGATCAAACCTTCTATACAGGTGGAAAAACCTGGTGCCACCCAATGCTTCTGCATCACGCTCATTACAGCAGTTTTGGACTGGTGGGTTGGCCCATGTAACATCTGGGCGACCGCAGGGTACAACGCTCTTGGAAGGCATCGACGCATCCCTCTTCCCCATACCCCATTTGCTTCATTCAGACATGCACCTTCTTTTTCCCACTTTTCTACTTCCTCCTGGCGCACCTGAGCCTGCATCTGGGATAAGGCATCCTCCGACACAAAGGGATTTTTGGGAGCGCTTACCTGGTGCATCGTTACCCCTTGGAGTGGTCTACTGGCTGCTGTTTTTGCTGCTGCATCGGCCATTGCGTTTCCTTTACTCATCTGATCAGTGCATCTGGTATGTGCTTTAACTTTTATGACAGCTACTTCTTTTGATAATTGTAATGCATCAATTAACTGCTGGACTGCGTCAGCATTTTTAATGGGATGTCCTGCTGCCGTCAGGAATCCTCTAGACTTCCAAATTGGACCCAAATCATGAGCTATACCGAATGCGTATCTAGAATCTGTGTAGATGTTAACAATTCTACCTTCAGCTATCTTACAGGCCTCGGTCAGAGCCTTAAATTCAGCCTCCTGGGCCGACTGATATGGGAGCATTGGTTCTGCTTTGATTACTGCATTCAGGGAGACGATGGCATACCCAGTGTGGAAGGTACCTGAGTCATCTTGGTAGCGAGTTCCATCTACAAAAGATTTAAAATCAACATTACGTCTTTCAGTTTTAAACACTATGGGTAGGCCTGCTGTTTCCTGTGCCATAAGCTGAACATAATCATAAGGAATCTCCTCTCTTGGATCTTCTTTGTACAATACCGTACCTGGCCTCCCCCTAGATCCGAGAGAGGTAACAATGTGGCAGGATTAAGTGTGGTACATCTCTGCAAAGAAACATTTGGAGGCATTAAAAGTGCACATTGCAATCGAAGATGACGTGCAGCTGAAAGATGTGCCGGCTGCACCTGGTTCAGTATGGTGTATACATCATAAGGTGTAAGTGTTGTCAGTGGATGATCAAGAACGATATCTGACGATTTGTGGAGCAATAGTCCTACAGCATGTACTGCCCATACACAGGACGGGGCACCTCTAGCCACTGCATCTAGTTTTCCACTGAAACAGGCCACTGGCCTTTGATTGTTACCATGTAACTGAGTCAATACTCCTGCCGCGCGTCCCTGCTGTTCATAAAGATACAGGGTGAATGGTAGTTCATAGTTGGGGATTCCTAGTGCTGGAGCTGCCACAATCCTGTTTTTGAGGGAATGAAAACAATCTATACCTTCAGGAGTTAGTTTAAAAAGCACAATGGTGATACAGTCATAGAGAGGCTGCATGAGGATTGACACAGCACGAATCCACTGCCTGCAGTAGAAAATCAGTCCAAGAAATATCCTAAGAGCAGCAACATTAACAGGAATAGGAAAATTCTGTACAGCTTCTTTGCGAGCGCTGGTCAGATGTCGTTCCCCCCGGTATAATACAATATTCCAAAAAGATAACTGAAGATTTACAAAATTGCAGTTTATCCTTTAACGCTTTACAACCTGCTTGGTACAAAAACAACATAAGTAATATTGTTGCAATACTACACTGTTTCCTGGAGGGGGCACAAATCAGTAAATCATCAACATATTATAAAAATAACATTGGCAAAATCAATAACTATAAACTAAACAGCATCCTGAGATATCTGGAACAAAAGTGTATATATATATATTGTACCAGCCAATACATAGAGGGTTAAATCTCGTAGCCGAAGGGGGAAGCTGAAGATTGGAATTTGTACTGTCAAGGCCATTGATAAGGAACCTTACTCTTAGCTGCAGAGATGCCGAAGGTGGGGGCTAGGTTTTAACTAAAACATCCCTTGTTACCAGTTTCTGCATCTGCTGAGCAATAGCCGTTTCTTGAGCTAAACTTAAGAGGATACTGTCTCTGTTGGGGCAGGATTGCACCTGGCTTTAATTTGACCATGACTGGCTGCACCCTTAATCTGCCCACATCCGTTTTATCTAAAGCCCAGAAATCATGCGGTATCACACCTTCTAACATTGAAGGAAATTAATTTATGTCCTCTGTATTAGCAACGTCTAGCGACATGATTTTACAAAGAGTGCTCTGCTTCAGTCCTGGTGTCATAGTGACAGTTCCATCCGGATGATACTCAATATGTGCTTGCAATTGTGACAACACATCACTTTCCTGGTGCCTAATGTCTTCTGTTTTTAACATACCAGCATGATGGAGTATTGAATGTATAGTGGCCCGAAGGGTGGCCCGTGACTCATTTGAGTTTAGAGGATCATGGACTGGACCTACTACATGGATGATGATATCAGCGGGAAGGTCCCCTGCATGGGTTGTCAGAGTCTGTCCAGGTGGCAAAGGGTCATGAGTGTGTATATGAGCCACGCATTCTGCAGTGACGATGGGACCACCAGCTTGGGCTATTAATAGAGCCAGACCCCCTTTATTGGAGCAGTTGGAGTTGACAGGACTAACTATAGCACCAACCCGATGTGTCAGGATATCACCGTACCCTATGGATAATGTCACTGGATTTCCGTTGCGGTCTGTGTAATGCTGTGAATGGCAGGGATACCAGTTTTCAAGTACACCGGGAGCTGGGGGCCTGACCGGGGTTTCCGTGAATCTTACAGAGCGACTGTCCTCTCTGAGAATTTGTGAAGGAGAGGAAGGTGCCTCATCTCTGGAGTAGGGGTGGAATAGGCCCTAGGACCAGGGGTTGACAATGATGGTGGGGGAATGGAGGAGGGAAGAAAAGATACTGGTGGTGCTGGGGATAGTGGTGGCTGTTGAGGGGCCCACCCCTCTTCTATCTCCTGATCCTCCTCCCCTTCGTTAGATCCCATAATATCACGGCGGCGGCTTCTGATCATTGTCTGAAAAACTGAAGATTCATGCATTGCAGCAATGGCCGGGTTGGGGTGTGTGAAAGGGAACAATGGTGTTGCATCTGGTGCCATATTGGGAGCTGTGGCCTGCACAGGTGCGGGCGGGGGCTGGTAGTAGGCCCTGGTTGGTGTCAGCAAGGGATATAGGCCTGACTGGGTGTGCTTGGGTGTCTCAAGATGGCCGCCGGAGGAGATGGGGTGTTGGTCATTTCCAGGTGTATTAAGATGGCCACTGGGTTTACCAAAATGGCCGCTGGGTGTGGGAGGGGCGATGGGCTGGGCATTACACCAGGGGCGACCCGCCCCACAAACACGGCAGGTCTCCGCCCAGGGCGGATTCTGTTCACCACACGCATGACAGGTCCAACCTCCCTTTGTTCTGAGATCGGCACCATTATAGGCGGTGGCCGAGGGCTTGGAGCGGCCATTTTAGTTACATCAACAAATTCACATGCAGAGCATTTTACATATCCAAACAAAGGCTCAGCACCTTCTAAATCTCCTGCTCCATTTACTTCCTTCCAGTCTTCAATTTTTAAATTATTTGCTACTCTCAAATGTGCCTGAGCCTGATGCAGAAGTCCCTCATCACCCAACTTTCCTTTCTTCTATGCTACATAATCCTTCTACACTGAAGGCTGAAATCTGCTCATACTCGGTAAGCTCATTATCTTATACAAACTCCTCACTTTCTTAACAGCCTTCTTGCCTCCACGTGATTCCATCAATTCAACCACTCCCAAAGCACCACCCTCTAACTTGTGGGTTTTGTTTGATTTAAACATGCGCATCATAATATTAACAGAGTGTAATGATCTGTCGCGACTCAGACCACCGGCGTCACTCGCAGGTCACCACCCGTCACTGCAGAGTCCCCCTCAATACTGTGACAAGACAGAGAGTCCCCCTCAATTCTGTCCCTTACCTAACTGTGGATGGTGACGTTATAGCGCAGCACACCGTGACACTCTACACAGCACAGAGTCCCCCTCTATATGCTGACACCTGGACTTCTCCTAATGAGACTTCCAGTGTTTAGACAAAGAGGACCCCCTCCATTTGTCTGAGACAAAGAGAACCCCCTCAACTTGTCTCCTAGCAAAATTTAGGTATGCGCACCCCTCCCACAATTCTCTATAAAATACTAGAAATTTAGACACTGCCAGATAATCACGGGAGACGACTTTCTATATAAAAGTACAGTGACTGGAGGAGGAGGAACGTGGTAATTTTGACTCAAGCACGTGCAGACATGCAACGTCACTCGGTCTCACTTGCTGGTTCGTGGCGTGGGATTGCCCTTGGTCTCACCACTCAACCGGTCACCCACCCAGACCCAAAAAGACAATACAGCTTAAGCCAACAATGACTGACACACAGGCAAGTGGGACGCATATAAAATATATGATCCCAACTTACCGTGTTCAACGGAGGCTGCAGTCCTCGCACTCAGTCACCGCGGGCACCACCGCAAAGTCCTCAGGACGGGTCCGGACGGGCGGCAATCCACTGCCCCACGTTGCTAGGCGCCAATTGTCGGGTTCATAATGACATACTACTCGTCCTCAGTCACTCCAAATTAGACTACGAGCACGGGTCGACCAAGAATGAATCAGGCAATAAGCTGGTTCAGACTTCAGAACATGCTCCAGAGACTGTTTGCCCCTAGCTTTGTCAGCAAGCTCTGAACTTTTTTATTCACATACATAAAAATTACATACACAGGACATTAGGGTGGAGTAAGGGAGGGATTGGGGGAAGGAGGTATACTGAACATGTCCATATATGTACACGTCTAGCATCTGGTCATCCTAATTGGTCCTTAGATCTTCTTCTAAGTCCTCCTTTATCGTGTTGTCATCCTTAGTTTCATTTCTTGAGAAACGATTCTGTTCTTCTTGTAAATCACATGTGGTTCCTCAATTCCCCAAAGGTGGGGGGCATTTCAGTGGATCCAGTTCAAGTTATTAGATAGTTAGTGTAATACAGTGATAGGACACAAGGTGGAGACAGACACCAGCAGATACTGACATTATCTTAAAATAAGTTTCAATCTGAATAGTATTCTTTTAAGGAAAACTTCGTGTTTACCTTGACATATCAAAATAACAAGACACATATACACACTATGAATATAAAAGTATAGTAGAAAATTATATTTTACCTTGACACCTGCAGTAAACATTAACCCTTTCTGAAGGATTACACCGTGGGACCTGACTGTGCATCGGATTGGTAAGAATAATTTTGCTTTATTATTTTATTTTTATTACAGGAAATGGTTTTAGCAGGTAAATAAAATATGGTCAAAAACTGTGTGATTATTTCATTAAACTTCTTTTTTATTAAAGTGTGTGTGTTTGATTTTTCTTTCATACAATAGGATTAATAATTGATAGTTGTCTAATTGACAGCTCTCAATTATTAACCTGGCTTAAAGTGACCTTTCAATTGCAAGGTCATTTTAACCCTTATTAACCCATTCGCCACCGCTACAGGGCAATGGGAATAGACGGGCAAAGTGCCAGAAAGGGCAAATCTAATTAGAGATTTGCCCTTTCTGGGGTGTCTGGGGGCAGATGTTAGTAGCCGGGGGGGGGGCAAAAATAATGGTCCCTCTCTGGGCTATTATTATCTGCCCCCACTCACTGGCTTTGTCTGTCTGGTTGCGAAAATAGGGCGGGAGCCCACGCATTTTTTTTCAGCAATTTTACACCTCATATATATATATACATGTCATTGAGTTTGTGACACATATATATATATATTTATAGTTCATACACTTCTACATAGTATAATAGCCGCTAATTCAATTGCCGGCTTTTGTGAAAATGCAGAACCCGACATGAAATGACACTTGGTTTACATAGAGTTAACCATGTCTTTTCATGTACTTTGATATCTGATTTGCACAAACAATTACATGAGTGTAAGTGTGCAAAATTTAACACCTGTAGGGTTAATTAAAGGTGTAAATTCGTAGCAAAAAAGTCCTTTTTTTTACAACGAATTTACACCTTTAATTAACCCCTACAGGTGTGAAATTTTGCACACATAGACTGATGTAATTGTTTGTGCAAATCAGATAGCAAACGACATGAAAAGACATGGTTAACCCTATGTACACCAAGTGTCATTTCATGTCGGGTGCTTCTGTCTTTTCACAGAAGCCGGCTTTACCCGGCAATTGAATCAGAGGATATTTTACTATGTAGAAGTGTATAAACTATACATATATGTATATATATATGTCACAATGACATGTATATATATATATATGTATTCTATGTGTGTATATTTAGTGTTTACAAGGAAAGAATGGGGTTTTTTTAGTTCCGATATTTTGTTCCCATAGACTTACATGGGACTTCCGGTATCGGTATCGGGTATCGCCGATATTTTAATGATATCGGCGATACCATTCCGATTCCGATACTTTTGGATATCGGAAAGTATCGCTCAACTCTACTCATGAGAAAGCTGTATCAGCCTAAGATAAGTGATGGCCAGAATATGCAGGACTATATAAGAAACACCCTAGAGATTGTGGAGCGTCTCAGGGGTATTGGAGAAGAAATTAAAGATTTTCATGGTGCTGCACTTCTATGAAGTGGTCTTCCAGAAAGTTATGACACACTTGTGACTGCCCAAGATGCACGGCCAGATGATGTATGAGTATGTTAAAGGCAAACTTGTGGATGAATTCAAGAGAAAAACACAGCATGAAAGCAGCAGTAATGAATCCAGAGCAGAAACAGCATTAAAGACACAGGATTTCCCTAAATATAAGAGCAATCTAAAAGAAACTCGTGAATGTTTTTTTCTGTAAAAAGCCCGGCCACCTTAAAGCAGACTGCAGAATTTGGAAAGCAAGAATGAGTCAGCTTAACAAGCAGAACAGTCATCAAAGGGTTAAAACAGCTGTGAATGAAGATTCTGCATGTGTTAAAGCTGCATTTAATGCCAGTACAGGCCCATCTGCAAAGCATATATGTTGTATAGATTCTGCTGCAAGCAGTCATATGACAAATAATGAGGATTTCTTCACTGACCTTAATGAAAGCAAGTCAGAAAAGGTAATCTTAGCTAGTGGTCACTATAGGACTTCAGAAGGAGTAGGAGATTGCTATCTCCACTTTCCAGTTTCCTCAGCACAAAACAGAAAGATCCCAATAAAGCATGTTCTCTACGTTCCCAGCCTTGAAAGCAATCTTCTGTCAGTAAAGAAGCTCATGCAAAAGGGGAATGTAGTTACTTTTAGAGATAACAGGTGCATCATCTCAAAGAAGAATCACACTCTTGCAGAAGGAAAAAGATGAACTTTATTAGCTAAAATGCAAAGAAAGAGTGTACAGTGCTAGACAAGATCTGCATAAGAGCTATATCCATGTATAACACAGACGTCTTGGGCACAGAGACCCAGAAGCAGTAAGGAAGCTAGATCAACATGCAAATGGTATTGAAATCAACCAGTGTACTCAAATGATGAAGTGCACTAGCTATCTTACAGGGAAAATGTCCAGAAAATCCTTTCCTAAAATAAGCACAACTAGATCTGTGTTAGGTTCTGCTAAAAGCACTAAGGAAAGAAGGGAGATCTGTCCCTACGATAGAACTAAGCTGGATCCCTACGATGTAACGGGGAACCTGATCCTGCGATCAGACCCGCTAAAGTCCTCAGCTAGTCTGTACGAAGACCTATAGATGCGAGGAAGGGATCCCTACAAGAACTAGGGACTGGGAGAAAGATGGACACCTCCTAACAGAAGTTGTAGTAGTAAAAGACAAAAAAAACAACATAGAACATAGAGGTCCGAAGACCAAGCAAAACTGACTAAGGTAACAAAGCACCTGGCTAACTTAAGAGTAGAAATTACAATGAAGTCCAGCAAAGCCAGAAGGGCGGAGCAGGATTAAATAGGCAAAAAAGGTCATGTGACCAGCAAAATAGAAAAACCCTAACAGGAGAGTTCTAACAGTACCCCCCCCCCCCCTTCTAAGAGGATCCTTCAGATCCCCTAGGCCCAGGCTTATCCGGAAACCTCTTGTGAAACGCTCTGATAAGCCTGGACACAGAAACATCATCCGCCCTCACCCATGAGTTATCCTCGGGTCCGAAACCTTTCCAATCGACGAGATACTGCAAACTCCCTCTATACTGTCTAGAATTTAGGATGCGGGAAATTTCGTATTCCCCGTCCTCCACCACCGGGGAACAGTGGCAGAGGCGTCTCCATCCGACACATCAGCTCTTTTCAACAGAGAAACATGAAACACCGGATTAATCTTCCAGGAGGTAGGAACCTCCAACCTAACAGCAGAATGGTTAACAACCTGAAGCACCTTAAAGGGCCCTACAAACTTGGGACCCAATTTTTTAGAAGGAATCCTCAACCGCAGATTCTTAGAGGACAACCAAACCATGTCACCAATAGCAAACAAAACCTCTTGCCGTTTCCTATCAAAGTACCTTTTAGATTTTCTGTTAGCCTCCTGAAGATTAACACGCACATCCGTCCAAACTCTCTCCAAATCACCGGAAAAATTCTCCTCTTCAGGCACGGCCGATACCAATTTGGAGAATGACCCAAACGACGGATGCCTCCCAGTACAACAAAAAAAAGGCGAACAACCAGCAGAAGAGGATGTATGGTTGTTAAGAGCGAATTCAGCAAGTGGCAGAAACTCAGAACACCCCTCTTGATTGTCTGCCACAAAACAATGCAAGAACTGCTCAACATCCTGGTTTTTCCTTTCTGTCTGGCCATTAGACTCAGGATGATATCCGGATGAAAACGACAAATGAACTCCCAACCTGTCACAAAAGGCGCGCCAAAAACGAGCCACGAACTGAGGTCCCCTATCAGAAACAATGTCAGTAGGAACGCCATGTAGTCTGACAATTTCCTTGACAAAGGCCTTAGCGAGAGTCTTAGCGCAGGGCAGTTTGATAAAAGGAACCAAGTGACACATCTTGCTAAAACGGTCCACGACCACCCAGATGACAGTGAAACCCTCAGAGGGGGAAGGTCAGTAATAAAGTCCATAGCCAAATGTGTCCAAGCTGCACTAGGAACCTCCAGAGGGCAAAGCAACCCCGCAGCAGGAGTATGTGAAGACTTAGATCTAGCACACACAGTGCATTGACGCACCCACTTAATGACTTCCTTCTGCCATCCAGGCCACCAAAAACTGCAACCCACAAGTCTCTTGGTCTCAGAGATTCAAGGATGACTTGCCAACCGAGACTCATGACACTCAACAAACAAATCTCTCCTAAAGGTCCCAGGCACAAACAACTTCCCATGGGGAGAGTTAGATGGGGCATTCTCCTGTGCTTTAAGAATCTCATCTTCCAACACAGAGTCCAAAGCAGCAATCACAACCCCTTCTTGTAAAATGTTCTCCTCCTTCTCAGCACCGACCATGGGAGAAAATCTGCGAGACAAAGCATCAGCTTTAACATTCTTAGTACCTGGGATGTAAGTAACGGAAAAATTAAACCGCGAGAAAAACAGTGCCCACCTAGCCTGACGGGCATTCAAGCGTTTGGCCGCATCAAGATAGATCAGATTTTTATGATCAGTGAAAACCTGAACGGGAAATTCAGCACCTTCCAAGAGATGACGCCAGTGTTCAAATGCGAGTTTAACAATTCCCTATTACCAATATCGTAATTCAGTTCAGTCTCAGAAAATTTTTTTGAAAAAAAGGCACAGGGATGTACTCCATCCGTCTTTTCCTGAGACAACACCACGCCGACCCCCACAGAAGAAGCATCAACCTCAACCAAAACGGTTTAGTCACATCAGGCTGCATAAGGATGGGAGCCGAGCTGAACCTCTCCTTTAGAAACACAAAAGCTTCAATGGCCTCAGTAGTCCACTGAACCGCATTAGCACCTTTCCTGGTGAGATCGGTCAGTGGTTTGACAATAATAGAAAAATTTTTAATGAATTTTCTATAATAATTGGCGAAACCCAAAAACCTCTGTATCGATTTCAAACCAATAGGCCTAGGCCATTCCTGCACAGCTTGAACTTTCACCGGGTCTATCTCAAATCCTTCGCTGGAGATAATGTAGCCCAAAAAACTAATTCTCTGTACAGCGAACTCACATTTCTCTAGCTTAGCAAAAAGCGAATTGACAATTAATAACTGTAATACCTCACGTACGCTCCGCCAATGAGACTCCAGATCCGGCGAATAAATCAAAATGTCATCCAAATACACAACCACACTTTTGCCGATCAAAGGTCTAAGGATGTCATTAATAAGATTCTGAAAAAATGCAGGAGCATTAGTAAGACCAAAAGGCATAACAAGATTCTCAAAATGACCCACAGGAGTGTTAAAAGCAGCCTTCCATTCGTCACCCTCCTTCATGCGCAACAAATTGTATGCCCCCCGAAGATCAATTTTAGAGAACCACTTGGCCCCCACTAACTGGTTAAACAAATCTGGAATCAATGGCAGTGGGTAAGGATTGCGTACAGAAATTTTATTAATCTCACGAAAGTCCAGACAAGGACGTAAACCGCCGTCCTTTTTTTTAACAAAAAAAAATCCAACAGCCACAGGAGACTTGGAAGGCCTAATGTGACCAGCGGCCAAGCTTGTCTGTATGTATTCCGCCAAAGCCTTTCTCTCAGGAATAGTAAGATTAAATAAACGACTTTTAGGAAGAGTCTCTCCAGGGACAAATTCAATAGTACAATCATAGTCTCTATGGGAAGGCAAAATCTGCGATTCCTTCTCAGAAAAAACTTTCCAAAAATCCAGAATAGGTACAGGTAATTCCCCTTTATCCACAGCAGCAATACGCCCGTTACAACACTTGTCATAACACTTAGGGCTCCAGGACTTAATTTCATTGATAGACCAATCCAGTACAGGATTGTGCAATTTTAACCAGGCTAACCCCAAAACCACCGGAGAAGGCAAATTATTCAATACTACCAAATCCAAATTCTCTTGGTGAACACCATTAATAGTGAGGGGAAATTCATAGACCTTGTGAGTAACATTCTTCAAGGGAGAGCCATCAACAAAAACCACGGCAATAGGGGATGACAAAAGTTTGGGTTTTAATTTAAGTTTTTCCAAGAATCCCCCATCAATCACATTCAGAGTAGAACCACAATCGACAAATACCCGAAATTCCATTAATTCTTCCTGAGCAGCAGTAGTGGCAGAAAGAAAGACGCCCTTAGTGTTTAAACAGGCTATACGGGCGGAACTGACCTTTTTTTTTTTCCTTGTTCATACGAAGCACACAGTTCTTAATGAAATGGTCAGATTTGCCGCAATAAAAGCACAAACCTTCAGAAAACCTGCGGTCTTTTTCCTGAGAGCGAGGTGCCATCGCTCCAATCTCCATCGGCTCTCCAATGTCAGTACAGACCCTCTCAAGACTTGGAGCTGACATGGCAGAGGATTTTCTCTCATTAACCCTTGCATGCAGTATCCTATCCACCCGTATAGCTAATTGCATAGCCTCCTGCAAGTTACCAGGTGTGGGATAAGCAATCAGCAAATCTTTAACCCTTTCACCTAGCCCTGCAAGAAACAAACTTTTCAAAGCTGAATAGTTCCACCCCACCTGAGTAGACCACCGTCGGAAGTGAGTACAATATTTTTCCACATTACCTGATCCCTGCCTCAAACGTCTCAATTCTGTCTCAGCTGATGAGACACGATCAGGATCATCATACAATGACCCCAAAGCAGAAAAAAAAACTATCCTCTGATCTAAAGCATGGATCCCTAGGTTGTAGAGAAAAGGCCCACTCCTGAGGTTCTTTGCGCAAAAGTGACATTATGAACCCTATGCGCTGTGATTCATCACCAGAGGATCTGGGTCTGAAACTTAAATACAACAAGCAAGCATTTTTAAAAGAAAAAAAATCTTGTTGCTCACCAAAAACTAAATCAGGCAAACGTACCTTTGGCTCCCCAAAATGTGCTCCAGAACAGCTACTCACTTGTTGCTGGAGCTCAGCCACCTCCAGAGAGAGTCCCTGCAGGCGTTGAGCCAAGTCCTGAACCGACACCATGATGGAAACTGGAAATCTTTCCTTAGAGATATTTTTGGGCTGGACTTACTGTTAGGTTCTGCTACAAGCACTAAGGAAAGAAGGGAGATCTGTCCCTACGATAGAACTAAGCTAGATCCCTGCAATGTAACGGGGAACCTGATCCTGCGATCAGACCCGCTAAAGTCCTCAGCTAGTCTGTACGAAGACCTATAGATGCGAGGAAGGGATCCCTACAAGAACTAGGGACTGGGAGAAAGATGGACACCTCCTAACAGAAGTTGTAGCAGTAAAAGACAAAAAAAACAACATAGAACATAGAGGTCCGAAGACCAAGCAAAACTGACTGAGTAAGGTAACAAAGCACCTGGCTAGCTTAAGAGTAGAAATTACAATGAAGTCCAGCAAAGCCAGAAGGGCGGAGCAGGATTAAATAGGCAAAAAAGGTCATGTGAACAGCAAAATAGAAAAAACCTAACAGGAGAGTTCTAACAATCTTCACAGCCTCTGGAGCTGATACATACAGATGTATGTGGTCCAATGAGTGTTCAAACTCCTAACAAGAAGAGATATTTTCTCACATTTATTGATGACTACTCCAGATATACAGTCGCCTACCTGCTTCACAGTAAGGATGACGTTCCACAGAAACTTGAAGAATATCTTGCTGTAGTGTTTAACAATTTGGAAGAATGCCAAAAGCCCTGCGTGCAGATAATGGAACCGAATATATAAGTGGTAAGGTGCAAACTATTTTGAAAAAGGATGGAATCGTGTTCCAGACTACCATTCCATACACCCTAGAACAAAATGCCATTGCAGAGAGAAAGAACCGTACTCTCTGTGAAAGTGGAAGTACAGTGCCTTGCGAAAGTATTCGGCCCCCTGGAACTTATCAACCTTTTCCCACATATCATGCTTCAAACATAAAGATACCAAATGTAAATTTTTGGTGAAGAATCAACAAGTGGGACACAATTGTGAAGTTGAACGAAATGTATTGGTTATTTTAAATTTTTGTGGAAATACAAAAACTGAAAAGTGAGGCGTGCAATATTATTCGGCCCCTGTAACTTAATACTTTATTGCGCCACCTTTTGTTGCGATTACAGCTGCAAGTCGCTTGGGGTATGTCTCTATCAGTTTTGTACATCGAGAGACTGAAATTCTTGCCCATTCTTCCTTGGCAAACAGCTCGAGCTCAGTGAAGTTGGATGGAGATCGTTTGTGAACAGCAGTTTTCAGCTCTTTCCACAGATTCTCAATTGGATTCAGGTCTGGACTTTCATTTGGCCATTCTAACACCTGGATACGTTTATTTGTGAACCATTCCATTGTAGATTTTGCTTTATGTGACTGTATTTCCTGCTTTCCTGTGTCTGTGTATGAGAGAAGCAGCCTGCTGTAGATGATGCACAGATAGAGACACCCAAATGATTTACTCCTGATCTATTAAGCTTATCATATATTGTTCCTGATTGTTCCTGAATAAAGAAGCTCTGTTGTCACACGCTTGGAGAGTATCCTGAATAATCCGCTGCCAACAATTCTACTCATGCACTATGACTAAAGCTGAAACAGGAAAAATAAGAGTAGAATATCAGAATAGAATGATTGTCAGCCTCTTATATGGCACATGTATGATCACATACTCCTCGCAGAATAGCGTAGGCTATGTAGTATATGACCGGAGGGATGAATGGCCAGAAATTAGGATTTCCCATTGTTAGAACTGTATGAGCAACATAGTCACAGCACTCGCTAAAAAGCTTTGTCACATCCTGCTGCCTTTATAAATGTTTTTATATTCTGTTCACTTTGTACTCTAATATTTCTCTCCTCTAAAGTGTGTATGCAGTATCACATTTATGTGACCGGATGATATGACAGTGGGACTGCTTTGTCTCTAGCTCAACACGGTATCAATTGCCAGCAAAATGATCTGTTAAACATGGCTTAAAGAGAGTCTGTCAGCACAAAACGACTGTTCAAACCAAGCACAGGTGCACAGTGCACCCTTGGAGTGGCTAACCCCTTCAGTTTACTTTAATACCTACTGGTTTTGTACCTATTTTGCCCTTCTTTTCCTTAACTGATAAGTTTGGCTTTACAGGAGCCAAAGAAAGGCGAAAATAGATGGAAAATAAATAAGTGGGAAGGTGCACTACACTAGTGTCCAAAATTGTGGATACACTTGAAGTTTTTAATAATTTTCGAGGCTTCTGGAACTTTCGGCGATCTTAATTGCTTGATTACGTAATTATAGCCCTGTTACTAAAGATATCGGGAGACTTGTTTTTGATATTTTGTCGGTAGTTTTTATAATTTTGACAAGAAATACTGGACTTCGTTCTCCGTGAGTAAAATTCTTACATTTTTATTATGTTAAATTTTCTTTATGTCCGCATTAAATTAAAAAATAGTATTTTAAAGCTACAGTCGTCACTTGATCCTTTAAGTATAGGTCCTACAGGCTTTAATTTCTTTACAAACTATTGAGAATTTTTATTTCTTGTATTTTATTAATATATACATTTAATTTTTTTAGCTGAATAATTATAAATGTCTATTTTGAGCTCAAGAAAGATGTGTATCTTCAGGTACCGTGTTAGCCAGTAGATAGAAAAATATTTAGACTTGAGAGTCCTCAGTGGTTGATACCTTTTAATGGCTAACTGAAAAGATGGTAACAAATTGCAAGCTTTCCAGACTACTCAGGTCTCTTCATCAGGCTAGACTAATACAAAATCTGAAGAATCACATATTTATATACACAACAGGACACAGGAATAATGCAATAGGTAAGACAAGTGACGTGAAGCAGAACTGTCATTATGGCAGAGGGATGAACATAAATATTGGAACAGTTCATAGATAAGGAGTGAAAGTTTTATTACCCTCTGATTGGGGTCTGGTATTGTGTTGTGATGCCCCAGAAGGTCAGAGAAGCAGATTTCTTAATTGATATAGAAAGACATAAATCCATGTGACACGTTCATTCCAGCACTAAGAGTGTCAAAGGTCATCATAAGTTTATATTCCCAAACCTTTCTATCTTTCTCAGATTTGAAGTTAGATTTTAATACAAGTAATTCCATATCCATAATGCTATGACCGGGCATACAAAAGTGTTTTGCCACAGGTAAATCCATTCTTTTTTCTCTTATTGTGTGGCGATGAGAATTCATCCTTGTTCTCAGTTTTTGCCCGGTCTCCCCCACATACAGACCCCCAGTTGGACATTTAGTACATATAATGAGGTACACCACATTAGATGTGATGCAGCTGAAAGTACCTGGGATCTTGTAGTCCTGATGTGAGTTGGGGATCTTTATCTTGTCCGTGGTCATTATTAGATGCACAGGTTTTACATTTCTTCTAGTTGCAAGGAAAGGTTCCTGCAGCTGTTGGGGAGGACAGGGAGCTTCTGACAATGATGCTTCTTAGATTTGGGGGCTGCCTAAAACATAGTAGTGGGGGTCTGGAAATATGGATTGTAATCGGGCATCTTTTTGTAGTAAAGGTTGTAGTTTCCGTGCAGCTCCCCTTAGCATCTCCAGATTTGGATTGTAGGTGACCACTAGAGGCACCCGGTTATTTTCTTCTTTAGCTTTGTAATGTAGCAGGTGATTCCTTGATATTCTGGTGGCTCTTGTAATTTGGTTTTCAATTGTTCTTGGATGATAGCCCTGGTTCAAAAAAGTCTTTCTGAGGCGACCAAGTTGTTCATCTCTATCCATGGGGTTGGAACATATACGGTTGTATCTGATGGCTTGGCTGTAGACAATAGAGTTTTTTATGTGTTTTGGATGGAAACTGTCCCATTTAAGGTATGTTGGACGGTCGATTGGCTTCTGATACAGGGATGTCTCTATTTCATTGTTCTTTAGCTTAATGGTGGTGTCTAAAAAGTTAATTTCAGTGCTGGAGTAGTTAAGTGTTAAGTTGATGGTGGGATGAAATTGGTTGAACTGTTCATGGAACGTCTTTAGTGTTATGTTTCGGTAGCTGAGGAGTGCAGGCAAAAAAGGCAATACACCAGAGCAGTTGGAATCTATGAGATTGCAGTACCCTGACTAACCACAACAAAAAGAGGCAGCCGTGGAGCGTTCCTACGTTGGTCCTAGACGCCTCGTCACAGCCTGAGAAACTAACTACACCTAAAGATAGAAATAGGAAAGCTATCTGCAACGGGGCAGAACCCCAAAGATAATAGAAAGCCCCCAAACATGTAATGGCGGTTAGACAAGAAGAAATACAGACACAGACAGAAAATAGTATGAGCAAACGTTGGGGCCCAAACTAACTAAATAGAAAAGGATAGGAAGGGTACTTACTGCAATCCCAGAAAACCCTGAAAAGCACCAACTCTACTAATTTCAAAAATACCTGAGATCACACGACCTCTACCACCTAAATTAGTTCTCTGGTGTAACAAAATCAAAACAGCAGCCACTGAAAAAACTGGAAAAAGCAAAGGTACAAACATCAGTGGCTGAACTAAACTGAGAGGGCAAAAGCCCCCGGAGGGGACCCTGAAGGCCCCCACAGAAGTGCAGGACAAAATGCAAAAATCAAGCACAAAAACAAAAAGAAGAAAATGTCTTATCTGTTAGCAGGAGATGCAGACACGACACAGCAGGCTACAAAGGAAACAGGAATCAAGGATTCAGACCAGAACAATTGATCACCGGCAACCCTGATGGGAAGGTGACTCCCTTATATAAGACCAGTCAGTAACACCTGATTCCCAATCCTCACAATCTTCACAATCTTCACTGGACAGACCAGCACCGCTTGTAACCACCAGAGGGAGCCTCTGCTCAGAACTCATCCCAAGCCCACTCACAACAGTATCCCCCCTTGAGGAGGGGTCACCGAACCCTCATTTGAGCAACCAGGTCGGTCAGGATGAGATCTATGGTACGCACGGATGAGTCTCCTAGCATGGATGTCCGAAGCAAACACCCAAGAATTGTCTTGCTGACCATAACCTCTCCACTTAACCAAATACTGGAGTTTCCGTCTAGAAAAACGAGAATCTAATATTTTCTCAACCACATACTCCAGATTGCCCTCAACCAGAACAGGGTCAGGAGGCACAGCAGCAGGAACCACTGGCTCAACAAACCTCTTCAACAAGGACTTGTGGAACACGTTATGGATCTTAAATGTCCCTGGAAGAAGCAAACGAAAAGAAACAGGATTAAGAATCTCTATGATCTTATAAGGTCCAATGAACCTAGGCTTAAATTTAGGAGATGCTACTCTCATAGGAATATTTTTTGAGGACAACCAGACCAAGTCACCTACTTTAAACCGAGGACCATCAGTCCTGTGCCGGTTAGCAAACCGCTGGGCCCTCTCCTGAGAGAGGGACAACCTCTCCACTACCTGGTCCCAAATCTGTTGCATACGCTCCACAACATAGTCAACACCTGGACAGACAGAAGCCTCCGTCTGTCCTGAAGAAAATCGAGGGTGAAACCCAGAATTACAGAAAAACGGAGACATCAAAGTGGCAGAGCTAGCCCTATTATTAAGAGCAAACTCAGCCAAAGGCAAAAAAGAGACCCAGTCATCCTGATCAGCAGACACAAAGCATCTTAGATAAGTCTCCAATGTCTGGTTTGTTCTCTCAGTTTGACCATTGGTCTGAGGATGAAATGCCGAGGAGAAAGACAATTGAACACCCAGTTTAGAACAAAAAGTCCTCCAAAATCTGGAAACAAACTGGACTCCTCTGTCAGACACTATGTTCTCAGGAATGCCGTGTAAACGAACCACGTGCTGAAGGAACAACGGCACCAATTCAGAGGAGGAAGGCAACTTAGGTAATGGCACAAGATGTATCATCTTAGAAAACCTATCACAAATCACCCAGATGGCGGTCATTCTCTGAGAAACAGGAAGGTCGGAAATGAAATCCATAGAGATATGGGTCCATGGTCTCTTGGGCACAGGCAATGGCATCAACAAACCACTAGAGCGAGAGCAAGGCTTGGAGCAAGAGCAAGTCCCGCAGGACTGCACAAATTCCCTGACATCACGAGATAAGGTAGGCCACCAAAAGGACCGACTAACCAAGTCTCTGGTACCAAAAATTCCGGGATGCCCAGCCAACGCGGAACAATGAATCTCAGACATCACACTCTTTTTCCACTGGTCCGGGACAAACAATTTTCCAACAGGGCAGCGCTCGGGCCTATCCTCCTGACACCCCTCCAGAGCAAGTCTCAAATTAGGTGAGATGGCGGAAAGAACTACACCCTCTTTCAAAATAACAGAAGGATCAGATAACTCAGGAGAGTCCGCAAGGAAGCTCCTCGAGAGGGCATCCGCCTTAACATTCTTAGTGCCAGGAAGAAAGGAAACCACAAAATTAAAACGTGTGAAAAACAAGGCCCACCTGGCCTGTCTAGGATTGAGTCGCTTGGTAGATTCCAGATAAACCAGATTCTTATGGTCAGTAAGGACCACCACCTGATGTTTGGCTCCCTCCAGCCAATGTCTCCACTCTTCAAAAGCACACTTCATGGCCAATAACTCCCGATTACCCACGTCATAATTACGTTCAGTAGGAGAAAATTTTCGAGAGAAAAAGGCACAAGGGTTACTTTTAGAGGTCTCTGGATCTTTTTGGGACAAAACGGCACCTGCCCCAATTTCAGAGGCATCAACCTCCACCTGAAATGGCAGAGAAACATCAGGCTGCCGTAGAACAGGAGCAGAAGTGAATCTCTGCTTAAGTTCCTGAAATGCAGAGACTGCCTCAGGAGGCCAATTCACCACATCAGAACCCTTTTTGGTCAAATCAGTTAATGGTTTAACAATAACCGAGAAATTACCAATAAATTTACGATAAAAATTGGCAAAACCCAAAAATCTTTGAAGAGCCTTTAATGAAGTAGGTTGGACCCAATCACAGATGACCTGAACCTTGACCGGGTCCATTTCAATAACAGATGGGGACAAAATGAATCCCAGAAATGAGATCCTCTGTACACCAAAAAGACACTTTGATCCCTTCACATACAGAGCATTCTCTCTCAAAATCTGGAATACAGTTCGAACATGTTTCACATGAGAGTCCCAGTCATTAGAAAAAATCAAGATATCATCCAAATAAACAATCAGAAATTTATCCACAAAATCCCTGAAAATGTCATTCATGAAGGACTGGAAGACAGAAGGAGCATTAGTGAGCCCAAAGGGCATCACAAGGTACTCAAAATGCCCCTCCGGGGTATTGAATGCCGTCTTCCATTCATCCCCGTGCTTAATGCGAATAAGGTTATATGCCCCCTGAGGTCAAGCTTGGTAAACCAAGTAGCGTTTTTCACCCTGGAAAACAGGTCAGAAATCAAGGGTAACGGGTATTGATATTTCACAGTAATATTGTTCAAAAGACGATAATCAATACACGGCCTTAATGAACCATCCTTTTTGGCCACAAAGAAAAAACCGGCACCTAAGGGTGAAGAGGATGGTCTGATATGACCCTTCTCCAATGACTCCTTGATATAAGACCGCATAGCGTCATGTTCAGGTACAGACAAGTTAAAAAGGCGACCTTTAGGGAATTTACTACCAGGCACTAATTCAATAGCGCAGTCATAGCTCCTATGGGGAGGCAAGGATGCAGATTTACTTTCGCTAAATACATCAGAAAAATCAATCAAAAAGTCAGGAACATCCTGAGCCTGGGGGGAGGCAGAAAAAACAGGAGTGTTGGTATTAACACATTGGCAGCCCCAACTGGTTACAGACACAGATTTCCAATCCAAAACAGGATTATGAGACTGTAACCAAGGGAAACCCAGTACGATAATGTCATGCAGATTATACAGAACCAAAAATTTGCAGCACTCTTGATGATCAGGTTCAACCCTCATTATCACCTGAGTAGAGAACTGAGGTTTATTCTCAGCCAAAGGGTAGAATCGATCCCCAGTAGGGAATAGACTTCTGTAGGGGTATCAAGGGAAACCCACAACGTTTAGCAAAATCATAATCCATCAGGTTAATAGCTGCTCCAGAATCAACGAAAGCCTGAGCAGAAAATGAGGACAGAGAACATATCAGAGTGACAGTTAATAAAAACTTAGTCTGAACACTACCCAAGACAACTGAGCGTGCAAAACGTCTTCCCCGCTTAGGGCAGACTGAAATAGCATGAGAGGCATCACCACAGTAGAAACATAACCCATTGCGCTTTCAAAACTCATGACGCTGTGCCCCAGACACCACTCTATCACACTGCATGGATTCAGAAGCAGGTTCATAAGGCAACACTATTCCACGCATACTTCTCTGCTCACGCAAACGTCTGTCAATTTGAATCGCTAATGACATAGAATCATTGAGACCAGAGGGGACAGGGAATCCCACCATAACATCCTTTACATTATCTGACAGACCCTTCCGAAAAAGGGCCGCCAAAGCGTCGTCATTCCACTTGGTCAGGACTGCCCACCTACGGAATCTCTGACAGTATAACTCAGCGTCATCAAGCCCCTGATTTAATGCCAACAAGGCTTTTTCAGCTTGATCAGTGACATTAGGCTCATCGTACAATAACCCCAAAGCCTGAAAAAAATGCATCAACATCACTCAAAACAGGATCCCCAGGTGTCAGGGAAAAAGCCCAATCCTGAGGATCGCCGCGCAGGAGAGAGATGACAATTTGAACCTGCTGCGCTGCGTTCCCTGAGGACTTAGATTTTAAGGCAAAAAACAATTTACAATTATTTTTGAAATTCTGAAAGTTAGCTCGATCCCCTAAAAACAAATCTGACATGGGAATCCTAGGTTCCACAACAGGCAACCTAGCAAGATATGCAGCAATACTCTGAACCTCAGTGGCAAGCTGATCCACACGGCCAGACAACTGTGCAAACTCCATTGAGAGAAAAAATCCTCCCCAGCACCCAGAGATACAGAGGGAAAAAAAAAAAAAAAATGCAACAAACAGAAAAATATCTCTGACAACTCTTTTTTCTTTCACAAATTTTTTCCCTTCTGTGAGTACCATACAATTTTAAATTTTAGGCCGGTGATACTGTTTGTAACCACCAGAGGGAGCCTCTGCTCAGAACTCATCCCAAGCCCACTCACAACACTTTAGCTGTTGTTCAGACTCCGTCCAGATGATTAAAATGTCATCAATGTAGCGGTAGTAGGCCCGAGGCCTGATGGGACATGAGGACAGAAAGTCGCTTTCAAGCTTGGCCATGAAAAGATTTGCATACTGTGGAGCCATTTTACTTCCCATAGCTGTGCCAGTCTCCTGAAGATAGATCTTGTTGTTAAATTCAAAGTAATTGTGGGTGAGGATGAATTTTGTGAGTTTCACCACAGAATCAGCATCATTCCCGGTGTTTCCCATGAAGACTTGGAAGGCATTTAATCCATCCTGGTGTGGGATATTAGAGTACAAAGATTCCACATCCATGGTGGCCAGGATGGTTCCTTCTGTTAGGGGACCTATTGCTGCTAGTTTATTCAGTAGGTCAGTTGTGTCCTGAATGTAGCTGGGTGTATCCTTTACCAGGGGTTTAAGAATACCCTCTACCCATCCAGATACCTGCTCAGTAAGGGTGTCCACACATGAAATAATCGGCCTCCCTGGATTCCCAGATTTGTGGATTTTGGGAAGCATGTAAAACGTCCCTGTTCTTGGACTTTCTGGTATCAGGTCATCAGCTCTTATGGATTTGTCAGACAGACAAGATACCAACTTGCTTAGTTCCTTGTAATAGTCCTGTGTAGGGTCCGACTCCAGTTTTCTGTAGTAGCGTGTGTCCGTAAGTTGTCTGTTTGCTTCCTTCATATAGTCTGATGTGTTCATCATGACTATTGCACCTCCCTTGTCAGCAGGTTTAATGATGATTTCTTTGTTGGTTTTCAGAGACTGTATGGCCTTTCTCTCCTGGGCACTGATGTTGGATGCTTGTCTCTTGTTGGTGGCTATGATGGTGGATTTTATCAAATGTCTGAATGAGTCTATATATTTATCCAAATGAGGGTTACGTCCAGGTGGAGGTGTCCAGTCTGACCTCTTCTTGGTTGTTGGGATCCATTTTCCTTCAGTCCGAGTGTTTTCTGAATCTTCTGTATCATTGAAGTATTCCCTCAGGCGCAGTCTCCTGAAAAAATGTTCCATATCACTGCAGAGTTCGGTTTTATCCAGGGCCTTAGTAGGACAAAATGAGAGTCCTCTAGAAAGCACGGCAACCTCCACTTTGTTGGGTTTGTAATCTGAGAGATTGATGACACAGTTAGATGCCTTTGTGTCTGGAATGGAGTGGTTGTCAGAGTTGTCAGGTTTTGGTTTTGTTTTGTATCTGTTTTTATAGAGTCCGGAATGGAGGCGCAGTCTGTGTAGTTTCTTTTCCTTGTTTTGAATCAGAAAGGTCCATAGTTTGTTATAGTATTGTTGTAATTTTTGCTCTGTGCAATTTGTTACCATCTTTTCAGTTAGCCATTAAAAGGTATCAACCACTGAGGACTCTCAAGTCTAAATATTTTTCTACTGGCTAACACGGTACGAAGATACACATCTTTCCTATATCAAAATGGAGGATACCAGAATGTACCGCATCCTTATGGAACTAAAACCACTTCTGAAGAAACGCGCACAAATGGACAGCGACATTTTTTTCTTATCTAAATGCAAAAAGGAGAATCTAATTCCCAAAGGACTCTGGATTACAAACCCAATTCTTCACACCTACAATACCCATTATGCACAAAACCTTTGTCACAGGACTTCTGAGAGACTAAGGAACCATCTTTTGCATGTCTGCTACAGCATAAGGAGTAAAGTCCAACGGCAATTTGAAACTCTGAGGAAAACACTTACAGAAAGCACAGAGCAAAAATTACAACAATACTATAACAAACTACGGACCTTTCTGATTCAAAACAAGGAAAAGAAACTACACAGACTGCGCCTCCATTCCGGACTCTATACAAACAGATACAAAACAAAACCAAAACCTGACAACTCTGACAACCACTCCATTCCAGACACAAAGGCATCTAACTGTGTCATCAATCTCTCAGATTACAAACCCAACAAAGTGGAGGTTGCCGTGCTTTCTAGAGGACTCTCATTTTGTCCTACTAAGGCCCTGGATAAAACCGAACTCTGCAGTGATATGGAACATTTTTTCAGGAGACTGCGCCTGAGGGAATACTTCAATGATACAGAAGATTCAGAAAACACTCGGACTGAAGGAAAAGGGATCCCAACAACCAAGAAGAGGTCAGACTGGACACCTCCACCTGGACATAACCCTCATTTGGATAAATATATAGACTCATTCAGACATTTGATAAAATCCACCATCATAGCCACCAACAAGAGACAAGCATCCAACATCAGTGCCCAGGAGAGAAAGGCCATACAGTCTCTGAAAACCAACAAAGAAATCATCATTAAACCTGCTGACAAGGGAGGTGCAATAGTCATGATGAACACATCAGACTATATGAAGGAAGCAAACAGACAACTTACGGACACACGCTACTACAGAAAACTGGAGTCGGACCCTACACA
The DNA here is from genome assembly GCA_033576555.1 of Oophaga sylvatica. Taxonomy (NCBI): domain Eukaryota; kingdom Metazoa; phylum Chordata; class Amphibia; order Anura; family Dendrobatidae; genus Oophaga; species Oophaga sylvatica. Next base: position 147,829,312 of record JARQOD010000002.1, read on the forward strand.
GGACTATTACAAGGAACTAAGCAAGTTGGTATCTTGTCTGTCTGACAAATCCATAAGAGCTGATGACCTGATACCAGAAAGTCCAAGAACAGGGACGTTTTACATGCTTCCCAAAATCCACAAATCTGGGAATCCAGGGAGGCCGATTATTTCATGTGTGGACACCCTTACTGAGCAGGTATCTGGATGGGTAGAGGGTATTCTTAAACCCCTGGTAAAGGATACACCCAGCTACATTCAGGACACAACTGACCTACTGAATAAACTAGCAGCAATAGGTCCCCTAACAGAAGGAACCATCCTGGCCACCATGGATGTGTAATCTTTGTACTCTAATATCCCACACCAGGATGGATTAAATGCCTGCAAAGTCTTCATGGGAAACACCGGGAATGATGCTGATTCTGTGGTGAAACTCACAAAATTCATCCTCACCCACAATTACTTTGAATTTAACAACAAGATCTATCTTCAGGAGACTGGCACAGCTATGGGAAGTAAAATGGCTTCACAGTATGCAAATCTTTTCATGGCCAAGCTTGAAAGCGACTTTCTGTCCTCATGTCCCATCAGGCCTCGGGCCTACTACCGCTACATTGATGACATTTTAATCATCTGGACGGAGTCTGAACAACAGCTAAAGACGTTCCATGAACAGTTCAACCAATTTCATCCCACCATCAACTTAACACTTAACTACTCGAGCACTGAAATTAACTTTTTAGACACCACCATTAAGCTAAAGAACAATGAAATAGAGACATCCCTGTATCAGAAGCCAATCGACCGTCCAACATACCTTAAATGGGACAGTTTCCATCCAAAACACATAAAAAACTCTATTGTCTACAGCCAAGCCATCAGATACAACCGTATATGTTCCAACCCCATGGATAGAGATGAACAACTTGGTCGCCTCAGAAAGACTTATTTGAACCAGGGCTACCATCCAAGAACAATTGAAAACCAAATTACAAGAGCCACCAGAATATCAAGGAATCACCTGCTACATTACAAAGCTAAAGAAGAAAATAACCGGGTGCCTCTAGTGGTCACCTACAATCCAAATCTGGAGATGCTAAGGGGAGCTGCACGGAAACTACAACCTTTACTACAAAAAGATGCCCGATTACAATCCATATTTCCAGACCCCCCACTACTATGTTTTAGGCAGCCCCCAAATCTAAGAAGCATCATTGTCAGAAGCTCCCTGTCCTCCCCAATAGCTGCAGGAACCTTTCCTTGCAACTAGAAGAAATGTAAAACCTGTGCATCTATAATGACCACGGACAAGATAAAGATCCCCAACTCACATCAGGACTACAAGATCCCAGGTACTTTCACCTGCATCACATCTAATGTGGTGTACCTCATTATATGTACTAAATGTCCAACTGGGGGTCTGTATGTGGGGAGACCGGGCAAAAACTGAGAACAAGGATGAATTCTCATCGCCACACAATAAGAGAAAAAAGAATGGATTTACCTGTGGCAAAACACTTTTGTATGCCCGGTCATAGCATTATGGATATGGAATTACTTGTATTAAAATATAACTTCAAATCTGAGAAAGATAGAAAGGTTTGGGAATATAAACTTATGATGACCTTTGACACTCTTAGTGCTGGAATGAACGTGTCACATGGATTTATGTCTTTCTATATCAATTAAGGAATCTGCTTCTCTGACCTTCTGGGGCATCACAACACAATACCAGACCCCAATCAGAGGGTAATAAAACTTTCACTCCTTATCTATGAACTGTTCCAATATTTATGTTCATCCCTCTGCCATAATGACAGTTCTGCTTCACGTCACTTGTCTTACCTATTGCATTATTCCTGTGTCCTGTTGTGTATATAAATATGTGATTCTTCAGATTTTGTATTAGTCTAGCCTGATGAAGAGACCTGAGTAGTCTCGAAAGCTTGCAATTTGTTACCATCTTTTTAGTTAACTATTAAAAGGTATCAACCACTGAGGACTCTCAAGTCTAAATATTTTTCTATTTTGAGCTCACAAACTCCTGAATGATTGTTTTTTAAGATTTTAATCATGCCAGCCACAAAGAGGTCTGATTGGTCTCCAAAAAAGAGAGCTATGGCTATTGTTTTGAGAAAGGAGGGATACAGCTTCAGAGAAATTGCTAGGAAGATGGGTGGTGGAGTCACTACTTCTGGAGTGCAAAAGCTGTGTTCACGTTTTGCTGATAGTTGCAGCATCAAAACTAAGAGTGGAAGAGGAAGGAAAAAGGCAACAACAAAAACAGAAAGAATTGTTAGGTGCGAAGCAGAAGAGCATCAACCAAGGAACTCAACCAGTTCTTGCACGATGGAGGAGTTTCAGTGTTGTATAAAACAGTACGTCGCCGATGACTTGATGCCGGTCTGAAAGCATGAACACCAAAAAAAGCAATTCCTAAATCTTAAACAGAGAAGTAAGAGAATTTTCTGGGCCAAAGAACATCCTAGCTGGACAACTGAAGATTGGAAGAAAGTAATCTGCAGCGATGAAACAAGAATATCAATTTTTGACATTGACGGAGTGCGTTATGATTGGAGAAGGCCAAAGGAACACTGTCTTCCACAGTGTATGACAGCTAAAATGAAACATCCTGAGAGCATTATGATATGGGGCTGTATGTCCTGGCATGGAATTGGGAGAATACAGGTCCTTGAGGGAACTGTAAATGCTTCGAAATATATTCATGATGTCCTTGAACCAAAGCTCTTCCCATCAATTTGTGACCTTGGCTTGAAACAGACCGAAATTATTTTTCAACAGGATGGAGCACCATGTCACACTGTAAGGCAATGTCTAAAATGGTTTGAAAGCAAACAAATTTCTATGCCTTCATGGCCAGGAAACAGTCCTGATCTGAACCCTATCGAAAATCTGTGGTCAAGATTAAACCGATTGGTTTCTAGTAAGCGACCGAGCAACAAAGAGGTATTGATTGCAGCTGTTATCAATTCCTGGTACCATGTTATAACCACAGAGAACCTGAGAAGTCTTGTTGAATCAATGCCAATGAGATGTAAAGCTGTTATCGATGCTAAAGAATAACCTACATGCTTCTAAAGAAAAAACACATAGGGATAGCATGAAATTAACATATTAGGATGTGATATTTTGATTCGGCCATTCCGCTGTCCTTACAGAAGTAATGAGATATTTTGTATTATGGTAACCTTTTTTCTATGTAGAGGTGTTCTAATCTACCTTAGACTACTTGTGGCATTATTGTTGTAAACACTTTGTATGATTGTGTAAGGAGGAAGACCGGGCTGCGGGTACCTGCGCTATGCCGGGTCCTGAACTGTCAGGGCTGCATCCAGTGTTGCCAGGGGGAAAGAATAGGGGACCACACAGGTCCCATGACCAGGGGAGAGGGAGCGTGGCTAAGCCGGGCAGTGAACAGGGAGCGCGGGAAGGAAGTCTCAGTTTCCCGACGCCCAGCTAAGCAGACGGCTGTGCTCGTGCGGAGGAGTGGGTGCCAGGTGCAGGACTCTGATGTGCGTGCCCCTTTGCTGATAAACGAGCAGCAGCACATGTGTTGGACAGAGACTCCTGCAGCGTTCCCTACTTCGGCTGCACAGATTTATGGACTAGGGCTCAGCGGGCAAAATCGGTGACCACCCATTGTTGCCAGAAGCTGGACCGTGATTTGTGGATTTCACCTGAGGACACTGCCTTGACCGCTCTCGGTACTCCAACTCCCATTGGACTATATGTGGATGAGGACCAGAGAAAACTACGATACGTGCCATTCACATATCAGACTTTCGCGTTAACCCTTTGTTTACTCCCCTTGTTACTATTCATTGTTTTAATGTTACTAGCTCCCTGCGAGGAGACCACTGCTATCCTTTTTCTTGTTAACCAATTAAACAAACTTGTTAGACAGTCTTGTTCTGCATTCCCTGCGTTACTGCATTCCCGCACCTGCTTACAATTTCATGCTAAAAACGTTAAAAAAATGACAAAAATTTGAAGTGTATCCACAATTTTGACCACTAGTGTAGAGCAGTGATGGCGTACCTTTTAGAGACCAAGTGCCCTAACTGCAACTCAAAACACATTTACTTATCGCAAAGTGCCAACACGGCAATTTAACCTGAATACTGAGGTTTTAGTTTAGAAAAAAGTTTAGAGAGCAAGTGGGTGCAGCAAAGAGCAGCCACAGACAGGGGCAGGGGCACCAGACTGCAGAAATAAAAAAACATGCTTCCCATCCTGGTATATACTCCTCATCTTGGTATTTGCACTCTCATCCTGATATATGCACCCTCATCCTGGTATATTCACCCATCCTGGTATATGTCCCCCATCCAGGTATATGCCCCTCCATCCTGGTGTATGCTCTCTATACCATCCTGGTATATGCTCCCCATCCATGTACATGCACCCAATCCATGTATTTGCTCCACAATCTTTGTATATGCTCCCCTAATTCTTGTATATGCCCCACATCCATGTATATGCTCCCCATCATAGTATATGCTATCCCAGTTTATCTATATGACTTCATACATGTATATGATCCCCCAATTTATGTATGTGCCCCACATACATGTATATGCTCCCCCATCATAGTATATGCTCCCCCATTCTAGTATATGCTACCTCATCCTTGTATATGCCCCCATCCTTGTATATCCCCCTTATCCTTCTATATGTCATCCATGCTTGTATATGCTCCCAATCGATGTATATGCTCCCTCATCTTGGTATATGCTTCCCCATCCTGGTATATGCTCCCCCAAACCATGCATATGCCCTCATCCTTGTATATGCTCCCTCCAATCCATGTATATGCTCCCCAATCCTTGTATATGCTCCACCATCCTCTTATATGCTCTCCCCATCCTGGTATATGCTCCCCCATCCTGGTATACATGCTCCCCTATCCTGATATATGCCCTTCATTCTGGTATATGTTCCCTCATCTTTGCATATGCTTCTTCAATTCATGTATATGCCCCACCCTGGTATATGCCCTTAATCCTGATATATGTTCCCACATCATTGTATAAGCCCCTATACTGGTATATTCCCTTCATCCTGATATATGCTCACCCATCCTGGTATATGCTCCCCCATCCTGGTATATGCCGTTCATCCTGGTACATGCTCCCCCATTCTCATATATGCTCCCCCATCCCGGAATATGCTCCTCCAATCCTAGTATATGCTCCTCATCTTGGTATATGCTCTCCCCATCCTGATATATGCTCCCCCAGCCTGATATATGCTCCTCCCATCAGGTATATGCTCCCCCATCCCGGAATATGCTCCTCCAATCCTAGTATATGCTCCTCATCTTGGTATATGCTCTCCCCATCCTGATATATGCTCCCCCAGCCTGATATATGCTCCTCCCATCAGGTATATGCTCCCCCATCCTGGTATATGCCCTTCATCCTGGTATATGTTCCCCCATCCTTGTATATGCCCTTCATCTTGGTATATATGCCCTTCATACTGGTATATATGCCACCATCCTTGTAAATGTTACACCATTGTTGTATATGCGCCCCCATCCTGGTATATGGTCCCTCATCCTTGTAAATATCACCCCATCATTTTATATGCATCCCCATCCTGGTATATTCTCCCCCACCCTTGTAAATGTCTGTAGCGTCGGCGTTCCGGCCCTCTGCCAGGCAGGGACGCCGTTCCCCTTACCAGCGCTCTGCGTCCTCAGCGCCCCCAGCGTCCTCGGCGTCCTCCTTCCACCCTGTTGGTCCCGCGCGCTCCTTCCCTGCTGCTGGACTTAGGGCGCGCGCCCGCACCCTCCCCCGCTCTTAAAGGAGCCGCGCGCATTTTCCAAATTAGTCTCCGGCCAATGCCGGAGGACTCCACCCTATATTAAGGGCTTCCTCCTTAATGGAGGTGCCCGAGCAATGTTGTTGTTGCACTGTATAACTCTGCTTCAGCCCTCAGCTCCTGTTTCCAGTTGCCTGCCTGTTACCTGTCTGCTTGCTGTCTGCCATCTGACTGCAGCCCTCCCCGGAGGTTCGGACATCACCTGCAGTGATCCCCGGCTATTACAGAGACTCTTGCCTGCTCACTTGGGAGCGATCATCTGCCATCCGACTGCAGCTCTATCCAAAGGTTCGGACTTCATCAGCAGTGATCACCGGCTACTCCAGAGACTCTTGCCTGCTCACTTGGGAGCGATCATCTGCCATCCGACTGCAGCTTTATCCGAAGGTTCGGACATCTCCAGCAGTGATCACCGGCTACTCCAGAGACTCCTGCCTGCTCGCTTGGGAGCGATCATCTGCCATCAGACTGCAGCCTACCAGGAGGCTCCAACATCTCAGGTCGTATAAGCCTGTATATTCAGTAACTGTCCTGGTCACTTGCTGTGACAACCTGCCTGTCCAGAGACTACCCTGGTCACTTTCTGTGACAACCTGCCTGCCCAGAGACTGCCCTGGTCACTTGCTGTGACAACCTGCCTGCCAGAGACTGCCCTGGTCACTTGCCGTGACAACCTGCCTACCCAGAGACTGTCCTGGTCACTTGCCGTGACAACCTGCCTGCCCAGAGACTGCCCTAGTCACTTGCTGTGACAACCTGCCTGCCCAGAGACTGCCCTGGTCACTTGCCGTGACAACCTACCTACCCAGAGACTGCCCTGGTCACTTGCCGTGACAACCTGCCTACCCAGAGACTGCCCTGGTCACTTGCCGTGACAACCTGCCTACCCAGAGACTGTCCTTGTCACTTCCCGTGAATTCCTGTCCGTATTCCCCGGGCGCCACCTGCTCTCTTACAAGTATACTGTCTTGTATAATAAAGCTCAGTGGTTTCACCTACCAGACCCGTTACAGTTTGCTCGGGCCATGGAACCCGGTGGCACCCAAACCCCTTCACTTCCAGAACTGTGTCATGAGCTGTCTCACCAGAGGTCTCAACAGGAGGCTATCCTGGGTCACCTGCGGAACGTCAATTCCCGCTTGGACACTTTGAATCCATCACCAGCAACTACCGCTGGAGCCATGACTCACAATCCGGCAGTCTCGCTGCTTCCCAATTCCGTGATTTCCATTCCCGGACCTCGTCTTTCAGCTCCTCCTAGGTTTGGAGGCGACCCTGTTCTGGCTCGTGGTTTCATTAACCAGTGCACCCTGCATTTCGAACTCCTGGCACACCAGTTTAACTCTGACCGGGCCAAAATTGCCTTCATCATGTCCCATCTCACCGGAGAGGCTCTGGCCTGGCTTAATCCTCTCTGGGAGAGAGAAGATCCTCTGGTATCTGACCTGCCTGCTTTTCTCTCAGCCTTCCGGAAGGTATTCGACGAACCTGGACGGAAGACCTCCTCTGCATCATCTCTGTTGCGTCTCCGTCAGGAGAGTCTCACCGTTGGTCAATATGCCATACGGTTCCGTACTCTAGCCTCTGAGTTGGCTTGGGACAATAACGCCCTGATTTCGGGCTTCTGGGAGGGTCTGTCCGGCCGTATTAAAGATGAACTTGCCGGTCGGGACATTCCAACCTCCCTTGATGATTTAATAAATCTTGCCAATCGAATTGATCTACGGTTCCAGGAACGTGCCAAAGAGGTCACCCGTGAGAGAGGGTTTCCTCGTCGTGCACCCTCGTTTCAGAGACCTATAACCCCTTCCGTTTCTCCCCAGATGCACACTGCTGAGCCTATGCAGGTCGACCAGACCAAGATGGTCAAAGCCCGTCAGGACTCACGCCGTGCCGAGAGGAGTTGCTTCTACTGTGGCAGTAAGGAGCACTGGATCCGTACCTGTCCGGAGAGGTCGGGAAACGCCTGTGTCTAGGTTCGCTCGGAGAGGTCCACCTAGACCAGAATAAATCCTCTTCATCTCTGCTGCTGTCTGTCTCTATTCTCATCGGTAAGAACCGTTACTTCGAACTGGCCCAACTTGATTCTGGAGCAGCTGGGAATCTTGTTTCACAGGCTCTAGTAGAGAAGTATCGCATTCCCACCAAACCTCTGGTTGAACCAGTATCTGTTGCTGCTGTGGATGGGGGTCTCCTACCTCGTCCCATCCAACTTATCACCGAAGCCATAACCCTGCAGGTGGGAATGTTGCATTCTGAGAGCATCTCGTTTCATGTTTTACCTGGACTCTCTCATGCTTTCTTACTAGGTCTGCCTTGGCTCCAAAAACATGCACCCGTGCTCGACTGGCAGAATGGAGAGATTCTTCGCTGGGGACAGGACTGTCATAAAACGTGTCTGGTGCCTGTCCATCCCGTCCGTTCTTCTCCTACACCTGCTAATCTACCTGGACTCCCGATTCCATATTGGTCATTCGCTGATGTCTTTAAAAAAAGGAAGCAGAGACATTACCCCCGCATAGACCATATGATTGCCCGATCGACCTGCTACCCGGTACTACGCCTCCCCGTGGGCGTATTTACCCATTGTCCGCTGCAGAGACCAGGTCGATGTCAGAATATATCGAGGAGAATTTAGCGAAAGGATTCATCCGGAAATCTACATCCCCCGCGGGAGCAGGTTTCTTTTTTGTAAAAAAGAAAGACGGATCTCTCCGTCCCTGTATTGACTACAGAGGCCTAAATTTGATCACGGTGAAGAATAAGTACCCTCTTCCGCTCATTCCGGAGTTGTTTGATCGTCTTAGAGGGGCTAGAATCTTCACTAAACTGGATCTTCGTGGAGCATACAACCTGGTTCGTATCCGTCGAGGAGATGAATGGAAGACGGCATTCAACACCCGGGATGGCCACTACGAGTATCTGGTTATGCCCTTTGGTCTCTGTAATGCTCCAGCAGTCTTTCAGGAGTTGGTCAATGACATCTTCCGGGACCTCCTCTACTCCTGCGTTGTGGTGTACCTTGACGACATCTTGGTCTTCTCTCCGGATCTCCAGTCTCACCGGAGGGATGTTCGTCAGGTTCTGCTCAGGCTCAGGCAGAATCACCTCTTCGCCAAATATGAGAAGTGCCTCTTTGAGCAGACCTCGCTTCCGTTTCTGGGCTACATTATCTCTCAGACTGGCCTACGAATGGATCCGGAGAAACTGTCTGCCATCGAGAAGTGGCCCCGACCAGAGGGGTTGAAGGCCATTCAGCGGTTCCTGGGATTCGCTAACTATTACCGTCTCTTCATACCGCACTTCTCTTCCAGGACTGCTCCTATCTCAGCGCTTACCCGCAAGGATGCTAACCCCAAACAGTGGACACCCGAAGCAGAGGAGGCCTTTCTTTCCTTGAAACAAGCCTTCTCTTCCGCTCCAGTGCTGCATCGCCCGGACGGCAACAAGCAGTTCTTCCTGGAGGTGGACGCTTCCTCTGCTGGAGCCGGAGCGGTACTTACTCAAAAATCTTCATCCGGGAAGATGGTTTCCTGTGGTTTCTTCTCCAAACTCTTCTCCTCCTCCGAGCGCAACTACTCCATAGGAGATCAAGAGTTATTGGCCATTAAGTTGGCATTGGAGGAGTGGCGTTACCTACTCGAGGGGGCTCTTCATCCGGTAATCATCTACACGGACCACAAAAATCTGTCTTACCTTCAGCATGCTCAGAGACTTAACCCTCGCCAAGCCCGGTGGTCCTTGTTTTTTGCCCGCTTTGATTTTCTTTTGCATTTTCGCCCGGCTGACAAAAACATCAAGGCGGATGCCTTGTCCCGGTCCTTCCTGGTGTCGGATCTCGAAGATGAGCCTAAACATATCATTGATCCCGCCAGAGTGATGCAAGTGGCTCCCGTGAGTCTAAATCGTCTCCCTCCTGGTAAGACGTTCGTATCAGAGACTGATCGGAAGAGAATTCTACATTGGGGTCATTCGTCTAAACTCGCTGGCCACGCTGGTCAGAAAAAGACCCTCCAACTCATTACCCGGCATTATTGGTGGCCTACCCTGCACAAAGACGTGATAGACTTTGTTTCTGCCTGTGTCTCCTGTGCCCGCAACAAAGTTCCGAGACACCTGCCTGCCGGCCGTCTTCTTCCGCTTCCTGTACCCGCTGCTCCCTGGCAACATATAGCCATGGACTTCATTACGGATCTGCCCGTCTCTGCCGGTTGTACGGTCATTTGGGTGGTCGCTGACCGCTTTTCCAAGATGGCTCACTTCATTCCTCTGCCAGGTCTTCCGTCTGCACCCGAGTTGGCTAAAGACTTTATCCGCCACATCTTCCGTCTTCATGGTCTGCCTCGTCACATTGTGTCGGATCGTGGGGTACAGTTCACCTCACGTTTCTGGAGAGCTACTTGTAAGTTACTAGACGTCACCTTGGATTTCTCCTCCGCTTACCATCCACAGTCCAATGGACAAGTTGAGCGAATAAATCAGAATCTGACCAGCTATCTCCGACACTTCGTTAACGCTCATCATTCTGATTGGGTGGAGCTCCTGCCTTGGGCCGAATTCTCTTATAATAATCACGAGAGCGAATCGTCCACCAAGTCTCCGTTTTTTATAGTCTTCGGTCAGCACCCTCGGATTCCTGTCCCCATTTCCATCTCTGTGGACAATCCAGCTGCGGAATCTCTGGTTAGAGAATTCTCCTCCATCTGGGAGAGTACCCGGTCCGCACTCATTCAGTCATCCGAGCGCATGAAAAGACATGCTGACAAGAAACGTCTGGATCCTCCTCAATTCCGTCCTGGGGACAAAGTCTGGCTTTCGTCCAAATATGTTCGGCTCAAAATTCCTTCCTACAAGTTAGGTCCTCGGTTTATCGGTCCTTTTGAGGTCATCAGGCAGATCAACCCAGTGTCCTATAAATTGAAACTCCCGGCCAATTTGCGAATTCCTAACTCTTTTCATGTGTCTCTCCTCAAACCTGTGGTACTTAACTCTTTTTTCAAGTCTACAGGTACACCTCCTGCTCCAGTGTCTGCTGATGATGAATTTGAGGTAGAGAACATTCTGGCCACAAAAAGGGTAGGAAGAAAGACTTATTTTTTGGTGGATTGGAAGGGGTTTGGTCCTGAGGAGAGAACCTGGGAGCCTCGGGAGAACATCCATGCCCCTCTCATCCTAGCTAAATTTCTTTCTGGCCTAAAGAAGGGGGGGCCTAGAGGGGGGGGTACTGTAGCATCGGCGTTCCGGCCCTCTGCCAGGCAGGGACGCCGTTCCCCTTACCAGCGCTCTGCGTCCTCAGCGCCCCCAGCGTCCTCGGCGTCCTCCTTCCACCCTGTTGGTCCCGCGCGCTCCTTCCCTGCTGCTGGACTTAGGGCGCGCGCCCGCACCCTCCCCGCTCTTAAAGGAGCCGCGCGCATTTTCCAAATTAGTCTCCGGCCAATGCCGGAGGACTCCACCCTATATTAAGGGCTTCCTCCTTAATGGAGGTGCCCGAGCAATGTTGTTGTTGCACTGTATAACTCTGCTTCAGCCCTCAGCTCCTGTTTCCAGTTGCCTGCCTGTTACCTGTCTGCTTGCTGTCTGCCATCTGACTGCAGCCCTCCCCGGAGGTTCGGACATCACCTGCAGTGATCCCCGGCTATTACAGAGACTCTTGCCTGCTCACTTGGGAGCGATCATCTGCCATCCGACTGCAGCTCTATCCAAAGGTTCGGACTTCATCAGCAGTGATCACCGGCTACTCCAGAGACTCTTGCCTGCTCACTTGGGAGCGATCATCTGCCATCCGACTGCAGCTTTATCCGAAGGTTCGGACATCTCCAGCAGTGATCACCGGCTACTCCAGAGACTCCTGCCTGCTCGCTTGGGAGCGATCATCTGCCATCGGACTGCAGCCTACCAGGAGGCTCCAACATCTCAGGTCGTATAAGCCTGTATATTCAGTAACTGTCCTGGTCACTTGCTGTGACAACCTGCCTGTCCAGAGACTGCCCTGGTCACTTTCTGTGACAACCTGCCTGCCCAGAGACTGCCCTGGTCACTTGCTGTGACAACCTGCCTGCCCAGAGACTGCCCTGGTCACTTGCCGTGACAACCTGCCTACCCAGAGACTGTCCTGGTCACTTGCCGTGACAACCTGCCTGCCCAGAGACTGCCCTAGTCACTTGCTGTGACAACCTGCCTGCCCAGAGACTGCCCTGGTCACTTGCCGTGACAACCTGCCTACCCAGAGACTGCCCTGGTCACTTGCCGTGACAACCTGCCTACCCAGAGACTGCCCTGGTCACTTGCCGTGACAACCTGCCTACCCAGAGACTGTCCTTGTCACTTCCCGTGAATTCCTGTCCGTATTCCCCGGGCGCCACCTGCTCTCTTACAAGTATACTGTCTTGTATAATAAAGCTCAGTGGTTTCACCTACCAGACCCGTTACAATGTCACTCCATCAGTGTATACAGTACAGACCAAAAGTTTGGACATACCTTCTCATTCAATGATTTTTCTGTATTTTCATGACTGTGAAAATTGTAAAATCACACTGAAGGCATCAAAACTATGAATTAACACATTTGTAATTATACATTACACTTTACAAAAAAGTGTGAAACAACTGAAAATATGTCTTATATTCTAGGTTCTTCAAAGTAGCCACCTTTTGCTTTGATTTACTGCTTTGCACGCAGAAAAGGAGAACGGATGGACTCTACATGCCTGGTTCCTACTGTGAAGCATGGAGGAGGTGGTGTGATGGTGTGGGGGTGCTTTGCTGATGACACTGTTGGGGATTTATTCAAAATTGAAGGCATACTGAACCAGCATGGCTACCACAGCATCTTGCAGCAGCATGCTATTCCATCCAGTTTGCGTTTAGTTGGACCATCATTTATTTTTCAACAGGACAATGACCCCAAATACACCTCCAGGCTGTGTAAGTGCTATTTGACCAAGAAGGAGAGTGTTGGGATGCTACGCCAGATGACCTGGCCTCCACAGTCACCAGACCTGAACCCAATCGAGATGGTTTAGGGTGAGCTGGACCGCTCACCGCTTCAATTTTGAATAAATCCCCAACAGTGTCACCAGCAAAGCACCCCCACACCATCACACCACCTCCTCAATGCTTCAAGTTGGGTACTAGGCATGTAGAGTTCATCCGTTCACCTTTTCTGCGTGCAAAGCAGTAATCATAGCAAAAGGTGGCTACTTTGAAGAACCTAGAATATAAGACATATTTTCAGTTGTTTCACACTTTTTTGTAAAGTGTAATGTATAATTCCACATGTGTTAATTCATAGTTTTGATGCCTTCAGCGTGATTCTACAATTTTCATAGTCATGAAAATACAGAAAAATCATTGAATGAGAAGGTGTGTCCAAACTTTTGGTCTGTACTGTATGTGTCCCCATCCTGGTATATGCTCCTTCATCCTTGTAAATGTCACCCCATCATTGTTTATGCTCCCCCATCCAGTTAATTTCACACCATCATTGTATATGCTCCCCCATCCTGGCATAGGATCTCCCATTCTTATAAATATCACCCCATCATTGTATATGTGTCCCCATCCTGGTGTATGCTCCCCCATCCTTGGAAATGTCACCCCATCATTGTTTATGCTCCCCTGTTGTGAACGTATTGGAGATGACTTCGGAGCTGAAGCTCCCTCTGGTGTTGCTGAGAGTATTTAACCTATATTGAGCACCAAGAGTCCTACACCTGCAGTGGAGAGGTGGTTGTCAGGTGGTACTGACTGGCCTGATATAAGTGAGCTGCCTTCCCATGATCCTCACCGGTGATCAGTTGTTCTTCCTGGTCTAGGTTGGAATTCAGCTTGCTTTTCTGCTGTCTCCTGCTTGCATTCAGATAAGTCTCTTTCAGTTTTTTATTACTGTGGTTTGAATTCCTTGCTTTTTGTTGCATTGCTTTTTGTCTTCAGCCGGGTCCCCTTTGGGGGGCTTTGGCTGGTCTCTGTTCGTTCTTTTGTATTTGTTCATTTGCTCAGTTCTTGTGATATTTTACTGCTGGGTTGCTACGTGTCCACACCAGAGATCTGACATAGGTGGTCGAGACCGTGTGGTCTCAGTATTTTTGAATTCAGAAGTGTTGGAGTTTTTCCTAGGGTTTTTCAGGGTTGCAGACAGTATTCTCTCCTGTGCTGTCCTATCTAGACAGTTTTGGGCCCCAGCGTTTTCTCAATCTATTTTCTGTCTGTGTTCGTATTTTCATCTTGTCTAACCGCCATTATATGTCTGGGGGTTCCTATTCTTTTGGGGTCTACTCCGGGGCAGTTAGCTTTTCTCTTTCCATCTTCAGGGATAGCTATCTCTCCGGCTGTGATGAGGCGTCTAGGGCTCCGTAGGAACGTCCCACGACTGCTTCTAGTTGTGCAGTTAGTTTAGGGGTCTGCAACCTATTAGTTTCCAACCTCTCTGGTGTTAGGCTGCCTATGCGGTTTTTTGCTCCTGCCTCCTCAGCTACCTAAACATAACACTCCCCCATCCTTTTAAACATCACACATTTTTGTATATGCTAACTCATCCTTGTAAATGTCACCCCATCATTGTATATGCTCACCCATCCTTTTAAATGCCACACATGTTTGTATATGCTTCCTATTCTTGTAAATGTTATCCCACCATTATATATGTTCCCCCATGCTGATAAATGTTCCCCCATCCTTGTAAATGTCACCCCATCATTGTATATGTGTCTACATCTTGGTATATGCTCCCCCAACCTTATAAATGTCACCCCACCATTGTATATGCGCCCCCATCCTAGTATATATCCCTCAACCTTGTAACTGTCACCCCATTATTGTTTATGCTCCCCCATCCATGTAAATGTCACCCCATCATTGTATATGCACCTCCATCCTGGTATATGCTCCCCCATCACTGTAAATGTCAACCCATCATTGTATATGCGCCCACATCCTGGTATATGTGCCTGCATCCTTGTAAATGTCACCCCGTCCACCTCGAGTTCCTAATTGGTTCAACCCTGTTATCTCCTGATTGAACACCCTATTTAAACCTGCCACTGCACTTCCTTCCTTCTTTGCAAGATTATTGAGCTCCTAGCCTTTAGTCTAGCTTCTTTTGCACCTGTTGCTTATCCTCAAGATTCTACCTCTGCTACCATGTACTGACCTCTGGCTATTTCCTGACTATGATACATGCTTATCCTCCCAACTATACTGCTTCTCCGTCTACCGACCTATGGCTATTTCCTGGCTATGATATCAGCTTATCCTCAAGATTCTACTGCTGCTGCCATGTACCGACCTTTGGCTATTTCCTGCTGACGCTATCTGCTGATGCTGCCCCTAGTGGTTGCAATATCACTATTCCAACTCAGGTCAGTCAATAACATCCTTTGTACTGTGTAATCTATATTTCCATTGACAGATGACAGACCTGAGTGAGAACTTGCTTTGCTTATGGATTGATTTGAAGCTTTTATTTGCAACATTTTATATAACATTTTGGATCACGCTTATCCTGTGCTCTATGCTGAGCCCCTACATCAAGGGTTCCATCTAAATTTCTGAGGTACATAATACAGATGAAACACCCAAGGGATCCATTCACTATAATAAATATAGTAATAAATAATATAATAATGCTTTGATAAACGACGCTTGTGAGTGTTTGAAATGCGTTGCTACAGGAACTGTCATTTGAACCTTGAGACTTGATTCAATTTTAAGGATGTTATAATAAACTATGGAATTTTATGAAGCGGGAGTAAAACTATTTGAATGTGAAATTAATTACTTTGATTGATCTTATCACATTGGCCCCCTCTAAATTAGTGGCTATATTAGGTAGCAAGTAAACAATAATTTTTTTCAGTTTGTGTGTAGAAAGCAGGAAAAGCAGAACGATGTGAAACACTTTAACAAGGAGCAAAATTGTGTTGGCAAGATTACAAGGTCAGAGCACCTCTAAAATAGCAGATTTGTGGGGTGTTTCTGGAAAGTAATAAAGCAGATGGCCTTGTCGATTCATCAAATTTTAAGTTTCTTCATGTGGACAAGGTTGCACAGGCAGAATGATACTCCAGGCAGCAGACTGATAAAAATTTGGGTTCTGGAATCCATGTGGATTTACTTTTACATGTACAACCTGCCTAAACATTGTGTAAACCAAGTACACCTCTTCATAGTAAACTTTTTCCATAATAGCACCAGCCTTTTAGCAGGATAATTAATTCTGCCATCCTGAAAAATTGTTCAGTAACGGTTTGAGAAGCATGACAAAGAAATTAAGGTTTTGACTTAGCCTTCAAATTCCTGCTATCTTAGGCTAGGTTCACATTGCGCTAGGGGCATCCGTTAAACGGATGCGCTAACGCTGATGTCATTTTTTACATCTTTTTAACCCCTAGCGCAAACGTATGCGCTAACGCATGGTAGCATTTTGTTACCATGTGTTACCATGTGTTAGCCATACAGGTTTATGCACAGCGAACGCGTCCATTCACTGTGCGTTAGACCTAACGCACCCTAAAACGTTGTAGACCACGTTCAAGAGTGCATCACAAAGTAACGCATCACCACGAACGCATGCCGAATGTGGCATGCGTTAGGATGCGTTACTATAATGGCGGCCAATGTGTGCGTTAACACATCCATTACATAGCATTAGTGACGCTATGTAACGGATGCGTTAAACGCAGGGACATAACGCGATGTGAATCCAGCCTTAGTTTAATCAAGCATCTGAGAGATGTGCTGATGATCAAGTTGATTCGACCACCCAGTTATCCCAACTGAAAGGGGAAAAGTAATCTACTGTCGGTTTCTTTAGATGTCTTGTGAAGTCCATCCCATAAGGGGGCAGTAATAGTGGGACCTACACAGGTGGTTGTAACATTATGGCTGATCAGTGTAGGTCCTCAGCTAAGTGATGTCTTTATAAAAAAGCTTTACTACTTACACTATGTTCCAAATTATTATGCAAATGATATTTTTCTCTGATTTTCCTAAGTGGTCGGTGCAAATGACAGTCAGTCTAATAAAAGTCATCACCCGTTAAAGTATACATCGAATTTTATTGAAGAAACCTCCCAATGATAACAGTATAATCTCCAAAATGGAAAAAAACTCAAAATGCACTGCTCCAAATTATCAGGCACAGTACAATTTCTGAACATTTGATCTGTTTCAAAGAACTGAAAATGCTCATTTGTGGAATTTGCAGCATTAGGAGGTCACATTCACTGAACAAAAACGCTACTTAACTCCAAAACATCCTAACATGTTAACATAGGAACTCTTCTTTGATATCACCTTCACAATTCTTTCATCCATTGAACTTGTGAGTTTTTGGAGAGTTTCTTCTTGTATTTCTTTGCATGAAGCCTCCCAGAGCTGCTGTTTTGAAGTGAACTGCCTCCCACCCTCATAGATATGTTGCTTGATGATACTCCAAAGGTTCTCTATAGGGTTGAGGTCAGGGGAAGATGGTGGCCACACCATGAGTTTATCTCCTTTTATGCCCATAGCAGCCAATGACTCAGAGGTATTCTTTGCAGCATGAGATAGTGCATTGTCATGCATGAAGATGATTTTGCTCCTGAAGGCACGTTTCTGCCTTTTATACCATGGAAGAAAGTTGTCAGTCAGAAACTCTAAATACTTTGCAGAGGTCATTTTCACACCTTCAGGAACCTTAAAGGGCCCTACCAGCTGTTTCCCTATGATTCCAGCCCAAAACATGACTCCTCCACCTCCTTGATTACGTCGCAGCCTTGTTGGGACATGGTGGCCATCCACCAACCATCCACTACTCCATCCATCTGGACCATCCAGGGTTGCTCAACACTCATCAGTAAACAAGATAGTTTGAAAATTAGTCTTCATGTATGTCTGGGCCCACTGCAACCGTTTCTGCTTGTGAGCACTGTTTTAGGGGTGGCCGAATCGTAGGTTTATGCACCACAGCAAGCCTTTGAAGGATCCCACACCTTGTGGTTCGAGGGACTGCAGAGGCACCAGCAGCTTCAAATATCTGTGTGCTGGATTGTAATGGCTTTTTAGCAGCTGCTCTCTTAATCCGATGAACTTGCCTGGCAGAAACCTTCCTCATTCTGCCTTTATCAGCATGAACACGTCTGTGCTCAGAATCAGCCACAAATCTCTTAACAGTGTGATGATCACGCTTAAGTTTTCGGGAAATATGTAATGAATCATAGAATCATAGAATCATAGAATGGTAGAGTTGGAAGGGACCTCCTGGGTCATCTGGTCCAACCCCTGCTCAAAGCAGGATTCTCTAAATCATCCCAGACAGATGTCTATCCAGCCTCTGTTTGAAGACTTCCATTGAAGGAGAACTCACCACCTCTTGTGGCAGCCTGTTCCACTCATTGATCACCCTAACTGTCAAAAAGTTTTTTCTAATATCTAATCTGTGTCTCCTCCCATTCAGTTTCATCCCATTGCTTCTAGTCTTTCCTTGCGCAAATGAGAATAAAGATGATCCTTCTACAATGTGACAGCCCTTGAGATATTTGTAGACAGCTATTAAGTCTCCTCTCAGTCTTCTTTTTTGCAAGCTAAACATTCCCAATTCCTGCAACCGTTCCTCATAGGACATGGTTTGCAGACCGGTCACCATTCTGGTGGCTCTTCTCTGAACTTGCTCCAGTTTGTTGATGTCTTTTTTAAAATGTGGTGCCCAAAACTGGACACAGTATTCCAGATGAGGTCTGACCAAAGAGGAGTAGAGGGCAATAATGACCTCACGTGATCTAGACTGTATGCTTCTGTTGATACATCCTAGAATTGCATTTGCCTGTTTTGCTGCTGCATCACACTGTTGACTCATGTTAAGTCTGTGATCAATTAGTATACCCAAGTCTTTTTCACATGTGCTGTTACTTAGCCCTATTCCTCCCATTTTGTATATGCTTTTTTCATTTTTATTGCCCAGATGTAGTACTTTGCATTTTTCCCTGTTAAAATCCATTCTGTTAGTTGCTGCCCACTGCTCCAGTTTATGTATATCTTTTTGAATCCTCTCTCTCTCTTCTCTAGTATTAGCTACCCCTCCTAGCTTTGTGTCATCAGCAAATTTGATCAATTCCTTCATCTAAATCATTGATAAAGATGTTGAACAATACAGGGCCCAAAACAGAGCCTTGTGGTACCCCACTTGAGACATTCTTCCAACTGGATGTGCAGCCATTTACAACCACTCTTTGGGTCCGATCACTAAGCCAGTTATGAATCCACCTAACAGTTGCCTTGTCCATTCCATACTTAGTCATTTTTTCAATAAGGATTGTGTGAGATACTTTGTCAAATGCTTTGCTGAAGTCAAGATATACTATATCTACAGCATTTCCCTGATCCACCCAGTCAGTGATTCTGTCATAGAAGGAAATTAAGTTAGTCTGACATGACTTATTAGTTACAAACCCATGCTGACTCTGTTTAATCACTTCATTCTTATCCAGGTACTTGCATACATGTTCTTTAATAATTTGTTCAAAGATTTTTCCTGGTATAGAAGTCAGACTCACCGGCCTGTAGTTCCCTGGGTCCACCTTCTTCCCCTTTTTGAAGATAGGAACAACATTTGCTCTTCTCCAGTCTTCTGGGACTTCTCCTGTTCTCCAAGAATTTTCAAAGATTATGGACAGTGGTTCAAGAATTTCTTCTGCTATCTCCTTCAGTACCCTGGGGTGTAATTCATCTGGACCTGGAGACTTGAATTCATTTAGGTTAGCTAAGTGTTTCCTCACTGTCTTTCTATTTATAGATATCCTGGATTCTTCTATTCCTTTAATAGGACAGTGAAGATCAGTTGATGTTACATTTCCTTTCTGAGAGAAAACAGATGCAAAATAGGAATTTAAAAGTTCAGCCTTCTCAACATCCTGACTTACCATTTCATCATTTTCATCCTGTAAAAATCCTATAGCATCTTTGACTTTTCTTTTACTTTTGACGTATCCCCAAAATCCTTTTTTGTTGCTTTTGACGTCACTTGCAAGCCTTAATTCATTGTCAGCTTTAGATAATCTGATTTGTGCCCTGCAGGTTCTGCAGACGGCATTATATTCTTCTTTAGATATGCCTCCCTCTTTCCATTTGATAAACATTTCTTTCTTCCTTTTTAGCATGTGTTTAAGTTCTATGTTCATCCATCCTGGTTTCCTTAAATGCTTCCCATTCTTCCCTCTTTTCGGAATTGTTAACGATTGTGCTTTGAGAATCTCATTTTTCAAGATTTTCCATCCTTCCTGGACATTTTTGTCCTTAAGGATATCCAGCCATTGGATCCCTCCAATTCTCTTTCTGAGTTCCTTAAAATCTGCCTTTCTGAAATCTAACCTTGACGTCTGAGTCTTCCTCCTCTTGTTATCCAAAATTCTAAAATAGCATGGTCACTACCTCCTAGGGTCCCAGCCACTCTTACCTCCTCCACCATTTCCTCCCTGTTTATGAGGATTAGATCCAAGGTAGCAGATCCCCTTGTTTTCTCCATTACCTTTTGGAAGATAAAGTTGTCAGCAAGAGAGGATAAGAATTTCCTGGACCTGTTAGTTTTGCCTGAGAGAGATTCCCAACAAATGTCTGGATAGTTGAAATCTCCCATGACCACTATGTCATATTTTTTGGAGAACTTGGCCATTTGATGCATAAAGAGTTCATCTATATCTTCAGCTTGCACAGGCGGCCTGTAGTAAATGCCTACAATGGTGTCCTTTCCATTGTTCTGTCCTTGTATTCTTACCCAAACAGTTTCCACAGAACTCCCAGTCTCTGAAGCTTCAATTCTCTGATATACGCTTTTCTAACATACAATGCAACACCTCCTCCTCGTTTATCAAGTCTGTTTCTTGCAAATAAGTTGTAACCTTCTAGCCTTGTATTCCAATCATGTGTATCGTCCCACCAAGTCTCAGTAATTCCAATGACATCATATCTCTTCTCCTGCGTTAGTAGCTCCAGTTCTCCTTGTTTGTTGCCCATGCTTTGTGCATTCGTATAGAAACACTTTAGTTTGTGATTGGTTTCTCTTTCTTCAATATTTTTATTATGTAGATTTTTTTGTCTTTGTTCTTCCCCTTCACTTCTAATAGCAGAGTTCTCAATAGCATTTGTCAGGTGTATGGCTTTTGCTGGCATTTTGTTCCCTTGACCAAGGCATTGCACTATTTGATGCTTTTCAGCAGCAGAGAGATCCTTTTTCTTTCCCATTTTACTTGACAACTCTGGCCTGCTTAATAGTGTGGAACATCCAGTTTTCCTTTTATTGGGCTCACATGGCAAATTAATTATCACAGGTACCTGAGATTGATTTCAGTGATCCAAAGAACCCTGAGACACAATACCATCAATGGGTTTCATTTACAAAAAAAAACAAAAAACGCTATGACACTTAAAACCAATTTGCATAGTGTTTTGGAACATAGTTTATTCCTGTTGGCTGCTCTTGAGTACTGGAGTTGTGGAACACTGATCTACAGCATGGTGATGCTGCTGCAAGCATTCAGCCTGCAAGAAATGATTGTCCAATAGTAAAAAAAGGTAAAAAAAAATAATTTTTAAATAATTGTAAAAATATCAAAAATAATCAGAATAATAAAAAATCAAAAGATATTGTATCTATAAATAAATATTTGAATGAAAAAAACAATAAGAGTACACATTTGATATTGCCGCATCCGCAACATCCCACCTATAAAACTGTCCCACTAGTTAACCCCTTTAGTGAACACCATAAAAAAGTAAATAAAAACAAAGCAAAAAACAATGCTTTATCATCATACCACCAAAGAGTGGAATAACATGCAATAAAAAATACAGATATAAATAAACATGGTACCTCTAAACGTCATCTTGTCCCACAAAAAACAAACTGCCACACAGCTCCTCCATCAGCGAAAAAATAAAAAAAGTTATAG
Source organism: Oophaga sylvatica (assembly GCA_033576555.1). NCBI lineage: Eukaryota > Metazoa > Chordata > Amphibia > Anura > Dendrobatidae > Oophaga > Oophaga sylvatica. Next base: position 147,851,061 of record JARQOD010000002.1, read on the forward strand.
CTCTCAGAATAAAGGGATGCAAAAATAATTATTTTGTCCATAAAATAGGTTTTATTGTGTAAAAAGCGCCAAAACATAAAAAAAATAAATGGGGTATCGCTGTAATCTTACTGACCCGAAGAATAAAACTGCCTTATCAATTTTACCACTCACAGAACAGCATAAACCCTCCCCCCCAAAAAAAATCCTGAATTGCTGGGTTTTGTTCATTCTGTCTCCCAAAAATCAGAATAGAAAGCGATCAAAAAATGTCATGTGCCCGAAAATGGTACCAATAAAAACTGCAACTCATCCCGCAAAAAACAAGCCATCACATGACTCTGTGAACTAAAATATGGAAAAATTATAGTTATATGGTGATGCAAAAACAATTTTTTTCAATAAAAAGCGTCTTTTAGTGTGTGACAGCTGCCAAACATAAAAACCCGATATATATCTGGTATCGCTGTAATCGCACCGACCCAAAGAATAAAGTCGCCTAATCACTTATACCGCACAAGGAATGGTGTAAAAAAAAAATAAAACCAATTCTTCACCTGGTGTTGATTTTTTCATTCTGCCTCCTAAAGATCGCAGTAAGGCTTGGTGCACATTTATCCTGCGCTCTACACTGAGCGCTTGCATGGGGGTTTCCATGTAAATCTCTGAAATGCATGATTGAGACAGAACCTCTGGCAGAAGTTTCTCTATAATGAAGCAGATGGAGGCACTGTGGATGCCGTCTGACCAGTGATCTGGGGGTGTCCGTCTTTTTAGGATTGCATAAAAGTGCCGTCGGCAACAGTTTTGTGCACTTCTGAAAAGAAGGACACAGCTGAACAGAGGCCAGATGGAGTCCACAGTAACTCTGCTGCCTCATTATAGTGAATGGATCCCTCGGGGGTTTCATCTGAATCATGTCATTCAGAGATTTAGATGGAAACCCCAAAGTCAGTGGTCAGCTTAGAGCGCTGGATAACTGTGATCCAAAAGGTTATGTAAAATGTTCCCAATACAAGCTTCAACTAAATCCACAAAAAAAGCAAATCCCCACTCAGGTCTGTCATCTGTTAGTGGAAATATAGGGGGCTTCCACGTTACTGGTAGTACAAAGGCTCTGGAAAAACAAAATGGCTCCTCAACCGCCAAAAGAAATTCAGCAAATTCTGTGCTCTCAGTTCAAATGCCCCCTCCCTTCTGGGTCCCATAGTGTACCCTAACCACATATTGCATCCACGTTTAGCATTTCTGAAGCGACGAGAGCCGGCCTAACTTACGGGTGCATGCCTCCAGAAGCACGGGCTGTGCATAACGTACTGGTGACTGCAACATACTAGTCACTACAGTGTACTGGTCACTACAACAGCAGTTTGCAATTTTCAGTCAGCAACATTCATTGCTGCTTGTTTCTGAAAAATACCAATAGAGTCAAAATTCTCACTACACCTGTAGATAAATTCCTCAAGGGGTATAGTTTCCAAAATGGTGTCACTTGAGAGGGAATTCTGTTCTTTTAGCAATTGAGGGCTCTGTATATGGAGTCTGCAAACTGTTTCAGGAAAATCTGCGCTCCAGGAGGCAAATAGCGCTCCATTCCTCCTGAGTCTCTCTCAGTAAGAGAGTAAGCTCTGTTCTGCTCCCATATCTCTGGAGTAAGCTCTGTTCTGCTCCCAAATCTCTGGAGTAAGCCCCGTTCTGCTCCCAAATCTTTGAAATAAGCTCAGTTCTGCTCCAATATCTCTGGAGTAAGCTCTGTTCTGCCCCTATATTTCTGTAGTAAGCTCTGTTCTGCTCCAATATCTTTGGAGTAAGCTCCGTTCTGCTTTCATATCTCTGGAGTAAGCTCCGTTCTGCTCCCATATTTCAGTAGTAAGCTCGGTTTTGCTCCAATATCTCTGGAGTAAGCTTGGTTCTGCTCCCATATCTCTGGAGTAAGCTCGGTTCTGCTCCCATATCGCTGGAGTAAGCTTGGTTCTGCTCCCATATCTCTGGAGTAAGCTCGGTTCTGCTCCCATATCGCTGGAGTAAGCTCTGTTCTCCTCCCATATCTCTGTAGTAAGCTCGATTCTGCTCCCATATCTCTGGAATAAGCTCTGTTCTGCTTCCATATCTCTGTAGTTAGCTTAGTTCTGCTCCCATATCTCTGGAGTAAGCTCCGTTCTGCTTCCATATCTCTGGAGTAAACTCGGTTCCACGTACCAGCCTGTAAGCTCTGCTGCTTTAATGCAATGGCCAGAGATAAGCAGAGAAAAGGAGTGCCACTGCAACTCGAGGGCCACTGCCTTGTGATTGCACCCCAGGCTGAAAAGTGCCAGCCAGCCCCTGCCTGTGCTCAAAAGTCATTCATAGTTAGGGGCATTGATGCTATCCATACTGGGATTAGAAGAGGAAATATAAAAAAAAACTCCTAGCACAATGCGAAGCTAAATGGATCGTAACATTAGACATGATGATGACCCCAATATGACCCCCAATGAATCTGAATGAATCACTTAGTTTTGCTTCCTTTTTATAAATATGTGTATTCTCTTTGAATATTTTTTAATATTCCTGACATTTTTTCATTTCAATAACAGATTTTTAGCTTTTATGTTATATATACGGTACTTATGTTTTGTCTTTTTTTCATGTTTTATTCTAGTTTTGACATACTCATGGTGCTATCATCGACCCTTGAGATCATCCTCCAAACTAATTTTTGTTTGTGCCTTGGTATATATGATGTTGCTAGATATACAATTGGATATTACCTTTATTTAATTATATGTACTGCAAATATGCTGCTCTCTATGTAATATACTTGAAATATCCTGAAGTATTCCACACATATCCTGTGTTGGTACAAGATACTATATTTTCCAATTGAACTGTGGTGCGGATGCGCTATATGGACATTTCCATTGGTTTATTGCGGATTGCGTGATCTATCCGTTACAAGGGAAATGAAAGGTCCTGGTTGATATCGAGAAAGCGACATCCAAACACTAGAAACGCATCGGGGGTCTTCCCATCTGTTTCCTTTGACAGCCTGAGTTTCACTCTCCACATAGGTAAGATGTACCCTGTCCAACTATAAACCATTAAAGCCCATTTGGCCTGAAAAAACATGTAAATTGGTTTTTGTGCTGCTCTTACCCATAAGCACAAGTTATGGAGCCTTTGACTATTTGTGGTTTTGATTTACTCATGGCTGTCATTCGTCTGTTTGTCTTTTTCATACTCTTTTTATAAACTGTCTATTCAAAATTGTGAATTACGGTAAAAATTACTATTTAAACCTTCTATACTCCACATGCTTCTGTCTCTACATTGATATAATGCTGCTAGGCCAAAATTTACAAAACTAAACATGAGGATGTTAGTTTATCATTCTGATCAGACAATATGAAGTGCACTGCCACATTACGGCAAAACTTCTAGTGGGTCCCTAACTTTTTAAAGCCTTAATGGTGCAGCAGTGTGCACCAAACACTGCCACACCGACAGTGCACCAGTAGGGCAGGCAACACAGCACTCATGCCATAGGACTGAGTCCCAAAGAAACTAAGAAACACCTTCCATGCCTTTTTTCTACCATTCTATCATATTGTGTGGTCTGTCCCCCCTTTTTTAACTTGGCCCAGCACTCCTCCATTTGAAACAAGCAGTTTTATTAGCAGGAGACTGCAAGTGGGCTTCCGCCCATTTTTGCTCTCAGTTACCAGTCTGAGAGCTTGTGAAAGATGAGTTTTTTGATCTTTTCGCTTAGTATTGGTGATGTGTGGCAGCCATTATTGCTTTGGTTTTGTATCTGTAGGACGGTGTGGCCTGGAGTCATGGGGTCACCGTGAGATACCAGGCTGCCCGCACTGATGGTGCTCAGTCTCTGTGGCAGTGGTTGGTGCATGGTGCCACACCGTTAAGGCTATATAAGTTAGGGACCTACTGAGATGTTCACCGTAACGTTGCCATGATCTTCATACAGTCTGATAAGAATGTTAAACTAAGGACCTCATGTTCAGTTTTGTACATTTTTGCCTAGCAGCATTAGATCAACATACGATTTTTGGAAGTTCGGTCCATTTATTTTTTCTATAGTTCTATCTTAAATATATAAGGAAATTTTGATTGAGGGATATGGAGCATTGCTACTTTAATATTGAATTTAAATGACATTTATAACAATGTTTTTATCACAATTTTTTCTCAACTCTTTTCTCATTTTGGGTGTTTCAATAAAAGTTAAAAAATGGAGAACTGAAGCAGGCATACATTTGATACTTCACAGTTTAAAACCTCTTTGATGTCTTGTATATCTAGTACTGCAGGCAGAGCGTAAAAATAAAGTTTTTGGTGTGTTCCATAAATGGAAGTTCATGGACAAAAGGCCATCTTCACTATTCAGCCTGTTCTGTAATGGTATTTCAAAAATATATTTTGCAAAAGAAATATTTTCACTGTTGAATGCATAAAAGAAATATTGTGGTGGCCTAGAAGCACAGTACATCCATGAAAATTATTACAGCACAACTGCATTTATAAAAAGAAAAAAAAAGTACATCCAGAGAAGCTGTGAATGGCTGCAACGCCAGAAAATAAACATCCCGTCTTTACAGAATTAATCTGAGCACAGTGTCCATGCTCCACTTGCTTGTCAATTCTAATCAGACAACCAAATTCTATAGTGCTATTCTTATCAGTTTTGTTCAGCGTTCCACTTATCACCTTCCTTCCATTGTGTTAATATTTATGGAAGCCGTTATTCTCGGGAAAGCAATAAAGCCAACAATTAAGCTGCGTTTGACTCTTAAATACATTTGACTCCTGAGTGCAGCGTGGAAACTTCGAAGACTTGAAAAAAAGTTAACTGAGTTAAATAAGCTTTTTATTAATATGAAATTAAAGATACTATTATTTGGTGGTGCAGAATATTGAATAACATGCTAATATTTACTCCCTCAAGCAACATAAAATTGGCATGGACTTTCTGTATTGTATGCAGTTTAAGTTATGACTTCTCAATACTTTTATACTGGAACTGGGGCCTCACTATTCAGAACCTGAGGGGACCCGGACTTCACCATGTTTGTGCCAACATTTTGAAAATTAGCTGAATTAGAATCTCAAACACTGACTTAGCTCTTACATATCAAATAAATTAAGCAGCGATGTCATATCAAGTTAGGTCTAGGAACTAAAGTAGCCTTGTAGTGGTGTACATAGATATATACTCCTGAATAATGATACTGCAACACAAAGAATGAAAAGTCATGAAATTCTGGAACGACAGGATGGATAGACATGTTAATGACATGAAAAAGATGGAAAATGGTAGCAAAATTTTCAAAACATCTTGATTTATTCAGTATCGATTATGAGTGCCATGTGCAGATATACATGCACTTACAGTATATACATTGGCATGTTATTAATGGAGTTATTAATAGTTGTTTGAGGTATGTTCTGCCATGCTGAATGCACTTGGGCACACAAAATATCAGGATCTGTTGTTGGCAGCTTTTTTGACAATGGCCAAACAATGATATCCAAGATGTGCTCCATGGGAGACAAATGCAGAGATGCTGCAGGCCATGAAAGCACATTTATTCCATGCAGGCTGCTCACAGTTGCACAAGCAACATGTGGCCTGATGTTGACATGATGAGATACAACTCCTTGGACATGTTTGAGAAATGACTGTACCACTGGTTCCATGACCAAATCAATCTAACACTGAGCTGTTAGTGTACATGGAATAAAAATATTTTATGCCATCCCAGGAAAAGGACCAATGTGATGTTCCCTAATCAAGGCCTCTTCATGGTGTTGCTCACATGGTCTTCACACTAATCTTTGGCTATCATTCTGTCCAGGTCAAAAGCGGGACTCATCGCTGAAGAGGACCTACGTTCCACGGACTGATACAATCTGGGGAAAGGCAAAAGTGTAACTTCACTTGTGTGGACATTAGAAAATGTTAGATAAACTTGAGATAAATGAGCTTATATATTTTTGTAAGGAACATTTTGTCTCAGGACTACAGTTATAACTTAGTACATCGTCTTTCAATTCTTTTGTTTTACTTTCAGGACATAAAAAAACATAGAAGGTCCTTAGAAGATCTTTAAATTAGAAAAATGCAATCTCAGATGAACATCAACACATAACAAATTACACTATCATTATTTCATAATTTCATAGTTTTTAAGGTTGAAAATACCATAACTTTTAGCCAAACATGTTGATACAGAGAAAGGGAAAAACCCAAGAGGGAGATGCAAATTGTCTTACATTGGGGTAAAAATTCCTTCCTGACGCTACATTCAGGAATCCACATCCATGCAATCGGATTAGTTCTCTGGATCAACATACCATTACAGAATCTAGTACCCATAAACAATCTTTCCTCTAGACATAGAGGATGCCTCCTTGTCATCTTCGAAGGCCTAGGTATAAAAAGATCATTATACATATCTCAGTATTGTCCCCTCATATATTTGTACATTGTAATAAGATCGTCCCTAAGTCTTCATTTTTTCAAATTGAATAACTCCAAGTTTGATAACCTGTCTTGGTATTACTCTGTACCCGTTCCCTTAATAACCTTGATTGCTCTTGCCTGCACCCTGTCTAGTTCAGCTATATCCATTTTATACACTTAAGCCTAAATTTTACACATTATTCTACAAGTAAGTGTGGCTGCACGAGTGACTTCTATAGAGGCAAAACTATGTTCTTGTTATGACTACCTACTCTTGTTTTTATGCACCCATAATTTTATTTGCCTTGGAGCCGCTACCTGGCATTGGTCACTAAAGTTAAGTTTGTGGTTCATTCATGCACCTAAGTCTTTTTCAGGGACAGTTTTACCCAGTGTTTTACCATTTAGTACATCATTAGACATTGTATTTCCTTTGCTTAAAGAGTAAAGGCCCCGTCTCACATAGCGAGATCGCTGCTAAACAGCGATCTCAGCAGAGATCTCGCTATGTCTGACACGTACCAGCGATCAAGCCCCTGCTGTGAATCGCTGGTCGTGTCAGAAATGCCTGGACTTTTTTTTGATCGCTGGTCTCCCGCTGGCCAGCACGCATCGCTGCGTGTGGCAGGCAGGAGACCAGCGACCAGCTGGTAACCAAGGTACACTTCGGGTTTCCAGGCGCGGGTCTGTGCCTGAAAACCCGATGTGTACGTTGGATACCAGCGCGCTGCTGCAGGGGAGCTGGTAACCAAGGTACACATCGGGTTTCCAGGCACCGCGCAGCGCCTGGAAACCCGAATTGTACCTTGGTTACCAGCTCTCTGCATCAGCGGGCTGGTATCCAACGTACACTGCGGGTAACTAGGCGACGTTACCCGCAGTTTGGCAGCTCAGCAGCGATCATGTAGCGACACACCAGCGATCCTGATCGTTGTCGGGATCTCTGGTGTGTCGCTATGTGAGACGGGGCCCTAACCATCATTTTAATTTTTATTTAATGAAACAATGGTACACATGAAGTAACTTTGTAATATATCATATCAGAGAAATCTTTTTTCTCCTTCTTGATTGATCTTTCACTCTCAACCTTCTCAATGCTTTGATAAAATCTGTATTCAGCGAAGACAGATTGTTACATTAGTGAGAAAGGAGATGGCAGTTACTACTGATAAGATTCTCAGAGCTCTGTGGGTGTCTGCCATCTGGGCTCCATGCAGGGCCGGCTCCAGGTTTTTATGGGCCCCGGGCGAAGGAGCCTCAGTGGGCCCCTTTAACACAGACCACGATTCATGATGCACAGATACAGCAGAGAAATATAGGTACAGTACAATGCCAAATACTTCACTTCTTACATTACATGAGTGATATCTATTGTAAATTGTACAATAGCTCAAAAACCGCCAAATCCTCACAGCGCACAGAACAGACTGGACAGTACAGTCCTCCATACAATATTATGGGCACCACAGTCTCCCCTCATCACCCATATAATACCCCATGCAGGATGTCACCCCCCATATAATGCTCCATACAGAATACTGGACCCAATATAATGCTCCATACAGGATACTGGTCCCCATATAATGCTCCATACAGGATACTGGTCCCCATATAATGCTCCATACAAAATATGGAGCTCTCCTCTGCGCTGTACTGTGTTCTGCACTATTACGGCTCAGGAAAGGGCGCTGTGGAAAGACTCCCCATTATCATCATGGTTTCCTCCCCATCATCATCATTGTCTCCTTATCATCATCATTGCCTCCCCATCATCATCATGGTCTCCCCATTATCATCAATGCCTGCCCATCATCATCTCCTCCCCATCATCATCAATGCCTGCCCATCATCATCTTCTCCCCATCATCAATGCCTGCCCATTATCATCAATGCCTGCCCATTATCATCATCTTCTCCCCATCATCATCAATGCCTCCCCATTATCAGCAATGCCTGCCCATCATCATCTCCTCCCCATCATCATCAATGCCTGCCCATCATCATTTTCTCCCCATCATCAATGCCTGCCCATTATCATCATCTTCTCCCCATCATCATCAATGCCTCCCCATTATCAGCAATGCCTGCCCACCATCATCTTCTCCCCATCATCAATGCCTGCCCATTATCATCAATGCCTGCCCATTATCATCATCTTCTCCCCATCATCATCATCAATGCCTCCCCATAATCAGCAATGTCTGCCCATCATCACACACAGACAGCACACAAGCACTCTCTCACATACTTATACACACACATACACACACACACACACAAAGCACCGCACTACATACACACAGACACACACAGAGACACACACACACAAGTCTTACCTGTCTGACATCCGCGCGCTCTCTGCCACAGCCGGCCGCTGAATGATGACGTCATTCAGCGGCGCTGCTGTGAGAGGAAGCGCCGGCGCCCCCTGGAGCCCGGAGCTGCGGCAGCGGAGGCACGGGAGAGGTAAGTATTGTGCCAGCTGATGCCGGGGCCCTGAGCAAGCGGGGGGGGGGCCCAGTGGCGGCGCTGACACCGCTCTCCTCCACTAACGGGCGCGGGGGTGCCAGACGGCGAGTGGGCCCCCCCGCCTGCTCAGGACCCTGGCACTTGCCCGGGTGTTCCGGTGCTGACGCCGGCCCTGGCTCAATGATTTGTTTACTTTAATGTTTTTGAGATGGTGCTGTACTGTTAACCCTTTCTGACATCTGTTGTAATATTCCGTCCATGTGACCTGGGCCAATTTGACCATGGACGAATATTACTTCATCCCGATCGGACTCGCACACGGGGGGTGATTCTGACAGCTGACAGGCGGAACTGACAGCTCCCGGCACCTTAAACCCCAAAATGCTGCGATCAAACATGATTGCATCATTCTGGAAGCCAGAAGAGGGCTGACAGCCCCTCTGCCTTTGGATCGGAGACCCTTCGGACATCCGGATCACCAGACCTAGAAAACTTGCTAATCATGTGCAGTGCATGATCAGCAAGTCTCTCTGTGAGTGCAGAGGTGACAGTGTCAATAGCATGAAGATGCTTCTTCATCTGCATGCTATATAAGCGATCAGCCTTTAAAAAAATGATTGTCCCATAGTGGGACAAAGTAAAAAAGTTAGAAAAAAGTAAAAAAAAATTTAAAAATTGTAAAAATATGTTTTAAAAAATCAAAAATAATAATTAAAAAATCAATATACAGGGTGGTCCAAAAGTAGGTGGACAGAAAATAACATTTATTTTGAGTTATATATAAAATTATATTTACTAACGCAAGCATAACGTTGACAATTAAATTTTATTCGAACAATAATACAAAAGCCCTTAAATTTTATCAGCGCAGGTACTTAAACTGTTTTCCATCACAATTTGCACAGCTTTGAAGTCTGTCTCTTACACTTCAACAAACATTTTTGCACAAGTGTCTTTGGGTATTAATTTCTTGAAATGCATCTCTTATGTAATTTTTCAAATTACTGACAGTTTTTGGTTTTTTACTATAAACTTTGTCCTTGAGTACTCCCCAAAAGAAAAATCCATTGGGTCAAGTCTGGTGAAGGTGCCGGCCAATCAAGTGGGCCTCTTCGGCCAATCCATTTATTAGGAAATGTTTCATCAAGATACTCGAGGACTACTCTTGAATAATGTGGAGGGGCCCCATCTTGTTGGAAATAAAGGTCATTTGAATTAGGCTGTTGCTGTAAGGCTAAGTGCACACGATCAGGAATAATTGCGTTTTTTTCGTGGTTTTTCCGCGGTTTTCCGCGGTAAAAACGCGATAAAAACGCAAGCATTAAGCATCCTATACATGTTAATTGATTCCGCATGTTTTGGCCACATGTTGCGTTTTTTTCCGCGAAAAAAACGCTTTGCGGAAAAAATAGCAACATGTTCATTAATTTTGCGGAATGTAAGCGGTTCATGTGCGGTGGTACCCAGGGTCTGGAGGAGAGGAGACTCTCCTCCAGGCCCTGGGTACCATATCCCTGGTAAAACAATAATTAAAATAAAAAATAATGATATTCTCACCTTCCGGCGGCCCCCGCAGCCTTCCCGCGGCCCCCGCAGCCTTCCCGCCTTCAGCGACGCTCCCGGCAACTTCCGGTCCCAAGAGTCCTTTGCGAGAATCACCCAGATGCATAGCGGTCTCGCGAGATGCTACGTCATCGGTGTGATTTGTCGCAAAGCATCCTTGGGACCGGAGTTGCCGGGAGCGTCGCTGAAGGCGGGAAGGCTGCGGGGGCCGCGGGAAGGCTGCGGGGGCCGCCGGAAGGTGAGAATATCATTATTTATTATTTTTTTTATTATTTTTACATTAGATCTTTTTACTATTGATGCGACATAGGCGGCATCAATAGTAAAAAGTTGGTCACACGTGTCAAACACTATGTGTGACTCGTGTGACCAACCTGTCAATCAGTTTTCCAAGCGATGCTACAGATCGCTAGGAAAACGCTAGCATTCTGCAAGCTAATTACGCTTGCAAAACGCTATTATTCTGGCGGGAATCAGCATAAAAAAACGTGCGTATTTCCTGCGGGAAGTGCGGGATTGCCGCGGAAATTTCCGCGGCAATTCCGCAACGTGTGAACTTAGCCTAACTGGGAACAACTTGATTCATTAGAATTTTGAGATACTTATCTTCTGTGACTGTTCCATAGAAAAAAATGGTCCAAAAAGACCAAAACTTGAAATACCACCCCAAACATTGACACCAGGCTCATTTAGTTGTTGCTCTAATGTTAAATGCATGTTCTCTTTACACCAGTAAATACAATTATGTTTGTTAATATGGCCAGATAATTTGAAAGAAGCTTCATCACTTCACATAATGTTATCTAAAATTACTGGATTTTCTTCAATTTCGTTAAGCATAATCTCACTAAATTGCAGCCGCCTGTCTGGATCATCCTCCAATAAACCATGAATTAGACATGGACGATAAGCTTTCCACTAGTGTTGAGCGATACGATACCGCAAGTATCGGGTATCGGCCGATATTAGCTGTATATTGACTTTCGATATTTCCCATATATCGTATACCGGAATCGGAATTGTCACTGTCACTGTGAGTGTCCGTCGGTCGGGTCTGTCAGAAGTCAGCGGCACTTACCTGGCAGAAGATCTCCGGTGGTCACGGCCTGGACTGGTTGATGGCCGCCATCATCTTTCCCGGCGGTCACATGCAGTATCTCGCGATAACTGCAGTGACTGCTGGGTAATCCCGGCCGTAAAGCAGTCAGTCCGATGACGTCACCGCCGGGGAAGCAGGTAATCAGCTGTGCTGCGCCGGATGACAGCCTCTGCCTGTCATTCCGATGTAGCAGAGCTGGATCGTCGTGGGACAGTCGTTACTATGGACTGCGTCGGACAGGTGGTATACTGTTGGTTTGTTTTTTTCCTTTTTTTACAGGAGATCGATGGCGTCGCAGGAATGAGAGTATAATAAAAGAAATGAAAACTGTGTTGTCTCTTTTATTTCATTAAATACTTTTTTCTTGCTGTGTCTTTTTTTTTATACATTTAAAAACTTTGGGATTAATAATGGATCGGTGTCTTATTGACACCTCTCCATTATTAACCGGGCTTATTGTCACCGTGCAATCAACGGTGACATTAACCCCTTATTACCCCACTTGCCACCGCTACAGGGCAGTGGGAAGAGCCGGTAAAGTGCCACAATTGGCACATCTTTTGATGCACCAAATGTGGGGCTGCTGTAGCCTTGTATTATCAGGCTGTTGAGGGCCAAAATCCATGGGCCTTGACAGTCTTTTAATACCAGGCCGCAGCAGTCTGCATTTTACTTGGCTGGTTAACAAAAATAGGGGGACCCCTACGCCGTGATTTTTTCGAGGGGATCCCCATTTTTGTTAACCAGCCAAGCTAAGCAGACTGCTGTGGCCTGGTATTATCAGCTGGCAAGGTCCATGGATATTGGCTCATTACCAGCCTGAAAAACCAGACCTCAGCAGTCTGCTTCATCTGGCTGGTTAACAAAAATAGGGGGGACTGTTGTGAATGGACTTGAAATGAGTTCTGAGCAGAGGCTCCCTCTGGTGGTTACAAGCGGTACTGGACTGTCCAGTGAAGATTGTGAGGAGTGGGAATCAGGTGTTACTGACTGGTCTTATATAAGGGAGTCGCCTTCCCATCAGGGTTGCCGTGATCAATTGTTCTGGTCTCAATCCTTGAGTCCTGTTTCCTTGGTAGCCTGCTGTGTCGTGTCTGCATCTCCTGCTAACAGATAAGACATTTTCTTCTTTTTGTTTTTGTGCTTGATTTTTGCATTTTGTCCTGCACTTCGTGGGGGCCTTCAGGGTCCCCTCCGGGGGCTTTTGCCCTCTCAGTTTAGTTCAGCCACTGATGTTTGTACTTTTGCTTTTTCCAGTTTTTTCAGTGGCTGCTGTTTTGATTTTGTTACACCAGAGAACTAATTTAGGTGGTAGAGGTCGTGTGATCTCAGGTGATTTTGAAATTAGTAGAGTTGGTGCTTTCAGGGTTTTTTGGGATTGCAGTAAGTGCCCTTCCTATCCTTTTCTATTTAGGTAGTTTGGGCCCCAACGTTTGCTCATACTATTTTCTGTCTGTGTCTGTATTTCATCTTGTCTAACCGCCATTACATGTTTGGGGGCTTTCTATGTTCTTTGGGGATCTGCTCCGGGGCAGATAGCTTTCCTATATCTATCTTTAGGTGTAGTTAGTTTCTCAGGCTGTGACGAGGCGTCTAGACCAACGTAGGAACGCTCCACGGCTGCCTCTAGTTGTGGTGGTTATCAGGGTACTGCAATCTCATAGATTCCAACTTCTCTGGTGTATTGCCTTTTTTACCTGCACTCCTCAGCTACCGAAACATAACAGTATCACCGGCCTAAAAATTGAAAATTGTATGGTACTCACAGAAGGGAAAAAATATTGTGAAAGAAAAAAGGTTGTCAGAGTTGTCAGAGATATTTTTCTGTTTGTTGCATTTTTTTCCCTCTGTATCTCTGGGTGCTGGGGAGGATTTTTTTTTTCTCTCAATGGAGTTTGCACAGTTGTCTGGCCGTGTGGATCAGCTTGCCACTGAGGTTCGGAGTATTGCTGCCTATCTTGCTAGGTTGCCTGTTGTGGATTCCCATGCCAGATTTGTTTTTAGGGATCGAGCTAAGTTTCTGAATTTCAAAAATAATTGTAAATATTTTTTTGCCTTAAAATCTAAGTCCTCAGGGAACGCAGGGCAGCAGGTTCAAAATTGTCATCTCTCTCCTGCGCGGCAATCCTCAGGATTGGGCTTTTTCCCTGACACCTGGGGATCCTGTTTTGAGTGATGTTGATGCATTTTTTCAGGCTTTGGGGTTATTGTACGATGAGCCTAATGTCACTGATCAAGCTGAAAAAGCCTTGTTGGCATTAAATCAGGGTCTTGATGACGCTGAGTTATACTGTCAGAGATTCCGTAGGTGGGCAGTCCTGAAGAAATGGAATGACGACGATTTGGCGGCCCTTTTTCGGAAGGGTCTGTCAGATAATGTAAAGGATGTTATGGTCGGATTCTCTGTCCCCTCTGGTCTCAATGATTCTATGTCATTAGCGATTCAAATTGACAGACGTTTGCGTGAGCGGAGAAGTATGCGTGGAATGGTGTTGCCTTGTGAACCGCTTCTGAACCCATGCAGTGTGATAGAGTGGTGTCTGGGGCACAGCGTCATGAGTTCGAAAGCGCAATGGGTTATGTTTCTACTGTGGTGATGCCTCTCATGCTATTCAGTCTGCCCTAAGCGGGGAAAACGTTTGCACGCTCAGTTGTCTTGGGTAGTGTTCAGACTAAGTTTTTATTAACTGTCACTCTGAATGCTCTCTGTCCTCATTTTCTGCTCAGCTTTCGTTGATTCTGGAGCAGCTATTAACCTGATGGATTATGATTTTGCTAAACGTTGTGGTTTCCCTTGATACCCTACAGAAGTCTATTTCCCCTACTGGGGATCGATTCTACCCCTGGCTGAGAATAAACCTCAGTTCTCTACTCAGGTGATAATGAGGGTTGAACCTGATCATCAGGAGTGCTGTAAATTTTTTGGTTCTGGTATAATCTGCATGATATTATCGTATGGGCTTCCTTGGTTGCAGTCTCATAATCCTGTTTTGGATTGGAAATCTGTGTCTGTAAACCAGTTGGGGGCTGCAATGTGTAATACCAAACACTCCTGTTTTTTCTGCCTCCCCCCCCAGGCTCAGGATGTTCCTGACTTTTTGATTGATTTTTCTGATGTTTTAGCGAAAGTAAATCCGCATCCTTGCCTCCCCATAGGAGCTATGACTGCGCTATTGAATTAGTGCCTGGTATAAATTCCCTAAAGGTCGCCTTTTAACTTGTCTGTACTTGAACATGACGCTTGCGGTCTTAATCAAGGAATCATTGGAGAAGGGTCATATCAGACCATTCCTCTTCACCCTTAGGTGCCGGTTTTTTCTTTGTGCCAAAAAAGGATGGTTCATTAAGGCCGTGTATTGATTATCGCTTTTTGAACAATATTACTGTAAAATATCAATACCCGTTACCTTTGTTTCTGACCTGTTTTCCAGGGTAAAACGCTACTTGGTTTACCAAGCTGACCTCAGGGGGGCATATAACCTTATTCGCATAAGCACGGGATGAATGGAGACGGCATTCAAAACCCCTGAGGGCATTTTGAGTACCTTGTGATGCCCTTTGGGCTCACTAATGCTCCTTCTGTCTTCCCAGTCCTTCATGAATGACATTTTCAGGGATTTGTGGATAAATTCTGATTGTTTATTTGGATGATATCTTGATTTTTTCTAATGACTGGGACTCTCATGTGAAACATGTTCGAACTGTATTCCAGATTTGAGAGAGAATGCTCTGTATGTGAAGGGATCAAAGTGTCTTTTTGGCGTACAGAGGATCTCATTTCTGGGATTCATTTTGTCCCCATTTTTAGAAATGGACCCGGTCAAGGTTCAGGCCATCTTGATTGGGTCCAACCCTACTTCATTAAAGGCCTTCAAATTTTTGGGTTTTGCCAATTTTTTCGAAATTTAATTGGTAATTTCTCGGTTATTGTTAAACCATTGGATATTTGACCAGAAAGGGTTCTGAGTGGTGAATTGCCCCTAGGCAGTCTTATTCAGGACTTAAGCAGAGTTCCTTTGCCCTTTCTACGGCAGCCTGAGTTTTCTCGCCATTTCAGTGGAGGTTGATGCCTCTAAATTGGGGCAGGTCCGTTTGTCCCAAAAAGTCCAAGACCTCTAAAAGTAACCCTTGGCTTTTTCTCTGAAAATTTTCTCCTACTGAAGAAATTATGACGTGGAATCGGGAGTTATGGCCATGAAGTGGGCTTTTGAAGAGTGGAGACATTGGCTGGAGGGACCAAACATGGTGGTGGCCTTACGGACCATAAGAATTGGTTTATCTGGAATTGCCAAGCGACCAATCCTAGACAGGCCAGGGGCCTTGTTTTTCACCGTTTAATTTTGTGTTTCCTTTCTTCCTGGCACAAAAGTTAAGGCGGAGCCCTCTCGGGAGTTTCTTGCGACTTCCTGAATTATCTGACCTTCTTTATTTTGAAAGAGGGGGGTAGTTCTTTCCGCCATCCCACCCAATTTGAGACTTCCGGAGGGGTGTCGGAGGATAGGCCCAAGGCTGCCCTGTTGGAAAATTTTTGTCCGGCCAAAAAAAAGAGGTGATTCGAGATTCATTGTTCCGCGTGGCTGGGCACCCCGAATTTTTGGTACCGAGATTGGTTAGCTCCTTTTGGTGGCCTACCTTTCTGGATGCGGGGAAAATTGTGCAGTCCTGCGGGACTTGCTCCGCTCCAAGCCTTGCCCCTCTAGTGGTTTTTGATGCCATTGCCTGGCCCAAGAGACCAGGGACCCATATCTCTAGGATTTCATTTCCCCCCCCCCTGTTTCTGAAATGACCGTCATCTGGGTGATTTGTGTAGGTTTTCCAGATGATACATCTTGTTTCCATTTTCCTAAGTTGCCTTCCTCCTCTGAATTGGTGCCTTTGTTCTTCAAACGTGGTTCGTTTACCGCATTCCCGAGAAATTGTGTCGCAGAGGATCCCCGTTTGTTTCCCCCAAAATTTTTGGGGGACCTTTTGTTCAAACTGGTGTTCAATTGTCTTTTCCCGGGTTTCATCCCAACCAATGGTCAAACTGAGAGAACAAACCAACATGGAGATTATCTAAGATTCTTTGGTTGCTGATCAGGATGACTGGGTCTCTTTTTTGCCTTTGGGAGTTGCTCTTTAATAGGCTAGCTCTCCTTTGAGTCCCTTTTTCGTAATTCTGGGGTTTCACCCTCGATTTTCTTCAGACAACGGAGGCTTCTGTCTGTCCAGGTGTTGATCTGTTGGGACTATGCAAAAAATTTGGGACCAGTAAGGGAGAGGTTGTCCCTCTCCAGGAGAGGGCCCACTTGCTAACCCATAGGACTGTGTCCTCTTTAAAGGGGGGGGACTTGTCTGGTTGTCCTCAAGAAATATTTCTATGAAGTGGCATCTCCTAAATTTAACCTAGGTTCATTGGACCTTAAGATCATGGAGATTTTAACCCTGTTTCTTTTCGTTTCTTCTTCCAGGGCATTTAAGAACCATAACGTTTCCACAGTCCTTGTTGAAAGGTTTGTTTTAGCCAGTGGTTCCTACTGCTTTGCCCGACCCGTTCGGTTGAGGGCAAATGGAGTTTGTGGTTGAAAAATATTGAATTCTCGTTTTTTAGCGGAAACCCATATTTGGTTAATGGAGAGGTATGGTCAAAACAATTCTTGGGTGTTTGCTTCGGACATCCATGTAAACTCATCCGGGTATCATAGAACTCTCCTGACCGACCGGTTGCTCAAGTGAGGGTTCCAGTGACCCCTCCCAAGGGGGGGTCGTTGTGAATGACTTGAAATGATTCTGACAAGGCTCCCTCTGGGGGGTTACAAAAGCGGTACTGGATGTCCATGAAGTTGGAGGATGGGAACAGGTGTTACTGACTGGCTTATATAAGGAGTCGCCTTCCCTTCAGGGTTGCCGGTGATCAATTGTTCTGGTTCAATCCTTGAGTCCTGTTTCCTTGGACCTGCTGTTCGGTCCCATTCCTCTAACAATAAGACATTTTCTTCTTTTTGTTTTTGTGCTTGATTTTTATTTTGTCCTGCACTTCTTGCGGGCCTTCAGGGCCCCTCCGGGGGCTTTTGCCCCTCAGTTTAGTTCAGCCTTTGTTTTTTTTGCTTTTTCCAGTTTTTTCAGTGGCGCTGTTTTGATTTTGTTTTCACCCGGAACTAATTTAGGTGGTAAAGGCGGTGATCCAGGGATTTTGAAATTAGGAATTGGTGCTTTTCAGGGTTTTTTGGGATGCAGTAATGCCCTTCCTAACCTTTCTATTTAGTAGTTTGGGCCCCAAGTTTCTCATCTATTTTCTGTCTTTCGTATTTCATTTTCTAACCGCCATTACATGTTTGGGGGCTTTCATGTTCTTTGGGGACCTCGGGGCGATACTTTCCAATCATCTTTAGGTGTAGTTAGTTTCTGGCTTGACAGGCATCTAGGACCAACCCCGTAGGAACCTCCACGGCTGCCTCAAGTTGTGGGGTTAGTCAGGTACTGCAATCTCAAGATTCCAATTCCTGGTGTTTGCCTTTTTTACCGCACTCCTCATACCGAAACATAACAGAGGACCCCACGCCAATTTTTTTGGGGGATCCCCCTTTTTTTGTTAACCAGCAAAGATAACGACTGCTGTGGCCTGGTAATATCAGGGGCAACAGGGTCGGACTGACCACCGGGGACACCGGGAAACCTCCGTTGGGCCCCAGCCCTTCGTGGTGGCCCGATTTGAAAGGTAGGTCCGGGGAAGGGGGGTGGGGCCCCGGGCCCCGCGCTTGAGGGGGCCCACCCAGCTATGCTACAGTAATGTATCGGGCGTGCACAGCACGCCGATACAGTTACTTCTGCGGCAAGCAGGGGAATCGCTCTCCCGCCTCCCCCGGAAGATATGGGGCCTGAACAGGCGGTGGGGGGGCCCGGTGCCACAGTGGGCCCCCCAAACGTCATCGGGGGTCAGTGATCGGCATGGGTACAGTTGGGCGAGGATATGGTGTGATTAGCTGTGAAATGGGTGGGCGGGCGTGGTTTTAAAATTTGCAGCGGCCCATGGCGCCCAGCCTTTAGCCCCCTCCCCTGTCTTCAAAAAATTTGGGAGGTATCTGTTGACCTCCCTACAACTTTGGGCATCTCCGATGAGCGCGACGGATGGCTCCCTGAGGGATTCCTCCCACACCTGGACAAAGCATCCACCAACCCTTTGGACATTGTGGTGCAAGTGGCATGGCCTAAAAATTTGCGAGCAGCAAAGGTGCCACACCTTGTCCCTCTTTCCCTTCTTCAAAGGTGGAATAGAGGTGGGCCCCAAGAATAATTTTTCTCTGGGGGGGCCCCAAAAGGTACCCAGTCCACGCTGCTGCAAGGTCCATGGATTTTGGCCCTTAACGCCTTTAAATACCAGCCCACAGCAGGGGCGTAAAAGAAATCAGGGGCCCCATACAAAAGTCTGAATGGGCCCCCCCCCCAAAAAAAAAAACCCAGAGCCATTGTAAATTAAAGGCCAGCACATGAGGGGCACATTAAACAAAAAAATTTATTATGCCCCCATAGATTGTGCCCCCAATTGCCCATAATCATCCCCATAGAATTGTTCCCCCTAATCCCAAATTAGGCCCTTATGCGCCCATGCTGCACCCCCAAAAAAAAAAAAGCATACCACTCCGCGCTGGGGGCCCGTGCCCGTGTCCTGGAGGGTGAACCAGGTGCCGAAGTACCGCTCGCTCAGGGCCCCGGCACCAATATTTACCTGTCCCCTCCACTGCTGACGCCGCGTCTTCGGGGTTCCACATGAATGATCAGGCAGGGGAGGGCGCGCACAACGACGTCATCGCCCCTCTGCCTAAATTGCAGCAAGAGGACGCGGCAACGGGGAACGGGACAGGTAAAATCCCTTATACCACCCTTCCCCCGCGGTCTCTGCGCCCTTCTCTTCTCCCGCGGTCTCCGCCGCCAGTGTTCAGCGGTCACCAGGACCGTCATTAAAGTCATGAATATGTCATATTTGACTGTAATGACGGTACCACCTGACCGCTGAACACACGCGAGACCGGGGAGAAAGCAGGGCTGCAGAACCGCACCAGGAGGGGGGAGTATAAAAGAGCTGCGCTCCACCTCCCCCGCCAACCCCCTGGTAGTACTTTCAGCACGCTACCCACCCGCGGGCCCCCTCCCTGTCCGGGCCCCATAGCAGCTGCATGGTCTGCTCTTCACGTACGCACGTCAGCATCTGCTTCATCAGGCTGGTTAACAAAATAGGGGGGGGCCCCACCCATTTTTTTTTCAAGGGGAACCCCTATTTTGTAATGATGTAGTACAGTTCATATAGCGTCTTGTGCTTGGCGATGAAAATACATAAAAGGTTTGATATAGAAAGTCTTGTATTACTTCATACAATTGGCAAAATTTCCACAGTTGCAGACACAGAAGCAGGAACACAGCCGCCAGATAATCTAAGCGCAATCATCCCACAACAGGTTCAGGATCTTCTCTCTTTACCGTAAGTCCAGCAAACGTGGGTCCTTTCAAAGAGCAGGGCAGAGTCCACAAGTGCTTCAATTCCCATAGGAATACTGGAGTACAAGGTCCAAGGCTTAAGGAGTCAGTCACAGTTACTCCAGGCTAGATTTGAAGCCTGATTGCCAGCTGTGGCGCTTAAAAAGCAAAAGGGAGAATCAGGGGGGAAAAGCAAGCGGAAACTCCATTTTGACTGAGGGCAAGATCTCGCAAGACAAATAAAAGGCTGAAACAAACGAGTTTCAAACATGACACAGAACCTTACATTACCCCCCCTTGGGACAACCCCGGATGACCTCAGGCCACTTGTGTGGGGGGACCTCTGTGAAACGAGGAGCAAAGAGGGCATTAATTATTGACGGGTTCCCATGGTTGTACTCATGGGTAGCCCTCCTTTAATCAGAATTGTAACTGATTTTTAACAACCTGAACTAAAATCCTTTCCACCACAAATTCTTTCCGACCTCGACTACACGGGTCAGGGCAAGGAGAAAAGTCCAGGAAATATTGGGGTCGCAGCCCTTTAGTAGGGATACATAAAACAGGGTGGGAAATTTTCATGTTCGGGCAGTAAGACGACAGCCGGCACTTAATTTTTGATTTATAGGTCCAATTACTTATGTCCCAACTTAGGACGATGGAATCCTTAACTTAAGATTTTTGGTTGACAGCCAACCAAGTCTCCTACCTTGAAAGCTGGTGCAGGTTTACAAATTTATCTGTGCTTCTTGTCCTTTCCTGAGCCGATTCCAATTCTCCTTGAAAATCCATATTCTTCTGTAAAGACGTGTTCTTCAGCCCTGCTGGTAAAGGCTTTT
>JARQOD010000002.1:147872020-147895028 GCA_033576555.1 Oophaga sylvatica
TTAGTGCAAATCAGATATCAAACTATATGAAAAGACATGGTTAACTCTATGTAAACCAAGTGTCATTTCATGTCGGGTGCTTCTGTCTTTTCACAAAAGCCGGCTTTACCCGGCAATTGAATCAGAGGCTATTTTACTATGTAGAAGTGTATAAACTATAAATATATGTATATATATATGTCACAATGACATGTATATATATATATATATATATATATATGTATTCTATGTGTGTTTATTTAGTGTTTACAAGGAAAGAAAGAGGTTTTTTTAGTTACGATATTTCTGTCCCATAGACTTACATTGGATTTCCGGTATCGGGTATCGCCGATATTTTTTGGATATCGGCGATACCATTACGATACCGATACTTTTGGATATCGGAAAGTATCGCTCAACACTACTTTCCACCCAATAGATTTCAGGATTCGCATGATGGAAGCTCGTGAAATTCCCAATTCTAAAGAGACTCTTCTAGTGGACTTTTTTGGACTTTGAACAAATGTTTCAGCAACAAGTTGTTTATTATTTTCTGTCCAGGCTGTTTTGGGTCGACCAGTTTTTGGAGCATTAAGGATTGAGCCAGTCGCATCGAATTTGTCACGAATGCAGAAAATGGTTTGTCTCTTTGGGGCTTGAGTATCAAATGTTTCAACCCAATTTGCTCTAACTGTTTCAGCATTTTCAGATTTCCAATACTCTTTTAAAATCCATTTTCTTTGATCTGTATTTAAATTATTTCCCATTTTGGAGGAGATTTATCTGTGAAAACTGGAACTGTGAAACTGACTAAGTTACCCTTAGCAACCAATCAGATTCCACCTTTCATTTTCCAAAGAGTCTATGAAGAATGAAAAGTGGAATCTGATTGGTTGCTAAGGGCAACTGAGTCAGTTTCACTTTACACCATGTTTGATAAATGTCCCCCTTCATAACCCTATTACACATACTGTCCACCTACTTTTGGACCACCCTGTATATTCCATCACTAAATAAATATTTGAATAAAAAAAAATCTAAACAATAAAAGTACACATATTTGGTATTGCCGCGTCTGCAACGACCTGACATATAAAACTGTCCCTATAGTTAACCCCTTTAGTGAACACCATAAAAAATAAAAACAAGGCAAAAACAATGCTTGATCATCATACCACCGAACAAAAAGTGAACTGCACTGATACATGAAAGTCAAGCAATAGTGCGAACGACAATTACAGTATATGTGGAAGTCCAGCAATAATACAAAGCATGAGTGCGACCAGAACTTATAGGTGGAAGTCCAAAACTATGCAGACAGAGGAGACAACACCTTTTATGGAAGTCCAGACAAACACGGGTGGAGCATAACAATGAGAAGATCCTTAAGAGTACCTTCTAGGGTTGAAAAAGTCCCGCTCAAGTCTCACACAGCAGCCCGCAACAGACACAGTCTTAGAAGTAAGGGAAGTAGGTAACCCCAGCAGGATCCGGAAGAAGCTCAGAAGACTGATGGCAGCTGGTAGTGGAGAGGCAGAGCATCGGGTAACGAGCAGCAGCAGGGACTCCAGAGGCAAGCCAGAAGGAAGCTCAGAAGCACACAGTAACAAAATACTCAGGCAAGGAGGAACACCCGACCTGGACTTAAATAGCAGGACAGACAGGAAGTTCCAGGACAGGGGGAGGCGAGGTACAAGACTAAATCTTGGACAAGTGCAGACAAGCTCAGTGGAAAATCTGGAATCCTTACATTACTCCCACCTTAGAAGCGGCCTCAGAACGATCCAGGACCAGGTTTTCCAGGATATTTCTGGTGAAACAGAGCAATCTTCTGAAGAGCACAGATATTACACACTGGCTCATAAGAGCTCTCCTCAGACAGATATCCTCGCCACTTGATGAGGTACTGCATCTGATTCCTGCGGATCCTGGAGTCCAGAATCTTCTCAACAATAAAATGTTCTTGTCCCTCCACCAACACAGGCTGAAGAGGAGGCGCAATACGACCCTGAAAAGTATTCGGAGACATAGGTTTTAATAAGGAGACATGGAACGCAGGATTTACCTTCATAGTCCTTGGTAATTTCAGACGGCAGGCAACGGAGCTCACGATCCCAAAAATCTTGAATGGACCGATTAATTTTTGTCCCAGCTTCTGTGACAGAACATTCAATTTCAAATTCTTCATGGATAACCACACAGAGACTCCTCCCTTAAGCATGGGTGCAGGTCTCCGTAACCTATCTGCAGATCTCTTGTATCTCTCCTGTGCGGTAGATAACGATTCCTTCAGAGTTTCCAGATTTTGTTTCATCACCGCCAACCTCTCATCTGCTGCAGGCACCAGAGCATCAATCGGGGATCTGGGAAGAATTCTAGGATGATAACCCAGATTGGCAAACAAGGGTGTTACCTTGGTGGATGCATTCTGCGAGTTATTACAAGACAACTCTGCTAGAGGAAACACTTCCAACCAGTCATCCTTGGAGTGGCTGATATAACATCGAAGTTACTGCTCCAGAGTCTGATTAGTCCGCTCCGTCTACCCATTGGTCTGAGGATGATACGCTGAGGACAGACAGACATTGATACCAAGCGCAGAACAAAATCCTTTCCAGAATCTGTAGGTAAACTTCACTTCCCGATTTGAGATGATCTCATCTGGAACTCCATGCCGCCAGAACACATTCTGAATGACCAGCTCTATAGTCTCCTTAGCTGGGGGAAAACCGGTACAAGGAATAAAGTGCGCAGCTTTCATAAGGTGATCTACTACCACCAGAATAGAGTTCTTTCCCCAGAGGTGGGTAATTCCACTATAAAGTCCATAGAAATAGACCCCAAGGGCGAGCAGTAATGGGCAGTGGTTGCAGCAATCCAGTAGCTGATACACAAGGAGTCTTAAAACATGCACATACCTCACAAGAGAGAACGTATCTCATCACATCCCTCAGACAGGTAGGCTGCCAAAAGAAATTGCTCAGGAACTCCTGTGTCTTCTGCACCCCCCGATGACCAGCCAACTTGAAATCATGGAAAAACTTGAGAACCTGCAGCTTTACGACCTCCGGAATGTAAAGATGTCGATCCCGAACCCACATACTGTTCTTGAGAACAAAGTTTACATCATCAGTTGGGTTAGCGAAGAATGGATCTGCGTCATAGACCTCCTTAATAGTCTTCCATAAGTCCTTATTCTGGATGACTCCGACAAAGTTGGCATCTGACATAATGGTCTTGGACGGGGTCCCAGGTACGGATTCAGGACAAAGCATCTGCTTTCCCATTACCTGAACCAGGGCAGTACGAAATGCCAAAATTAAATTGATTCAAGAACAAACTCCAACGAACCCGATGTGGAGAAAGAAATCTAGCAGACCTAAGAAATTCCAGGGTACGATGATTCGTGAGCACAATAACTTGTTGTGCTGCACCCTGCAGATGGTGCCTCCATTCTTTAAATGCATAGATGTTGGCTAGAAGCTCTTTATCTCCCACATCATAATTCTTCTCCGCAGCAGAAAGTTTACGACAGAAAAAAGCACATAGATGTAACAGACCTTTCTCTCCTGTTCTTTGCGAGAGGATGGCCCCCTTAGCACAATCTAAAGCGTCCACTTCCGCGATAAAAGGATGTGCTAGGTTAGGATGAATCAACAGCGGTGCAGACATAAAAAGGGACTTAAGACAATCAAAAGCCTCCTGAGCCTGTGTAGACCACAAGAAAGTTTTTTCCTTCTTGGTTAGTTGTGTAATAGGTCGAACAATCTCAGAGAAATTACGTCTAAACCATCTATAAAAGTTAGCGAACCCGATAAAATGTTGCACCTCCTTGACATTTTTAGGTGCGGGCCAATCAAGAATAGCCTGGATCTTACTTGCCTCCGTGTTAAGCCCCTGTGGCAAGATGATATAACCTAGAATTTGAATCTCTGCGCGATGGAACTGACATATCTCTTGATGTAAAGATGATTCTCTTTCAGGCATCTTAAAACAGTCTTAACATGTTCTTGATGCTCCTGCAAAGAAACAGAGAAAATCAAAATCTCGTCCAGATAGGTTACAACAAAATGATCTAGCAGAGCTCTAAAAATGTAATTAGCCAAGTATTGGAAGGTTGCCGTAGCATTGCAGAGACCAAAAGGCCTCACAAGGTATTTGAAGTGCCCATCACGACATCTAAATGCCGTCTTCCATTTATCCCCAGAGCGGATCCGAACTAGGTTATAAGCTCCTCGAAGATCCAACTTAGAAAAAAATTTGGCGTGTCGTACTCTTTCCAGCAATTCAGGAATTAACGGCAAAGGATACTGGTTTCCGAATGGTTACCTTGTTGAACTCCCGATAGTCAATACAGGGTCTAAGAGTTCCATCCTTCTTCTTTATGAAAAAGATGGGTGCTCCTGCTGGTGATGAGGAGGGGCGAATGAAACCCTTAGGCGTCTTTCACACATCCGTTTTTTTGTATAAGGCATGATCCGTCGAACACCTGAAGGGACGGATCCAGCACTGAAATAAAAAAACTGATGCAACGGATCCGTTTTTTGCTGGATCCGACCTGAACTTTTGAACCCAGAAAAAGAGGGTTTTGGATGCCCGGAGACACTGGAAAATGTAGTAGTAGTAGTAGTAGTAGTAGTAGTAGTAGTAATAGTAGTAGTAGACCTCGATTTCCAGAATCCGGATCAGACTTTTGACGGATTGCACAAAAATCTGATCCGGTTCCATTGACTTCTATTGTTTCCGGCCGCCTGATGCGCCGCTTCAGGCACTATCAGGCGGCTCCGGTAAACAAAAAAAACGTTACATGCACCGTTTTGTCCGGCCGCCGGAATGTACATTTCCGCCGGATCCGGACAAAAACGGATACAACGCAATGACATCAGGCGCGATCCGGCGCTAATGAAAGTCAATGGTAAAAAAACGCATCCGGTACCGGATCCGTTTTTTTAGCAACACGCCGGATCATGCCTGATACAAAAAAATGGATGTGTGAAAGAGGCCTTAGCCAAATTCTTGTCAGTGCATTCTTTTAAGGTCTGCAGCTCCAGAGCTGCTAGTGGGTAGACATTTTTAAATGCAATAGCTGCCCCAGAAGTAGCTCAATAGAACAATCATAGGGTCTGTGAGGAGGAAGCTGATCTGCCATTTTCTTATTACAGATATTAGAAAATTCATTATAAATGGGTGGTAACATATATACCTTATTGGTACATTCTGTATCCCGAGAATTTGCCTGACCTGTTACTGGTGTATCCTTTGGTGGAAAGGTGATGTCCTTGGTCTCCCAGTTGATGATTGGGTCATGTGCATGTAGCCAGGGAATTCCTAGGATTAAAGGAAAATGTGGCAAAGAAATTAGCATAAAGGAAAGCACTTCCTGATGATTAGGTTCCATGCAAATCTCCAGAGTTACCGTCTCCTGATCCACGGGTCCTGAAACTAGGGGAGAACCATCCACTGTTTCCATGGTTACTGGGGTGGCTCTCTGTTGAATCTGTATGCCATGTTCCTTGGCAAAGGTGAGGTCCATAATGTTACCCCCCCTGCTCCAGAGTCCACCATAGCTGCACATGAGATCCATTGTCCCGACAACAAGATCTTAATGGGGAGGGAGCAATGTGTATCTTTATCCTTCTGAGAGGCAGGCACTGATAGGGAATGAAAGACAGCATTCACAGAAAAACTGGACTCAGAAACAACAGATTCATCATCCTGATTCTCATATTCCCCTACAGTGGCTAGTACCTTGTGAGGCAGCTTAGGACAGTTTATAAGGAAATTATCAGACTGACCGCAGTAAAAACACAAACTCTCACGAAAACAATGCTCCCTGCGCTTGTTACTCTCACGCCGCTGTAAAGCATCCACTTGCATGGGAACTGGTTCAATCTCCCAAGAGGATTTGCTTGCAAGTTCTTTAGGAGGATGGTGTAACAATTATGTGGGTACTATGGAATCTAATTGCATGGGATAAAATGAAACTGAGACCAAAGCTGAGGCAAAACAAGTGAATTTAACAAAATAAGTAATTAAAGCAAACAGAGATTTTCCTGCAATAATAACGAAGTGCACAGCACAATATAGAAATAAACAGCAAACTGAATAGCAGGGCGTGACCGCTAATACGCACAAGTCCAGCAGTAATATGAAGCGAGAGTTGGTATAGCACTTGACATAGAAGTCCAGCAATAATATGAGCAAGATTGCGCACAGCTGCTCCTTGCCGGTTTCTAACTATAGTCTGCAATAGGAGACAAATTTATTTTGCTGCGGGGGTTTTTCCGCCAACGGCCCGGGACGGAGCCCCCTTAGTAACAGACCGACGATCTTGTCACTTATTCAACAGCGAAGGAAAAGTTTTTACCGCTCTCTTACAAGAAAACCCCTATATAAGTGTAATCGGATATCGTGGAGGAAAAGTTTTCACCGCTCTTTCATAAGAAAACCCCCATCTAAATATATTTGGATATCGTGGAGGAAAAGTTCACCATCACAGAACAGGAGCTTCTTATCATCTGGACATACATTTCAAGACCAACACAAAGGTACTGTCATTTTTAGTACTAGCATTGTACTCAGTACTGCTGATATTTTTCTTTAACAGAAATTACTATCCTGTGAATATTTTCGCTTTTGATTCCCATGTTTAGCGCGTATATCTACTAGTCTTTTTTACATGTGTACATCTGGCAAATAGAGGTTAATTTGTCAATATTACTCGCAGCTTCACATTGGGGTTTTTTTCTAGTGCGCCCGGGATTTTTTCTATGTACATAACAGAACACAGTTCAAGAAGTGATAACGATGTCTGAATCTCTTAATGACCACAGCAGTTCCAGAGATGAGTAGCTCCACACTAGAGCTCCACACTAGAAGTCCGGACAAAGTAACACCGGCAAGATCAGGAAGCTGCACAGAAGGCTGAAGGCAGCTGTAAGTGGAGAGGCAGAGCACAGAGTAACGAGCAGCAGCAGGAACTCCAGAAGCAGACAAGGAGGAAGCTTCGAAGCCAGCAGCAAACAAAATACTCAGGCAAGGGAGGATCTCCTGAACCGGACTTAAGTAGCAGAAAAGACAGGAAGTTCCAGGACAGGGCGAGGTACAAGACTGCATCTTGGACAAAGGCATACAGGCTCAATGGAAAATCTGGAATCCTTACAGAAGGGGAGAGCTAGAGACACGATAAGAGGCTGCAAATTTCTCCTGTCTACGTTCAGTAATACATATGTCAATGCGCATGCAGTGCTGTATGAATGCCTATAACGCTTGAGGAGCATCTGCATGAGCTAACTCGTCCTTAATCACACTAGAAAGTCCCCTCTTAAAAATGGGTAATTGAGCATAACAGTCCCAAACCGTATCCACCGCCAGACGTCTGAATTTAGTGGTGTATTCAACAACAGAACGCTTACCCTGACATAATGACAACAATGCAGTTTCAGCTGTGGTGCGACAATTAGGATAATCAAAGATCATAGACATAGCAGCTAGGAAATCATCCAGTTTATTCAGACGAGGGTCACGAGTCTCGATTAGCGGATTTGCCCAAGCGAGTGCTCGTGAGGAAAGTAACATGATTATACTTAGTACTTAAAACTACTTAAAACTTTGTATCGATCTGTATGGAAGTTGGCAGCATGCACATAAAAATACAAAATGCATTGATTAATAAACTCAGAAAATTTGTAGCGGTCTCCATTAAATCTAAACGGCGGCAACTTGGGAGGGCTAGTTGGCCGTAGCTGCCCCGGAGGTGAAGGCGCCCATACTGTTATTTGATTACCTAAGTCCTGAAGCGCCTTCCCGAAGTGGGCCTCCCAGTTAGCAACCTTGTTTTGTATAGTCTCCATGTCTCCTTGTAAAGAGTTAATCATGGAGAACAACTGATCCAACTTTGTCTCAGCCAACATTATCCCAGCAGATTCCTTATTTGGGCCTGAGTATCCTGTAACAATTATGTAGGTACTATGGAATCTGATTGCGTGGGATAAAACGGATCTGAGACCAAAGTAGAGACAAATGAACAGTATTTTAAGAAAGTAAAAAGTATAACAAAAACTAACAGAAGTTCTCATGCATTTACGGCAAAATTAACAGCAAAAAGCAGAAATGTCCAGCAAACATAATAGCGGTGCCCGTCCGCTAAAGCAAACAAGACCAGCAGTAAAATAACACAAGAGTGTGAACTGCACTGATACGTGAAAGTCAAGCAATAGTACGAACAGCACTTATATGTGGAAGTCTAGCAATAATACGAAGCAAGTTTGCATCCAGCACTTCTAAGTGGAAGTCCAAAACTATGTAGTCAGAGGAGACAACACCTTTCATGGAAGTCCAGACAAACACGGGTGGAGCATAACAAGGAGAAGATCCTTAAGAGTACCTTTTAGAGCTGAAAAGGTCCCGCACAGCAGCCCGCAACAGACACAGTCTTAGAAGTCAGGACAGTAGGTAACCCCAGCAGGATCCGTAAGAAGCTCTGAAGTCTGAAGGCAGCTGGTAGTGGAGAGGCAGAGCACCGAGTAACGAGCAGCAGCAGGGACTCCAGAGGCAAGCCAGGAGGAAGCTCAGAAGCACATAGCAAAAAAATACTCAGGCAAGGAGGAACACCCCACCTGGGCTTAAATAGCAGGACAGACAGGAAGTTCCAGGACAGGGCGAGGTACAAGACTCCAACTTAGACAAGGGCAAAGCAGGCTTAATGGAAAATCCAGAATCCTTACACCTCAGCTGTCAGCTTCAGCAAGGCTGGTTATCAAGAATAGAGGGTTCCCCACAATGTGTTTTTAAATTATTTAAATAAATGTAAACAATGGCATGTGGTTTCCTCCCCATTTTTGACAACCAGCCTTGCTAAAGCTCACAGCTGGGGCTGGTATTCTCAGGCTGGTAAGGGACCATGGATATTGACCCCCACCAGCCTAAAAATAGCAGCTCACAATGGCCCAGAAAAGGCACAACTATTAGATGAACCAATTCTGGCGCTTTGCCCAGCTCTTTCCACTTGCCCTGTAGCGGTGGCAAGTGGGGTTCATATTTCTGGGGTTGATGTCACCTTTGTATTGTCAGGTGACATCAAGCCCATGGCTAATCCTAAAGTTATATGGTAAATAAAGACACAGCCAGAATAAAGTCCTTTATTAAGGTACTGCCACACTTAGCGATCTCGTTAGCGATCACGATAACGACGCAAGCTAACGAGATCGTTGGTGTGATCGCTTTTAGGTCGCTAGTAGCTGCCAAACAGGAGATCTCATAAACAACACATCAGCGGTCAGCGATCTCTTTAACGACTTTGGCGGTCGTTAGGATGTCATTAGCATGTACTGAGCGCTTCTGATTCATAGGAATTTCCAGCATCGCTCCTGCTCTCTGCGTCCTGCTAGCCTGCTTTGCAACTTCTGCGATCCTCTCTGTGACGCAAAAGAGAACTTACAGATATTGCGATCCACTCCGTGACGCTAAAAACCCTAGTCCCTCCTGCGCCGCTGTCATATGCGTCACAAACGAGGTCGCTCGTCGTTCGCAAAAGGTGCCAAACACAGCGATATAGGCTCACCAGCGGGACGCCAACGATCAAAAAACGGTCCAGAACGCTAGTGAACGATCAGCGACATCACAGCAGGGGCCACATCGTTGCTACATGCCACACACAACGAGGTCGCTAACGAGATCGCTAAATAGTGACGTTTTAGAGATCTCGTTAGCGATCTCGTTTAGTGTGGCATACCCTTTAGAAATAAAACAAAACACAGTTTTATTTTATTATTTAAAAATAACAAACATAGTTATACTCACCTAACGCCTAATTCCCCTGAAACCCTCGTTCTCCTGTAATAAAACTAAAATAAAAAAAACAACAATATACCATACCTGTCTGTTGTTCTGTCCCATGCCGTAATCCATGTCTGGGGATAATAAGTTTTCAACCTGGACAGTGCCAAGATGCGACTGTCCAGGCTGAGAACAACTGGTGAATGAGCTGCTGGGAACACAGCATCATTGACTGGGGGTGACGTCATAGAGGTTACCTCCGGTCAGTGAGGAAAACATTCCAAATAATTTTGTGAAGCACCTGAAGGGTTAATAAACTTCTTGAATGTGGGTTTGAGCACCTTGAGAGGTGCAGTTTTTAGAATGGTGTCACTTTTGGGTTTCTTCTATCATATAGACCCCTCAAATAGACTTCAAATGTGATGTGGTCCCTAAAAAAATGGTGTTGTTAAAATGAGAAATTGCTGTTCAACTTTTAACCCTTATAACTTTCTAAGAAAAAAAATAATGCTTCCAAAATTGTGCTGATGTAAACTAGACATGTGGGAAATGTTACTTATTAAGTATTTTGTGTGACATATTTCTGTGATTTAAAGGCATGAAAATTCAAAGTTGGAAAATTGCAACATTTTCAAAATTTTGGCCATATTTCCATTTTTTTTCACAAATAAGTAGAAGTCATATCAACAAAATTTTACCCCTATCATGAAGTACAATAAGTCACGAGAAAACAGTCTCATAATCACTGGGATCCATTGAAGTATTCCAGAGTTATTACCTCATAATGGGACAGTGGTCAGAATTGTAAAAGGTATCTGTTGGGTGAATGACCTATTCATGATACTTATAAAAGTTTCCCATTTGCTTTGTATACTTTTATGTTCAAGGACATTGTCCCAGTTTATGGCACTAAGATCATCTTTTAGCCAATGGAAATTAGCTCACTTGAAGTTTAGTGTCTTTATTGTTTTGTAATCACTCTATTACCCAAGTAACCCACGACCTGTACGTTTGATAGTCTGTCTGGCCTACTGGTTAGAGTAAGATTTAGAGGTGCCCCCCTCTTGTTGGGTCCTGTATCAGTTGTGAAAGGTAATTAACTTTTAATATTGCTAAAAATCTGTTTTCTTTGCTGGACCTGCAGGTTTCTCCTCCACAATTTATATCAGGTTAGTTGAAGTCCCCCATAATAATTACTTTTCCATGTTTTGCTGCCTCATCTATTTCCTTTACGAGGATATTTTCTGCCACTTACATTATACCTGGAGACTTACAGCAGACCCCAATCAGTATTTTATTACTCTTCTCCCTCACTTTATCTCCACCCACAGGAACTCTACATTTCCATTGGCCTCACTAATTTATATCGTTCTTCCTGAACAGTCTATCCCCTTGTAAATTAACAGCCCAGTCATATCTGTCGTCCAGCCATATCTCCTTTATCGGCACCATATTATAATTTTCATGCAAAGGAAAGGCGGTAGAAAGGGAGAGTCAGTTCATCGGGTCTGCTGCTAGGAGAATCACAATGGAGACATGTACAGAGCTGCCTAGGTTGGAGCTGAAGAAGCCACAGGAAAAAAATTGAATCCTCCAGTGAGGTGAGTATTAAAACGTCATATTTATTAGCAAGTTAAAAGTAGTAAGGCAACCCCATATCGCATGCGTTTTGGCTAAAAAGCTTTACTCATGGTCTAGACAGCTGCTGATGAGCCTCCATTAAGTGCCATTGGCTGTCAGCCACAGGTTGTTCATCAGCCAATTGAAAAATACATGCATGTGATTAGTTCACCTGGTAAAACAAATACATGTTTGACTATTAACATCTGTAAACAGAAAAATGCAACGAACAATTACATACAGTATATTGAAGGATAAGATCCTGTCTCACATTTAGACCCAATGGAGTTCTGGTGTTTAACTTGAAGATACAAAAGGATTCTCTGTTTAAGATTTTCTTTTTCAAGTTACCACCCCTAGCTGGTCTATACACCTTTCTATGCCAGTAAACAGTAGTAGCCCTCCCCCTCTGTGCCTAGTTTTAACACTTCTCCAACCTTCTAGCCATTTTTCCCATAGCACAGCAGCTCCGCAACGAGGTTAAGCCAATCTCTTGCTTACAGCCTGCTGCAAACAGAGAAGTTGACCCATTTCTCCAGGAAACCAAAACCCTCCTTCTTAAACCAATTCCTGAGCCCTTCAAGGAGCTCCTTACATATCCATTTATTGAATCTGGCCTTTAACCATTTCCAGAGTAACATGAGGAGCTCATGTGTAGTGATTCCCAAATATTTGAGCAGCCATGGTCAGAAGAAGACGACGGTGGGGAACGGCGATTAGTTTCTCAAGAGGTAGATGATGAGACACAGTCGCCAGCAAGTGATGTTGTTAAGTCAACAAGTCAGGTGAACGAGAGTGCAAAGTGAAAGATGAGGTGACGGACAATGAAGTCACTGAGCCAACCTGGGAAAATGCCATGCAGAGCAAGACCAGCAGTGCAGAGGGAGAGGGATCCGAGGTACTGCAACAGGCAGGAAAGGGCAGTGGGGTGGCCAGAGGGAGAAAGCGGGTAACTTCCCCACTCACATGCATCAAGTTCCGAGGGCACGAGTTAGGTGTTCCCCAGTCTGGCGCATTTTTAAAAGAAAGTGCGGACGATAAAAGAATAGTCATTTGCAACCTGTGTCATACCAAGATCAGCAAAATCCTGACTACTACCAACCTGACCACCACCACCATGCTCAGGTACTTGTCACCAAAGCCCTGACTAGGTGAGCCAAAAACCTGGGTTCACAATCAGTGTCTGCAGGTGACACCACTGCCTCTTCCCCTATGCTACATGATCACCAATCCCCTGTCCATGATGCAGGCATGGATGTCTCCCACCCTGCATCGGTCATTTCACACTCGCAAGCACTATCAGCAACCACGTCCAATTCCTTGTCCCAGCACAGCATTCAGTTGTCCCTACCCCAGGCCTTGGAACGCAAGAGAAAAAACACAGCAACCCACCCACAGGCCCAAACATTAAACAGCCACATTTCCAGACTACTTGCCCTGGAAATGTTGCTGTTTAGGATTTTAGACACTGAGGTTTTCTGCAACCTCATGGCGACGGCCATCCCTCAGTACTCGATCCCCAGTCGCCACTGTTTTTCCCGGTGTGCCGTCCCTGACTTACACCAGCATGTGTCCGATAACATCACCCGTGCCCTGACCAAGTACTTGTGTCCAGGGATGGTACATTTCCCTGACAGTATACTGAGTGAACCTAGTGGAGGCCGTGACCTAGTTGGCCCTGGAATGGCACACGTGCTACCAACCCCGAGGATTGTGGATCCTAGTTCCATCAGTGTTTCCTTCACCTCCTACAACAGTTCATGCACCCCTTTCTCATTCTCCATTTCCAAATTGTCATCCATATCAGTCACAAGCTGGAAGCACTGCAGCACTGCCTCCGTGAAGCAGCAACAGGCTCTGCTGAAACTAATTTGCTTAGGTGAAAAAACAGCACACCACCACAAATTTGTTGAAAAATATAACAGATCAGACAAATCTGGAGCTCTTGCCACTGAATTTACAACCAGGCATGGTCGTGTGTTATAATGGATGTAGCCTGGTGGTGGGTCTGCAGATTACCATGCCTGTCAATTGTGCTTAACTTATTTGTTCAGCAATTTCTGAACACCTACTGTGATGCAGTGACCCCTCTTACAGCTAGGGGGTGCTGTATGTGCTCCTCGGGATGTACCTGGAGGCGTAGTTGTGATGGTAAAACAGTGCCTGGCATTGTTGTGAATGGCCAGTATGTGTCGCAGAAGTCCTCTGCGCTGTAAGCCAAGTAGTGTTGCTCTGGGACTTTTAGTCCACAAGAGTTTTGTTTACGTTACTAGGGAGGCTTACAGGGTTAGTCGGAGAGCTGGGCGGGACTGACTAACAACACGTACACCGCCCACTTGTGGTTGTGAGTTTGAAGACCTGCAGTGAGTTCATGACCATGTGACCAGCCCATGTGATCCATACCTCACCTGTGGGTGGGGTTACAAGCAGGGCCGGCATCAACACCCGGCATACCCGTCAGCGGAGGAGAGCGGTGCCAGCGCCGCCACTGGGCCCCCCCGCTTGCTCAGGGCCCTGGCAGCCAGCCCGGCACAATACTCACCTCTCCCCGTGCCTCCGCAATCCGCAGTTCCAGGCTCCCTCTGCAGGGCGCCTGCGCTTCCTCTCACAGCAGCGCCAGACAGGTGAAATGTGAAGTGCGTGTATGTGTCTGTGTGTGTCTGTCTGTCTGTGTGTATCAGTGTGTGTGTATGTAGTGCGGTGCTTTGTGTGTGTGTATGTGAGAGAGTGCTGCCGTGCTGTCTGTGTGTGCTGCTGTATGTGTGATGGTGGTGGGGAAGGCAGTGATGGTGGTGAGAAGCCGGAGGCAATGATGATGATGATGATGGGGAGGCAATGATGATAATGGGGAGTCGATGATGATGGGGAGGCGATGATGATGGGGAGGAAATGATGATAATGATGGGGAGACGATGATGATGGGGAGGCAATGATGATGATGATGGGGAGGCGATGATGATGATGATGGGGAGGCGATGATGATGATGATGGGGAGGCGATGATGATGGGGAGGAAATGATGATGATGATGGGGAGGCGATGATGATGGGAAGGCGATGATGATGGGGAGGCAATGATGATGATGGGGAGGCGATGATGATGGGAGGCAATCATGATGATGATGGGAAGGCAATGATGATGTTGATGAGGAGGCAATTATTATGATGATGGGGAGTCATTCCACAGCACCTTTCCTGAGCCGTAACAGCGCAGAACGCAGCACAGTGCAGAGGAGAGCTCCATATTTTGCATGGAGCATTATATGGGGACCAGTATCCTGTATGGAGCATTATTTGGGGTCCAATATTCTTTATGGAGCATTATATTTGGCCCATAATACTGTATGGAGGACTATGTGGTGCCCATAATATTGTATGGAGGACTGTACTGCCCAGTCTGTACTGTGCGCTGTGAGGATTTGGCGGTTTTTGAGCTATTGTAGAATTTACAATAGATATCACTCATGTAATGGAAGAAGTGAAGTGTTTGGCATTGTACTATACCCATATTTCTCTGCAGTATCTGTGCATCATGAATTGTGGTATGTGTTAAAGGGGCACACTGAGAGTCTTTCGCCCGGGGCCCATAAAAACCTGGAGCCGGCCCTGGTTACAAGCTATGTAATGGAGGTGTTTAGCACATGGGAAGGGAGTGGTTGGGAATCTGTCAGTATGGACAAATTTCCATGTGTCCAGGCTGGACACTACAGAATGGTCTTTGGGCAGTGCTGGCTAGTCTGAGTCTGAGGAAGGAGGTCTGTGAGATATCTCTGGAGAGAACGGTCTGCCAACCGTGAGTGATACTGACCGGGGTCAGTGAGAACTGTTTATGGTATACCTCTGAGGATAAAAGGCATCCGGAAACCTATGTGGCCGACACCAACAGGTAACGGACCCGAATCCGTGTTATGCTGACCGGGGTCAGAGAGAGACTGTGTTTATTCTATACAGCCTGTATGCTGGAGATGGCACAGCCGGTGTGCCCCCAGGCCTGAGAGAGCGGAGCTCTACTATGGACATAAAGGATTCGTTGGTCTGATGTAAGACTGTTTGCCTTCTGTTCCTGTGATATTAGTTTATAAAGAAAATAGACCACATAGACTGTTTTTAAGTGAAAGATCGTTCCTGTGTGCCTGATTATCGCAGCCAAGCGAGTGTTCCCCGAACCTATGCAGTGAGCGCGGCATTACATATGGTGGAGAATGCAGGCAACGGTCCAGGAAGCACGTGTTTAGAGTGTAAGGTCCTGGATGGCCTGTGTGTTGGGAGGTCCTGGGAGTAGGATCGGATCCCTGAAGAGCACATGGTGAGGCCTTGGACTTGGAGGCCTGTGTGTTGGACGATCCCAAGGGGGTCCTGAAGAGCGCATGGAGAGGCTGTGTATGCAGAATCTGTGGCGGCACTGCATTGGGGGAGCTACAGTCCGTCTGAGGATCTGGAACTGTCAGGTGGCATGGTGAGCAAGGCATTGTCCGGGATGGTGATCCCAGTTTGGCAGCTTCCCTGGGAGAACTGACAGGAGTCCGCAGTAGAGGACAATAGCTCCTGGAATTTTTTCTTTCCCTCAAGTCAGCTTGCTGTGGCTCGGCGGGGCCATGAAGACTGAAAGATTCTGGCAGTAACTTGGTGGGGTTACGAAGTTTGCTATGGATCTGTGGGTCCACAAAGACCACAAGCATCTGACTGTAACTCAGCGGGGTTGCGAAGTTCCTGTGGCATCCGTAAGGTCCACAGAGCCGTCTGGAGGTTCTGCAACAGCAGGAGCTACTGTAGCACCCATAGGAGCTTTGCTGTGAGGAACTGTTGGGGCAGATAGACTTCCGTGCACAGCTGGTGAGGTGGCACATTAGTGGTCCAGGTCGCGCAAACTCTTAAAGGGCCAGTGCAAGCCCAGAGACAATTTTTGTGCACTGTGTGAACTGGGCCTGAGAGTGCCGTGGGGGGAGTCCACGGGGTGTACCCCAAGGAGGAGGCTGTGACACAAACAGGTATGGTTGCCCAAAAGGGGGTGGAGTCGCAAATAGGGGTGATAACCCAAACAGGGATGGTAACCCAAAAAGGGGTGGAGTCCAAAATGGGGCGGTATCTACAATACAAAGGAAGTAGTTGCCCAAAAGGGGCAGAGTCCCAGGGAATGGTAGTTACCCAAAGGGGTGGAGCATCCCAAAGTTAAAGGGGTGGTGCAGATGAACTGTTGCCAGGGGCAAATGTACTATATGTGTCCAGTCTACCTTATGAACTACCCACCCGGTATGATGTTACGGGGGTGTGCCCTACAGATAAATAACGAAGATGTGGTCGGACTGGTCGACTCTGGGAGCCTGGTGACTCTAGTGAGGGTGGTGCCAGAGGGATTTGAAATACCCGGTAGAAAGGTCGGGGTCACCTGCAGCCATGGGGGACACTAAGGATTATCCCATGGCCAGGGTAATCCTTGAGACAGGATGTGACATTGCGGGACAGGATGTCTCTATAGTCCCGAATTTGTCTTGTCCAGTGGTTATAGGCCCGGACTCTAAGCTGTTCTCGGACTCGTGGAAGAAGAGAGCTCCTTTACAGCAGGAGGGTGGAGGTCTCTCAGCTGATGGGGTTGTGTACCTTAAAGTGGTAATACCTCCCAAAACTGACGGGTCAGACATAGGGGTGACAGGAGGAAAGGGTGCGTCTGCCCAACTTACTAACCTGACGTCACCTGAAGGGTACCACAGTGTGGCTGATAATAATGTGGTAGTTAAAAGGAGCGGAGCTGACACCCAGATAGAGAGCAACTTGAGGGTTCACCATACTGTGGGGTATGACACAGACTCTGGGGGTGACTGTGACGTGTTATTGCCAATAGCAACCACTGGCGCTGAGTACAATGTTATACTGACACAAGCATTGACACAGTAGAACGACAGTGCTTCACAAGGTGAAGTCAGGATGACGGTGGTAGCCATACCAGAACATATGACTGGACGGAAATGTGGGTCTGACCAACTCTTGGACTTGGTGGAGGTGACCAAAGGGGTGACCGTTGAAGACGGGGAAGCTCCAGGAAAGGGGTCCGACATCCTTAGAAATGGGGACCGCTGGTTCCAGCATGACCGCTGGTTCCAGGATGACTCCCATTCAGACAGTGACGAAAGCGGAAAGAAGTGCAGTAAGGCTGTCTCAGGTACAAACGGCAAGTCTTCCTCCCGTCACCGTAAACGTAAAGGGCGAAAAGGTGCTGAACAAATTGCACCCTCTGAGAAGATAGATGAAGAAGAGACAGGGACAGGTGCCAACAAGGTTAATGTCCTTGATAAAGATGTCTGTCATCAGCTGGCAAATGAGAAGTTGAAGGTGTTGAGTGTGGAAGCTGCCAACTCCGCATAGTTGGATCAGGTGCGTCGCTTGGAGTCTGAGCTCTCAGCAATCAAGTCGCAGCTGGAAATGACCTGCTGCAACAAAGAACAGAAATCTGAGGAAAACGCTGCTCTGGAATCTGGGAGAGTGAACAGCGGTTCTTCAGAGAGTCCAGCAGAGACCCTAGAGGTGGTCAAGGATGGTGGATGGAAGACCCAAGAGAAAGTGGAACCTGTTGAGGAAGGAACAAGTCAAACTCTGGAGTGGCAGAGTGTGGGTGGGCAAGCTGGCCCCTCTGAAAATGTAATTAAAGAAGTGATGGTGCGACACGTGCTGGCCAAAAGAGGACAGGATCACAAAATAGAGCTACCTAAAGAGACAGTAAATGAGCATGTTGAATGAGAAAGGGTCCGAAGACCAGCAGCTAAGTAAAGAGTGGATGAGCTGGAGAAGGAAGTCTCTCAGCTCAGAGGTCACCTGTTAACGTGTCAAACCGAGAACAACGCCATATTGGAAGATATAGAGGTGCTCAGAGAAGCAATAAGAGGTCTTCTGCAAGAGAAGTTGGTGGTCGCAGATTTACAGCGGCAGTGCCCGAGTGGTAATAAGGCGGAGCTGCAAATACCCATCTTGGTGAGGCGTTGTAAGGTTCTATGTATATATTCCTGAAACTCAGTTTGTTCGTCAGCCATTTTACTTTCTGTCTTGCTGCAGCTATCTTGCCCTCAGTCAAAATGGAGTTTCCAGCTTGCATGTTCCCGCCCTGATTCTCTCCTTTGCTTCTTAAGCAGCCACAGCTGAGCAATCAGTGCTTCAGAATCTAGCCTGCAGTGAACCTGTGACTTGACTCCTGTAAGCCTTGGACCTTGTACTCCAGCTATTCCTACTGAGGAACTCTGAAGCACTTGTGGACTCTGAACCCTGCTCTTTGAAAGACCCACGTTTGCATGGACTTACGGTAACAGAGAAGAAGATCCTGAATCTGTATTGGAGAGTTATTGCTGAGCTTGGATTACTCTGGCCTGCTGTGTCTCCTGTTTCTGTGTCTGCAAACTGTGTGACTATTTCTGCCAACTTGTATGAAGTAATACAGGACTTTTCTATATCAAACCTGTGACTCCTGTGTTTTCATCGCACCCAAGCACAAGACGCTATATGAACTGTACTACATACATTACAGGCGTCTTGACCAGTGTAAAGATCAGGGAGAGTCTGCACTAAGAGCTGAACCAGACAGTCACCCGGTTGTGGCAGATGTCATGATGGAAAGATACAAGGCAAAGCAGGATCCATCAGTCCTTGAAAAGAGTGAGACCTCGCTCTTCAAGTGCATGATAGAGGTACCCGAAGACGTGCAAGAAGCATGTACCAGTGAGGGTGTGCATGAGGCCTTTAAAAAGGCAGTAGAAGCGTGCAGTGTGCACTGGGTGCCCGAGACTCAGCAGTTGAGGGATATGCATCTACAATGCCTCTACACGAAACAGATGATCCTGGTGAGGAATAAGGAAGCCGCTTGATGTCTGGAGTGTGCAAGAAAAGCTCAAAGTTGGCTTTGCTTGATGGAAGACATAGTTCAAGTACACAGAAATTTGGTGAGAAGAGTGATTGGGAGACTTGGAAAGGTGATCCAAGAACTCGTGAATAGATCTGGTGTGATGATCTATTCAGCGGATTCCGGCTGATGACGAAGCCCAGATCGGGGGTGAAGATGGTATGGTTCCATTCCTCGTTGTCAGATCCATGGAGAGCCTTGGGAATATCCGAATGCTCCTGGAGTACCGCGTAGCGTACCTCAAAGAGGTAGAGCAGCTAAGACTTGAGAGGGAGCAGATCGACCGAGAGCTGCAGGAAATGGGAAGAAGATGGCCGCCACCTTCAACTCGCGGTATAGAGAGGCGAAGAGTTTCGCTTAAGACTGAAAGTCCTCAAGCTGGAGCTAATAGAGGACATAGGGACAAATGGAAGGACTGCTCTCCGGGAAATGAAGATCATGGGAGAAATGGCTAGCAGAGAGATAACAGAAGGTGGCCTGATGGAAGAGGTAGAAGCAGTGATGCCTCAGTTAGCTCAGGGCTGAGTGACCTAAGCGGGAGACGCTGTCGCAGATGGAATGACAAAAAATCTGACTCAGATCAGCCAGTAGGCTTGACTGGACAGTGGACTCATGACCGCAACAACCGTGGGAGGCAGCCATGGAAAGAAAGGTCACGTGAAGGGGCACATTTGGAAAGTGGGTTGACTAGAAAGGGTCTGGTGACACAGACAGATGTTGACTCAAGGGCTGAAGCCCAAGGCCGACATACAGACGGCTGGGGGCGAGGGAGGCCTAACCAAGGAGTGATGATGTATGACGCTCAAAACCAATGGAGACGGCCCTCTCGACTGGTAGGGCAACGTAACATGGGTGCCCAGTCTCGGGGCCCCTGGTGTGTGACAAATGTTCAACCCCACAAGTTTGAACAGTGGGGTATGTGATGCAGTGACCCCTCTTACAGATAGGGGGCACTGTATATGCTCCTTGGGATGTACCTGGAGGCGTAGTTGTGATGGTAAAACAGTGCCCGGCAATGGCCGGTATGTGTCGCAGAAGTCCTCTGTGCTGTAAGCCATGTAGTGTTGTTCTGGGACTTGTAGTCCACAAGAGTTTTGTTTACGTTACTAGGGAGGCTTACAGGGTTAGTCCGAGAGCTGGGTGGGACTGACTAACCACACATACACCGCCCACTTGTGGTTGTGAGTTTGAGGACCTGCAGTGAGGTCATGTCCATGTGACCAGCCCATGAGAGCCATACCTCACCTATGGGTGGGGTTAAAAGCTATTTAATGTAGGTGTATAGCACATGGGAAGGGAGTGGTTGGGAATCTGTCAGTATGGACAGATTTCCATGTGTCCAGGCTGGACACTACAGAATGGTCTTCGGGCAGTGCTGGCTTGTCTTAGCCCGAGGAAGGAGAGTACATTCTGCCAACCATGATACTGACCGGGGTCAGTGAGAACTGTTTATGGGATACCTCTGAGGATAAGAGGCATCCGGGAACCTGTGTGGCCGACACGAACAGGTAACGGGCCCGAATCCGTATTATGCTGACCTGGGTCAGTGAGAGACTGTGTTTATCCTATAAAGCCTGCATGCTGGAGATGGCACAGCCAGTGTGCCCACAGGCCTGAGAGAGCGGAGCTCTACTATGGATATAAAGGATTTGTTGGTCTGATGTAAGACTGTTTGCCTTCTGTTCCTGTGATATTGGTTTTATGAAGAAAATAGATCACATAGACTGTTTTTAAGTGAAAGATCATTCCTGTGTGCCTGATTATCGCAGCCAGGCGAGTGTTCCCCAAACTCGTGCAGTGAGCGCTGTATTACACTACCCAGAGTTGCCTGAGCTACTTGTGAAGGTATGCCATGTGTAAACCCATTCCACAAGCCAGCTACAGCTGCAGTACTGCAGCAGCACTTGCAAGTGCCAGCTCACCGACTGGTATGCCATGTGACCATGCACTGGAACTCCACATTAGATATGTTTGCAAGGCTTTGTGAGCAGCAGAGGGCAGTAGTTGACTACCAGCTATAACGTGCCAGTCAGTATTCCGGTTGGCCTGCGCACATAACAACCAACGAGTGGGTATGGATGTCTGGCGTCTGTGAGGTTCTCCAAAACTTTAAGTAATCAACCAAGATGGTGAGTGGCGTGTCTCCATAATCAGTGTAACCATCCCAATTCTGTGTCTACTCAAACACTCGCTGCTCACAATTAAAGAAGAAGCTTTGCATACCGACCAGGTGAAGATGGAGGAAGAAAGTACACAGGGTGATACTACACAGCCCAGCCTCATATCATGTTAACGCTGATCGGGTAATAATGAGGAGGAGGATGCAGATCAGAATGAGGAGGAAAAGGAGATGGTTGCCTGAACTACAGGATGTACTACCCACACCAGCTCCATCCCATCTGTTCAAGGTGGATGGGCTGAAGAGGAGGAGAAGGGGTAGAGGGAGGAGGAGATGGATAGTTGTCTTCCTGGTGGGCACAGGGAAGTCTTGCCTGTTGGAAGTCTTTCACACATGGCTGGTTTTATGTCCCATTCCCTTTTCCGTGACCCTCACTTTACTCACATTTTGGCCAATGCTGATTACTGATTGTTCACTCTTCTCGACCAATGCTACAATGACTACTTTTCATCTCTCCTTCCTGCGGTGGAGAGGGCTAGTAAAATAGTGTAATACCAAAAGACCCTAGTTGAGCAATTAGTATAAAAATTCCCATCTGACAACGCTGACGGCAGAGGTCATAGACCCTTGGGCAACCATGGAGGAGAGACAATGGAGACACAACAGGTCAAACAGAGGCATGGGCACACTATCAAAGGCCTGGGACAGTTTCATTAGACCCTCCCTACACTCAGGCCCGGATGGACAGGATATTCTGACAAGCAAGGAAAAGTTTTTGAAGACGGTGAAGGAATGCCTAACCGACCTTACCAGCGTCCTCCGTGATACCTCTGTGCTGTACAACTATTGGTTATCCAAGCTGTACACATGGCATGAACTCTCTCTCTCTATGCGTTGGAGGTGCTGGCCTGCCCTGATGCTAAACGCTTTGTCAGAGTGGATTTTTAAGTGCTGCTGGGGCATTTTAATACTGAGCTGGGCCCGTCAAATGAAAATCTGACAGCTGGGCCTTATGAAAATGAACAAAGCCTAATTGGCCCAGGCTTCTCAACACCACCCGGGTGACAGCAGCGTTACATCAAATTTTTTTTTTCTGGTGTATTCCCTTGCACCCTTTCCCATCAAAGAAAGGGTATTACGGTTTTATGGCTCCTTCTTTTTCTTGCTCGCCTTCTCCATATTTTTAGGGTCAAACTTGCGGCCCTCTTTAAAAACATTTTTACAGGGGCTTCAGGTGGCCCTCATTTAAAAATTTTTTTACAGGGTCTTAGGCAGCCCTAACTCAAAATCAATAAGGCCTGGATTGACCCAGATTCTCAACCCCACCAGATTGACATTACCGGAACATAAAGCCAATATTAAAGACTCTAGAGTGGCCCTCTGGGCGTGATACTAACCCACCTGGGCGAGCTGACCTAAAGGAACCACCCCTATACAGGGAGTTTCAGGGGCAGACCTGGGAAGGTAAAGTACCGCGACAGCTGGTACCAGGACGCTGGCTTGAAGGAGACAAGGAAAGAAGGCCATACAGAAACCAAAGTTAGCAGAGGGAAATAGAAGCACACTGCGTTTCGAGAGAGCTGGAGTGCACTGGGGGGCACGCTGGATACAAGAAAGGG
This sequence comes from Oophaga sylvatica, assembly GCA_033576555.1. NCBI lineage: Eukaryota > Metazoa > Chordata > Amphibia > Anura > Dendrobatidae > Oophaga > Oophaga sylvatica. Next base: position 147,895,015 of record JARQOD010000002.1, read on the forward strand.
GGAGTGCGCTTTGG
>JARQOD010000002.1:147895128-147932329 GCA_033576555.1 Oophaga sylvatica
AAAAGGAATAAAAAATACAATTAATTGGGAGGAAAAAAATTGAAAAAAATTTTTATAAATAAAAAATAATTAATAATAAATAATAAATAATAAAAAAAATAATAATGAATAAAGAACAATGTGCAGACTATAAATATAATAATTAATCAATATTGTAAAAAAATAAAATAATAATGAACATAATAATCTGCATATTCATGCAAATATGAAAAATATTAATAATTAATAATATTTTGGCATATAAAAATACATAAATTAACAATGAAAATAGTGAAAAAATTAATCAATATAAGAAAAATTCATGACATAATTCACTGTATAATAAATTTGTCCAAATCCAATAATCCAAATTTTGTCCATTAGCTCCGGGCCAAAATTTTAAAGGTAAAATGTTCATAAAAAAACCCCATAGGTTAAAAAAAAACTTTTTTGGGGGGAGTAGAAAAAAAAGATGAAATAAAACTAAAAATTAATAAAATATACTTTAATTAAAATATTACAAATACAAAATATCTTATTAAAATAATTTTTAGTTATACAATATGAAAGAACCAATCGGAAAACTGGATAGTTAAAAAACCCTATTTAATCCTAAGGGGGTGCAGGGTGCGGGTCCAAAAAACCAGGGGCTTCTTTTTGCGCCAGACACGACAAACATTGTCCCCGATTTAGAAACGCGATCTATCCAATCCCTAAACCATGGGTCCAATTGTGGGTATTTTAAAGGTTTAGTTAGTTTTTAAAGGGCCCCAACACGTTTCTTTCTTCCCGCTATGATCCCCCCTAATTTTTCCCCCAAAAAAAAATTTTTAACCCCTCTCCCCCATAGACGACTATTCCGCCATGTGCCCCTGGCCCAAAATTCCCATGGCGGAATAGTATCAAGGCGATCAGTGCCCCCCCGGGGGGGGAGCGTAGCTATCGCCGCCGGTGTCGCGTATACACACTGCCCCCCAGCCTATGTGTCAGGAGCGGTCACGGCCCGCTCCCGGCACATTAACCCCTGCACACCGCGATCAAACTGTCGCGGGTGCCCGGGGACGGGGAGGATCGCGCAGGCGGGGGCCCCCCGCGCCCCCTGAGACCCTCAGAGCAGAGGTTTTTGTCGCGTGTTCCGGGGGCCTCCTCCCCCAGGTCCCCGGATCCAAGATGGCGCCGGGGCCCCGCAGGGAGGCGGCTTCCATCCCTTTCTGAGAGCAGGGCAGAGGAAGCCTGCAGCGCCCCCGAGCGATCGCTGGTGTGAAGAGTGCTGTGCTCACGTCACACCAGCGTCGTAAAATATGTGATGTCCCACCCGGGACAAGTAAAAAAGTAAAAAAATAAAAATAAAATGGAAAAAAAATCATCAAAAAAAAAAAATATTCCCCAATAAATCATTTTTCCTGTAGATAAAAAAAAAAAAAAATAAAAGTCCATATTTGATCCCCGGGCCCCCGTAACGCCCCCCCCCAAAAAAATGCCCATTTTTCCCCTTTGTGAACCCCCCTTAAAAAAAAAAAAAAAAAAAACTAAGCAAAAAACATGCTTTACACTACCCCCGAACAAAAAGGGAAAAACACGCGACAAAAAGACAGATATAAATAAAAAGGTACCCCTGGAAACTCTTTGTCCCCCAAAAAACGAGCCTCATAATCATGTCATCGAAAAAAAAAAAAAAGTTATAGTCGCAAAAAGAGCATGCAAAAATTTTTATTTTTTTTAAAAGTTTTTTTCTTAAAACCCCAAAAACATAAAAAAATGAATAAATGAGGTATGCCATAATCGTACTGACCCGAAGAAAAAAAATGCTTTTCAATTTTACCACACACGGAACGGTAATAAACGCCTCCCCCAAAAGAAATCATGAATTGTGATTTTTGTTCATTCTAACCTCCCAAAAATCGAAATAAAAGCGATCAAAAAATGTCACGTGCTCAAAAATGGTACCATAAAAACATCACCTCGTCCGCAAAAAATAAGACCTCACATGACTCTGTGGGCCAAAATATGCAAAAATTATAGCTTCAAATTGTGGTGATGCAAAAAACTACTTTTTGCAAAAAATGCGTCTTTTAGCGTGACAGCTGCCAATCACAAAAACCCGTATAATAGTAAATCAAACCCCCTTTATCACCCCCTTAGTTAGGGAAAAATAATAAAATTAAAAAAATGTATTTATTTCATTTTCCATTAGGGTTAGTGTTGCGGCTAAAGTTAGGGTTAGGATTGGCGCTAAAGTTAGTATTAGGGTTATGGTTGGTTTAGGGTTAGGGGTGTGTTAGGGTTAGGTTTGTTGGTTAGGGTTGGGACTAGGGTTAGGGGTATGTTGGGGTTGGGTTTGAGTTAGAATTGGGGGATTCTGCTGTTTAGGCACATAGGGGCTCTCCAAATGTGACATGGCGTCTGATCTCAATTCCCGCCAATTCTGCGTTGAAAAGTCAAACAGTGCTCCTTCACTTTGAGCTCTGCCATGCGCCCCAAACAGTAGTTTACCCCCGCATATGGGGGTATCAGCGTACTCTGTACCCCAAGAGTTATTGTGCAATTTGTCCTATTTCTTCTGTTACCTTGGGAAAATAAAAAAACTGGGGGCGATAAAATCCTTTTTGTAAAAAAAAAAATGATTTTTTGTTTTTACGGCTGTATGTTTTAAATTTTCTGTGAAGCACTTGGGGCTTCATAGCGCTCACCACACTTCTAGATAAGTTCCTTGTGGGGTCTATTTTCCAAATGGGGTCACTTGTGGGGGGTTTCCACTGTTTAGGGCGCATCAGGGGTCTCCAAATGCGACATGACGCCCCAGACTATTCCATCAAAGTCTGCAATCCAAACGTCACTACTTCCTTCCGAGCCCCGACGTGCGCCCATACAGTAGTTTACTCCCACATATTGGGTATTAGCGTATCAGGACAATTGGACAACAACTTTTGGGGTCCAATTTCTCCTGTTACCCTTGTGAAAATAAATATTGGGGGCGAAAAAAATCATTTTTGTAAAAAAAAAAAAGGATTTTTTATTTTTACAGCTGTACGTTATAAACTTTGTGAAGCACTTAGGGGTTCAAAAGTGCTCAACATACTTCTAGTTAAGTTCCTTGTGGGGTCTATTTTCCAAAATGGGGTCACTTGTGGGGGTTTCCACTGTTTAGGCGCATCAGGGGCTCTCCAAATGCGACATGCGCCCCCGACTATTCCATCAAAGTCTGCAATCCAAAACGTCATACTTCCCTTCCGAGCCCCGACGTGCGCCCATACAGTATTTACTCCACATTATTGGGTATTGCGTACTCAGGACAAATTGGACAACAACTTTTGGGGTCCAATTTCTCCTGTTACCCTTGTGAAAATAAAATATTGGGGGTGAAAAAATCATTTTTGTAAAAAAAAAAAAAAGATTTTTTATTTTATGGCTGTACGTTATAAACTTCTGTGAAGCACTTTGGGGTTCAAAGTGCTCACCACACATCTAGATAAGTTCCTTGAGGGGTCTAGTTTTCCAAAATGGTGTCATTTGTGGGGGGTTTCCACTGTTTAGGCAGATCAGGAGCTCTCCAAACACGACATGGCATCCAGCCAATTCTGCGTTGAAAAAGTCAAACGGCGCTCCTTCCCTTCCAAACTCTGCCATGCACCCAAACAGTGGTTTACCCCCACATATGGGGTATCAGCGTACTCAGGACAAATTGCACAATAACTTTTGGAGTCTTGTTACCCTTGGGAAAATAAAAATTGGGGTGAAAAGATCAATTTTGTGGAAAAAATATGATTTTTTAATTTTACAGCTCTACGTTATAAACTTGTGTGAAGCACTTGGGGGTTCAAATTGCTCACCAAAGATCTAGATAAGTTCCTTAGGGGGTCTAGTTTCCAAATGGGGTCACTTGTGGGGGGTTTCCACTGTTTAGGCACATCAGGGACTCTCCAAATGCAACATGGCGTCCAATCTCAATTCAGCCAATTTTGGTTGGAAACAGTCAAATGGTGCTACTTCCATTCCGAGCTCTGCCATGCGCCCAAACAGTGGTTCCCCCCCACATATGGGGTATCAACGTACTCAGGACAAATTGGACAACAACTTTTGAGGTCCAATTTCTCCTGTTACCTATGGGAAAATAAAAAATTAGTGACTAAGAGATAATTTTTGTGGAAAAAAAAGGATTTTTTATTTTCATGCCCGGGCATTATAAACTTGTGTGAAGCACTTGGGGGTTCAAAGTGCTCACCAAAGATCTAGATAAGTTCCTTAGGGGGTCTAGCTTCCAAAATGGGGTCACTTGTGGGGGGTTTCCACTGTTTAGGCTCATCTGGGGCACTACAAACGGAACATGACCCCCATCAATGTTTGCATTCCAAAACGTTACTGCTTCCTTTCCAAGCCTGCCGTGTGCCCAAACAGTTCCCCCCCCCCACATATGGGGTATCAGCGTACTCAGGACAAATTGGACAACAACTTTTGGGGTCCAATTTCCTTGGGAAAAATCAAAAATTTGGGACTAAAAAATCATTTTTGTGGAAAATTGTTTTTTTTTTTTTTTTCACACCCAGGCATTATAAACTTTTGTGAAACACTTTGGGGCTCAAAGTGCTCACAACAGATCTAGATAAGTTCCTTAGGGGGTCTAGTTTCCAAAATGGTGTCACTTGTGGGGGGTTTCCACTGTTTAGGCGCATCAGTGGCTCTCCAAACACGACATGGCGTCCAATCTCAACTCCAGCCAATTTTAGTTTGAAAAAGTCAAACGGCGCTCCTTCCCTTACGAGCTATGCCGTGTGCCCAAACAGTGGTTTCCCCCCACATATGGGGTATTGGCGTACTCAGGAGAAATTGCACAACAACTTTATCTGCCCATTTTCTCCTTTTACCCTTGTCAAATAAAAAAAAGTTTGTAAAAGATCATTTTTGTGGCTAAAAAGTTAAATATTAATTTTTTCCTTCCACGTTGCTTCAGCTCCTGTGAAGCACCTGAAGGGTTAATAAACTTCTTGAATGTGGTTTTGAGTACCTTGAGGGGTGCAGTTTTTAGAATGGTGTCACTTTTTGGTATTTTCTGCTATATAGACCCGTCAAAGTGACTTCAAATGTGAGGTGGTCCCTAAAAAAATGGCTTTGTAAATTTTGTTGTAAAAATGAGAAATCACTGGTCAACTTTTAACCCTTATAATTTCCGAACAAAAAAAAATTTTGGTTCCAAAATTGTGCTGATGTAAAGTAGACATGTGGGAAATGTTATTTCTTAACTATTTTGTGTGACATATTTCTCTGTTTTAAGGGAAAAAAAAATTCAAAGTTTTAAAATTGCAAAATTTTCAAAATTTTCGCCATATTTGTGTTTTTTCAAAAATAAACGCAAGTTATATCGAAGAAATTATACTTCTAACGTGAAGTACAATATGTCACGAGAAAACAATCTCAGAATCGCGAAGATCCGTTGAAGCGTTCCAGAGGTATAACCTCATAAAGAGACAGTGGTCAGAATTGTAAAAATTGGCCCGGTCATTAACGTGCAAACCACCCTTGGGGTGAAGGGGTTAAATGTCTAGTAGTAAGTCCTACATAAATTTTGAGGCAAGGGCAAGTAGCATGGTAGACAACGCCTTTAGTATTGCAATTTATATTGTGCGGAATTTTAAATGACTTATTATCTGAGGAACAAAAGATAGTAGCACGTTCAATGTTTGGGCATGCTGCGCAATTGCCACACGGGGAACAACCCATTGTGCAACAGGTTTTGGGCGTATAGATGGAAATAAAGTTGATTGATTATTAATGGGGTAAAGACTACGAACCAAATTATCTTGCAAATTTGATGCCCGCCGTGCTGTAATGTGAGGTTGAGAAGGGAGATAGTGTTTTAAAATAGGATCGCTGATTAAAATCGGCCAATGTTTATCAAGCGCATCCCGCATACGATCCCATTGGGAATGAAAATTGGTAATAAATCAGGCCTTATTAGCAGCTTTTGGTTTAGGGAGAGAAAGAATAAGATTTTGCCTCTCAGTTCTGAGAGCTCGAAAATACGCCTTCTTAATGCTTCTATGGCTGTAGCCTCTTTCAAAAAACCTTTTCTTCATTTCTTCAGCCCTGATTTTAACCCCTTCATGACCTTGCCATTTTTTGCAATTCTGACCAGTGTCCCTTTATGAGGTAATAACTCAGGAACGCTTCAACGGATCCTAGCGATTCTGAGACTGTTTTTTCATGACATATTGGGCTTCATGTTAGTGGTAAATTTAGGTCGATAATTTTTGCGTTTATTTGTGACAAAAATGGAAATTTGGTGAAAATTTTGAAAATTTCGCAATTTTCAAATTTTGAATTTTTATTCTGTTAAACCAGAGAGTTATGTGACACAAAATAGTTAATAAATAACATTTCCCACATGTCTACTTTACATCAGCACAATTTTGGAAACAAAATTTTTTTTTGTTAGGAAGTTATAAGGGTTAAAAGTTGACCAGCGATTTCTCATTTTTACAGGAAAATTTACAAAACCATTTCTTTAGGGACCACCTCACATTTGAAGTCACTTTGAGGGTCTATATGGTAGAAAATACCCAAAAGTGACACCATTATAAAAACTGCACCCCTCAAGCTACTCAAAACTACATTCAAGAAGATTATTAATCCTTCAGGTGCTTCACAGGAACTAAAGCAGCGTGGAAGGAAAAAATGGACATTTTAATTTTTCCAACAAATTTTATTTTAGCATCAATTTTTTCATTTTTGCATGGACAACAGGATAAAATGGATCCTAAAATTTGTTGGGCAATTTCTCCTGAGTACACAGATACCTCATATGTGGTCATAAACCACTATTTGGGCGCACGGCAGGGCTCGGAAGGGATGTAGTGACGCTTTGAAATGCCGACTTGATGGTATGGTCTGCGGGCATCTTGTTACGTTTGCAGAGCCCCTGGTGTGCCTAAACAGTAGAAACCCCCCACAAGTGACCCCATTTTGTAAACTAGACCCCCAAGGAACTTATCCAGATGTGTGGTGAGCACCTTGAACCCCACGTGCTTCACAGAAGTTTATAATGCAGAGCCGCAAAAATAAAAAAACATTTTTTTCCTCAAAAACTGATTTTTTTAACCCGCAACTTTTTATTTTCACAAGGGTAACAGGAGAATTGGACCCCAAAAGTTGTTGTACAGTTTGTCCTGAGTACACTGGTACCCCATATGTGGGGGGGGAACCACTGTTCGGGAACACGCTGGGGCTCGGAAGGGAAGTAGTGATGTTTTGAAATGCTGACTTTGATGGAATGGTCTGCGGGCGTCATGTTTCTTTTGCAGAGCCCCTGATGTGCCTAAACAGTAGAAACTCCCAACAAGTGACCCCATTTTGGAAACTAGACACCGCACGGAACTTATCTAGATGTGTGGTGAGCACTTTGAACCCCAAGCTGTCATGACCAGGACGGGGTTTTGTCTTTGCCCCGTCCTGGTCAGACTGGGGTTAATGGTTTCAGCCTCTCTCTGGCAGAGGGCGGCTATTTAGTTGCCAATTGACCTAGGTCTGGTGTCAGTTATACTCCTGCCCTCGGCTGAGTTAGTTGACCTCCTGTGTGCCTGTGCCTTGTGCCTGATCTTGTTGCTTGTTTGGTTTTGACCCGGTCCGTTCTTCGTTGTGAGTTTGTCTACTATCTTGGTACTGTGTATTTGCCCGTTCTGGTTTTCTGATCCCTTGGCTACGTTCTGGTTATTCTCTGCCTGCTCCACTTGTACTGCGTTGCTCCCTCTGTGTATGACCTGGCTATCCTGACTATCCGTTTTGTCTATGCCCCTTGGTAACTCTGTCCCGTAGTTACCCTTCTAGGAGTTTTCCTTCTGCTCATAGCTCTCTGGAGCTTAGGCCACGCCCACCAGCAGTCACGTGCTTAAGGTCCTCTGGCCTGAAACAATCTTTGTCTGTTACTACCTTCTGTGAGAGACCTGTGGCCGGCGCCGCCCCTTGGCAGTCACGTACTTAGGGTCCTGTTAGTCTGAAGCACGCATCTTCACCACTGCTGCCCCGCTCCACAGGTATCTTTGAGTGCAGTCTGTCTTATTCAGGACACGCGCACTGGCTCAGTGAGCAAGTGCAGTGCGGTGTTAGTGATATTATAACTGACCGCTACCTTTTTTTTTTTTTTTCTTCCTGTGTGTGTTATGGATCCTATGTATGCCCTTTCTGAGCAGGTAAAGCACCTGACTCAGATGTCTCAGAAACTGAATGAGGAACAGCGAGCTCTGTCTCAGTCTCAGCAGCTGATGGCTGACACTGTGCAGGGGCTTTATCATCTGGTGCTCATGGGACAGGGGTTCAAGATGTTACATTAGTTTCCCCAGAGCCCCCGGTTTAAATTACCAGATACCTTTTCCGGAGATAGAAAGGAATTTAAAGTTTTCAAAGAGGGCTGTAAGCTTTTTTTCTCTTTAAGACCGCACTCTTCTGGGGATGAAAGTCAGAGGGTGGGGGTCATTATGTCTCTGTTAAGGGGAGCCCCCCAGGCTTGGGCTTTTTCCCTTCCTACCACTGCCCCTGAAAGAATGACTGTGGATGCATTTTTTGAGGCCCTGGGGCATATTTATGATGAGCCTGATCGAGTGCTGATGGCTGAGGACATGGTGATGAGTGTATGTCAGGGGAAGCACTCAGCCGAGTGGTTTTGCTCACACTTCAGACGCTGGGCTGCTGAGGTCTGTTGGGATGATGCCGCCCTCCGGGGCTTGTTCCGTAGAGGTCTGTCTGAACGTCTGAAAGATGCCTTGGCACTTCACCCTCCGCCTGATTCTCGGGAGGACGCCATGACGCAGGCCGTCCGAATGGATCGCAGGCTGCGGGCGAGAGGTGTGATGCAGGTTGAGACACCATTTTTCTCCAGTGGAAGGGGAGCCAGTCCTGTATTGGAGTCCATGGAGATGGGAGCCATCGACCTCAAAGAGAAAGAAAGGAGACGGAGGCATTTAGAAAAGCTGTGTTTTTACTGCGGTGATCCTGGACATTGGAAAAAGAACTGTCCCTCCTGCCCACCGACTAACAAGCGACTGAGTCTGGGTGATCATCGTGGAGGTCACTCAGACTCTCAGGTACCCTTTCCTTCATTTTCTAAGATACTGTTAAAGGTGGAACTTGGTGTGAAGAACTGCTTTTTCCTTACTTCAGCTTTTGTTGACTGTGGGTCATCCTTGAACCTGATTGACTCTAAGCTGGTGGCCAGCTGTAGATTAGGGACAGTTAGGTTGGAGACTCCTAGAAAAATAATGGCCATTGATTCTACACCTCTCACCAAGGACGGTGTCCATTTTGTCTCTGAAGAATTCACCCTCAGGGTGGGGGCCCTTCACCAGGAGCGTATGTCATGTTTTGTTTTGGATAACCTCTCTGCTGGCCTGGTGTTAGGGTTTCCCTGGTTGCAATGGCATAACCCGATTATTGACTGGGATTCCCGTGATATTGTTAAATGGGGATCTAATTGTTCTGAAAGATGTCTTGCTACTGTGTCTGTGTCGTCCGTTGGTCTGGAAGGTATTCCGGAGTACCTGAAGGACTATGCGGACGTTTTCTCTGAAAAAGAGGCTGAAGTTTTACCACCACACCGCCCATTTGATTGTGCCATTGACCTGGTTCCAGGTACTAAATTGCCCAAGGCCCGCTTGTATAACCTCTCGGGTCCCGAGCGGGCTGCTATGAAAGAATACATTTCCGAGAGCCTTCGTAAGGGACACATTCGTCCTTCTGTTTCCCCCATGGCGGCGGGGTTTTTTTTCGTTAAGAAAAAAGACGGTGGTTTGCGCCCATGCCTCGATTTTCGAGAGTTAAATAAGATAACTGTGAGAAATACTTACCCCCTCCCACTTATTCCTGATTTGTACAACCAGTTGTCTGGGGCTAAGTGGTTTTCGAAATTGGATCTGCGGGGGGCATATAACCTTATCCGGGTCCGGGAGGGGGATGAGTGGAAGACTGCTTTTCTCACTACTGAAGGGTTGTTTGAAAACTTGGTCATGCCTTTCGGTCTGACCAACGCACCAGCAGTCTTCCAAAATTTTATTAATCATGTGTTCTCTGACTTTATTGGGCGTTTTATGGTTGTGTATTTGGATGACATTCTTATCTACTCGCCTGATAAACAAACTCACAATGATCATCTTCGGGCAGTTCTCCAAAGGCTCCGGGAGAACTGTCTCTTTGCTAAGCTAGAGAAATGTTCATTCTTTGTTCAGGAACTGTCATTTCTGGGGTTCATTGTGTCTGCTGAGGGGTATCGCATGGATCCTAATAAGGTGCAGGCCATTGTTGATTGGGTACAACCTCGTGATTTGAAGGCTCTGCAGCGTTTCTTAGGATTCTCAAATTACTATCGCAAGTTTATAAGGGGGTTCTCGCAGGTAGTTAAACCTCTCACAGATCTGACTCAAAAGGGGGCTGATGTCAAGAATTGGTCAGCCGCAGCGGTGGCGGCGTTTCAGTTCTTAAAAAAATGTTTCATGTCTGCTCCGGTTCTTATTCAACCGGACCCGTCTGAACCATTTATTGTTGAGGTGGACGCCTCGGAGGTGGGGGTGGGGGCAGTGTTGTCCCAGGGACCCGCCACTTTGACTAATTTGAGACCCTGTGCCTTTTTCTCTAAGAAATTCTCTCCTGCGGAGAGAAACTATGTTGTTGGGAATCTAGAACTTCTGGCCGTGAAGTTGGACTTTGAAGAATGGAGGCATTTTTTGGAGGGTGCTGTCCATCCTATTACCGTGGTTACGGACCACAAGAACCTAGCTTACATTGAGTCTGCTAAAAGGTTGACTCCTAGACAGGCAAGATGGTTGCTTTTTTTTTCCAGATTCCAGTTCTCCATCACTTTTCGGCCAGGATCCAAAAATGTCAAGGCTGATGCCTTGTCACGCAGTCTGGATCCGGTGTCTCCCCCCGAACCTCCATCCTCCATTCTTCAGCCTGGGGTGGTGGTGGCAGTTGTTTCTGCTGGGTTGGAGCAGGAGATTCGGGAAGCTCAGTCTCTTGCCCCTCCGGCTAAGCCGGTGGATAAACTTTTTGTACCAGTTCAATTTCGTCTCAGGGTCCTTCGGGAATTCCACGACTCAGTTCTGGGTGGACATCCTGGAATCTCGGCTACCTGGAGGGCCATCTCTAGGATATTCTGGTGGTCTTCTTTAGCCTCTGATGTTGGGGAATTTGTGTCTGCTTGTGGGGTATGTGCCCGTGCGAAACCCCCCCATAACCGGCCGACCGGGGAATTGGTGCCACTGCCAATTCCTGATAGACTATGGACCCATTTGTCCATGGATTTTATCACCAACCTTCCTCCTTCCAAGGGTAATACCGTCATTTGGGTAGTGGTGGACAGGTTTAGTAAACAAGCACATTTTGTACCCTTGTCGGCTTTACCTAATGCAGAAACGTTGTCCAGATTGTTGTTGAGCATGTGGTGCGGTTGCATGGGGTACCCTTGAATGTGGTGTCTGATAGGGGGTACAATTTGTTTCCAGATTTTGGAGGGCATTTTGTAAGAGGTTGGGTATTGATCTGTCTTTTTCATCCGCTTATCATCCAGAGACTAATGGGCAGACTGAGCGGACCAATCAGTCTTTAGAGCAAATCCTGCGTTGCCTGACCTCAGCCCGACAGGATGATTGGTGTACTGTGTTACCTTTGGCTGAGTTCGCGTTTAACAACCGTACTAACCAGTCTACGGGCACATCTCCCTTTTTCTGCAATTATGGGTTTCATCCACATTTTGGGGAGTTCTCCCGTTTGGACTCTGGGTGTCCTGGGGCGGATGGGACAATACAGCGGTTGGGGGAGTTATGGCAGGAGGTCCAAAGGAACATTACGAAGGCTCAGTCTAAATATAAGTTTTTTGCTGACAAAAAACGGTCTGTGGGGCCGGTGTTCCAGGTTGGGGATAAGGTATGGTTATCTACTAGGAATATAAGGCTCAAGGTCCCCTCTGCGAAACTTGGACCTAAATTTATTGGTCCTTATGAAATTACGGAAGCAGTTAACCCGGTGGCATTTCGGTTGCGTCTCCCTCCGTCTCTACGGATTCCCAACGTTTTCCATAGAGCCCTTTTGAAACCTGTGGGGTCCTGTAGGGAAGGATCGTTGTCTTCCCCACCACTGGTTTTGGTAGATGGGCAGTCTGAGTATGAGGTGGAACGAATTCTTGACTCTAGGTTTGTCCGTCGTGCTCTTCAGTATCTGATACATTGGAAAGGCTACGGTCCAGAGGACCGGTCGTGGGTTCCTGCCCGATCTGTTCATGCGGATCAGTTGGTCCGGGCCTTTCATGCCAGGTGTCCTGAGAAACCCGGGGGTCCGGTGGCCCCCCGTTGAGAGGGGGGTACTGTCATGACCCAGGACGGGGTTTTGTCTTTGCCCCGTCCTGGTCAGACTGGGGTTAATGGTTTCAGCCTCTCTCTGGCAGAGGGCGGCTATTTAGTTGCCAATTGACCTAGGTCTGGTGTCAGTTATACTCCTGCCCTCGGCTGAGTTAGTTGACCTCCTGTGTGCCTGTGCCTTGTGCCTGATCTTGTTGCTTGTTTGGATTTGACCCGGTCCGTCTCTTCGTTGTGAGTTTGTCTACTGTCTTGGTACTGTGTATTTGCCCGTTCTGGTTTTCTGATCCCTTGGCTACGTTCTGGTTATTCTCTGCCTGCTCCACTTGTACTGCGTTGCTCCCTCTGTGTATGACCTGGCTATCCTGACTATCTGTTTTGTCTATGCCCCTTGGTAACTCTGTCCCGTAGTTACCCTTCTAGGAGTTTTCCTTCTGCTCATAGCTCTCTGGAGCTTAGGCCACGCCCACCAGCAGTCACGTGCTTAAGGTCCTCTGGCCTGAAACAATCTCTGTCTGTTACTGCCTTCTCTGAGAGACCTGTGGCCGGCGCCGCCCCTTGGCAGTCACGTGCTTAGGGTCCTGTTAGTCTGAAGCACGCATCTTCACCGCTGCTGCCCCGCTCCACAGGTATCTTTGAGTGCAGTCTGTCTTATTCAGGACACGCGCACTGGCTCAGTGAGCAAGTGCAGTGCGGTGTTCGTGATACAAGCGCTACACAGAAGTTTATAACGCCCGGGCATGAAAAAAAAAATCATATTTTTTCCACAAACATGATCTTTTAGTCCCCAATTTTTTTATTTTCCCAAGGGTAACAGGAGAAATTAGACCCCAAAAGTTGTTGTCCAATTTGTTCTGAGTACGCTGATATCCCATATGTGGTAGAAAACTACTGTATGGGCACACGTCGGGGCTCGGTAGGGAAGTAGTGACGTTTTGAAATGCCGACTTGATGGAATGGTCTGCGGGTGTCATGTTACATTTGCAGAGCCCATGATGTGCCTAAACAGTAGAAATCCCCACAAGTGACCCCATTTTGGAAACTAGTTCCCCCAAGGAACTCCTCTAGATGTGTGGTGAGCACTTTGAATCTCCAAGTTCTTCACAGAAGTTTATAACGCAGAGCGGTGAAAATAAAAAAATCATTTTTTTTCCACAAAAATAATTTTTTTAGTCCCAATTTTTTTTTCCCAAGGGTAACAGGAGAAATTAGACCCCCAAAGATGTTGTGCAATTTTTCCTGAGTATGCTGATACCCCATATATGGGGGTAAACCACTGTTTGGGCACACGTCGGGGCTCGGAATAAAGGGAGCACTGTTTCACTTTTAACAGCCAATCAGAGCGATCGTAGCCACATGGGGGTTAAGCCAACCCCCCTGTAGTGAAGCACAAAGGGTCTTGTGCCTGCGGGTCGGGTGACCTTTCAGTGACCCCGGTCACCCGACCCGCAGGAACGCGATCCTTTCATGACACATACGCTGTGTCACAGGTCTTGAAGGGGTTAAAATCCTCCATGGATGAGCATAGCCGACGTAGCCTCAAAAACCCTCCAGTGGGGATGGCTCTTATTACATGACTGGGATGTGCAGAAGTTGCATGTAAAATTGAATTTACTGCCGTCTCTTTACGAAAAATATCTGTTTGTAAGACACCAAAATTATCGCGTTTAATGGTTACATCAAGGAAATTGACACTATTAAAATCAAATTGGCATGTCAACCTAATGTTGAGGAGATTAGTATTTAAAAATTTGATAAAATCCAGTAGTTCAACGGAGTTACCACGCCAAATGAAAAAAATGTCATCAATATAGCGGGTCCAAAATATCACTCGGTCCATGGCCTCCGTTGAAAACAGCTCCCTTTCCCACAGCCCCAGGAACAGGTTGGCGTATGAGGGCGCACAAGATGCACCCATTGCTGTTCCCTGGAGCTGTAGGAAAAATGAGCCGTTAAAAGTAAAAAAATTGTGAGTTAAAATAAATTTTAAAAGCGATATAATAAAATCAACCTCCTCAACATTAAGGTCCGACATGCCTAAAAAGTAAGATGAGGCCTTGATTCTATCATCATGTCTGATGCTAGTGTATAGGGCCTCAACGTCACATGTTACAAGTAACATGTCATCGTCAATTACCATGGTCTCAATTTTCTTGAGCAGATCAGTGGTGTCTTTCAAATATGAAGGGATAGTTTCAACCAAGGGGCCAAGGTATGAGTCAATATACTGACATACATTGTCGGTAAGGCTCCCAACACCAGAAATTATTGGCCTCCCAGGAGGACAGGTGGCATTTTTATGCATTTTTGGGAGTAGGTAAATCATTGGTATAGTTGGCTCCTTGGTTGTTAACAGATCATGGATTTCTTTAGTAATGAGACTTGGCATTTCGTGCAGATTGTAATACAGATCCTAATTGTGTATTGTATGAGAGTAGGGGGTTAAATGTTAATTTTTGGTAGCAATGACGGTCCTTAAGTTGACGATTAACTTCATGTTCATACATGGAGGACGGCCACACAACAATATTTCCCCCATTTATCTGCTGGTTTAAAAACCACATTCTCCCTCTCTTTGAGCATTTTAAGAGCCATTCGTTCTTCCCTAGTTAAATTGTCCCTATAAATATGTAAGGGAATTTTTTCAAATTCTGCAGTCACAAGTCGGACAAAAATGTCCACACTGGGGCACATAGAAAAAGGTGGAAATATCTGAGTTTTTTGTTTCAGTGATTTAGGGACCTTACCTAATGGTGAAGACTCATGTTCATCATGGAGTTCCTCTAGAATTTGTATAGAGAAAAGGAGGTACACCAGCTTCCTGCTCTTTCCCTGACAATGTCCACGGCCGTACCCACAATGGCCATGGTAGCTGAGATCAAACAAGTAGTCCGCACGCTGGTATCTGGACGCTCACAGTCCCTTCAGCGTGGGCCCTTCCAAAGTCCTAGGGGCCCGTGTCGTGGTCCTTACGTCCAGGGCCGGTTTTAGGCAAAGTGGGGCCGAAGGCAAAGTTTAAAATGGGGCCCCAAATGCTAACATATTGCACATCACAAAGAAGCATTTCTGTTGTATTTACATGCGCTGAGTTCAGGACGCTAAATAAGTGTAATCGACAATATTGAAATCGTTCAACACTTGTATCCCGCCTCTTTCCACCGTCTGAGAAAGATTGATGGGGACAGAACAATCACTAATGGATCACTAACAGAACACCATACAGTATCCTTGTAAGGAAAGGGACACCGCCATCTTGTATAGGGCCTATACCAGCCTCCATTTTGTCGGTTCACAGAGCCACAGACTGCTAACTACACAGGGCCTGTTAGCATATCCAGTACGACCGGTTTTGATGTCCACTATGAATCAAAAGGGCTTTAGTATGCTAATTAGTTTAGGCCCGTGTCTGAATAAGATGGTCATTAGTATGCTAAATAACTCCGACTGAAGCCAGTATTTCCTGCTCTATATGAATTGCAGGCCGGTTAATATGGTGCTTCAAAGCAAAGGGGAGGGACCTAGCAGGTTTAAGAACTGGGAGCTATGGGCAGACTCGATCCATTTTGACACAGAAGCCAAGAAGATGGTCTAAGAAGGACCAAGGGACAGATTTGCCTTGCCAAGGGAGCAGCAGCACATGTTTTGGAGACTGTCCAGCAACTAAAGACTGTTACCTGGGGATCGCAGAGCTCCCTGCCTCCCCATGTCCCTACAACCCGGTAATATTGATCTATAGCTAATACCTTTAAGCCTTGTACATTATTGTGGTATTTTTACTCTGACTGCAAATCCATTGTAATTACGTTGTATAGCTTTACTGTATATTTCTGTAATTATCTAGTGCGCACTTAAGGCAATTAAACCATAAAATTAATCTTGGGCTGATGCTTTTACTCTGATCACGAATCTTAGAGTACCCAGTGGGTAACAGGCACCCTCCCCGGCGGCCATTTGCTCTAGGTGAGGTTCCCTTACTGACCTGAGAGACAAAGGGGGCACCGGAGAGCTGTACCTGTGGAGTTACGTCCCATTGGTAACGTGGGAGGAAAGGGGTCATCCTTCACATTTGATAGCGGCGGTGGGATCAGAAGCTGTGATACCCGGGCTACCGTGTGGCGGTCGGCTTAGTTCCTCACAATCCTGTTATCAGCAGCACATCTACAGTTTACAACAGCGATGTGCTGCTGAGAACAATGATTTTTGTTCCGGCATAAACTATCCAATCACTCGATGAATATGCAGCATTTTGATTGTTTAGTATAATACAACCCATAGTCCTCCATATATTATAATGTGCACCACAGTACTCCATATTGTAAAATACACACCCATAGTCCTCCATATAATATAATATGCTCCATAGTCCTCCATATAGTATAATACACTCCCCATTGTCTTCCATATAGTATAATACACTCCTTATAGTCCTCCATATATTAAAATACATTCCTCAGTCCTTCATATAGTATTATACACTTCCCATAGTCCTCATACAGTATAATACACTCTTCATAGCCCTCCACATATTAAAATACACTCAGTCCTCCATATAGTATAATACACTACTCAGTCCTCCATATAGTTTAATACACTCCTCATAGTCTTTCATATATTAAAATACACTCAGTCCTCCATATAGTATAATACTATAATACACTCTTCATAGTGCTCCATATAGTATAATGCACTGCCATAGTCATCTGTTATGTTTAGGTAGCTGAGGAGAAATAGCAAAAACAGTAATACACCAGAGAGGCTGGAACCTATTGGATTGCAGTAACCTGAACTAACCACACAACTAGAGGTAGCCGTGGAGCGTTCCTACGTTGATCCTAGACGCTTCGTCACAGCCTGAGAGATAATTACACCTAAAGGCAGAAAGATGAAAGCTATCTGCCCCGGAGCAGATCCCCAAAGAAAATAGGAAGCCCCCAAACATGTAATGGCGGTTAGACAAGAAGAAAGCACGGACACAGACAGAAAATAGTATGAGCAAACGCTGGGGCCCAATCTGTCTAGACAGAAAAGTACAGGAAAGAATTCTGACTGCAATCCAACAAAAAACCCTAAAAAATATCAACACTTCTGATTGCCAAAAAACTGAGATCACACGATCTCATCCACCTAAATCAGATCTCTGGTGTAACAAAACCAAGCCGCAGCCACTGAAAAAACAGGAAAAAGCAAATGAACAAATAACAGTGGCTACAGATAAACTGAGAGGAGCACAGGCCCCAGGAGGGACGCGGCTGACCTCCACAAAAGTGCAGAAAACTATGCAAAAAGCAAGCACAAAAAGAAAAGCAGAAAATATCTTATCTGAAAGCAGCAGATGCAGGCAAGACTCCAGCAAACTTCAAATGAACCAGGAACCACAATTGAGACAAGAACAATTGATCACCGGCGACCATCATGGGAGGGAACCTCCCTTATATCAGTCCAGTCAGTGATCCCAGATTGCCATTCCTCGCTGGAAGGTTCAGCACTGTCTGTAACCACCAGAGGGAGCTTCTGCTCAGAAACCATCTCTAGCACATTCACAACAGTCATCCATGTAGTACAATTCACTTCCCATATTATAATGCACCCCATAGTTCTTCATATAGTATAATGTATTCCCCATAGTCCTCGATACAGTGTAATGCATCCCACATATAGTATTATGCAGCCACCCCATAGAGCATAATGCAGCCACCCCACAGAGTATAATGCAACCACCCTAGAGTACAATGCAACCACCCCACAGAGCATAATGCAACCACCCGACAGAGAATAATGCAGCCACTCCACAGAATATAATGTAACCCCCCATAGAATATAATGTAGCCCCTCCATAGAATATAATGCAGCCCCCTTATATAGTATAATGTAGCCCAACCATAGAATACAATCATGTAGCCCTTCTCAGATAGTATAATGCAGCCCCATAGAATATAATGTAGCCCCCTCATAAAGTATAATGAAGCCCCGATACAATATAATCTAGCTCCCCATAGAATATAATGCAGCCCCCATAGAATACAATGTAGCCCCCTCATATAGTATAATGTAGCCCCCTCATAGAGTATGATGCAATCACCCCTCATAGAATGTAATAAATATAATACAGCCCCCCATAAAATATAATGTAGCCCCGAATAGAATACAGCCCACATTCCCATAGAATTTAATGTAGCCCCATCAAAGAGTATCATGCAATCCTCCCTCATAAAATCTAATACAGTCCCCCATAGAATATAATGTAGCCCACATAAAATATAATACAGCCCACCTCCCCATAGAATATAATGTAGCCCCCCCATAGAATATAATACAGCCCAGCTCCCCAAAGAATATAATGTAGCCCCCATAGAATATAATGTAGCCCTCATAGAATATAATGTAGCCCCCATAGTATATAGCACAGCCTCCCCATAGAATATAATGTACCCCCCATAGTATATAACACAGCCTCCCCCATAGAATATAATGTATAATGTACTCCCCATAGTATATAACACAGCCACATAGTATATAACACAGCCTCCCCATAGAATATAATGTACCCCCCCAATAGTATATAACACAGCCAGATAGTATATAACAGCCCAGTAGCCCACATAGTATATAACACAGCCCAGTAGCCCACATAGTATATAACACAGCCTAGTAGCCCACATAGCATATAACACAGCCCAGTAGCCCACTTAGTATATAACACAGCCAGTAGCCCACATAGCATATAACACAGCCCAGTAGCCCACATAGTATAAAACACAGCCCAGTAGCCCACATAATGTATAGCACAGCCCAGTAGCATATAGCACAGCTCACTAGCATATAGCACAGCCCACAGCTCCCCTCTCCCTCCCCAAGCATGGCCCCACAGTCAAGTATTAAAAAAAAAAACACACACACTCCTCACCTCTCCTCATGCCAGCGCTGCTCCCAGCTCCTGTCTCAGTGGCTGCACTTCATCGTGCACCCGCAGTGTCAGGGCAGAGGGGAATGATGGGAGAGGGAGCATCAGCTGACGCTCTCTCCTCCATCATTGCTTTAAACTATACCGGAGATGCCGGTATAGTTCAATGCGGCGGCGGGGGGAGTCGGCGCTAGCGGCAGGTGAGCCCCCCTTCCTCACAGGGGCCCCATAGTGGCTGCGTGATGTGCCGCTAGCTGGGGGCCCCTGGGGGAGCGGTGGCCTTAGGCAGCTGCCTGGTCTGCCTGCCCCTAACGCTGGCCCTGCTTACGTCCCTTGTCCGGGCAGATTTCCTCCCCTCCTGGGTCTGGACATGGTAAACACAGCAGATACAATGGGGGAATACAGGAAAACTACACAGGACACTGACAATAAAGCATAACAACAGCACATGCATTACAGTACATTGTAACACAGCAGGTAAAATATATTACAGGTATTGGCATTCAACCGGAATTTAACATATTCACATAAGGTGCATGGGGGCCACATGAATGGAAGAGAGGGAGCAATTGGGGTCCCCACCACCTCCTTACAGTCGGACAACAAAGATTTGCCTTGATTGGTCTATATTATTTTTGAAGTGCATGGCAAAGTCCTCGGCAGAGATTAGGGAATTTGGAGGGGGCAGTGGTGGGCGGAGGAGGGAGTTAAATGTGCTGAACAACTGTTTGAGGTTGTGTGATAATGGAGATATGAGGGATGTAAAGTTGGCCTGTTTAGCTCATAAATGGTGATGCAGTAGCGATCTCGTTAGCGATCTCGCTTAGTGTGGCATACCCTTGAGGTGAGAGCTGATTTGAATGCGATTGTTGCTTGTTTGAATGTGGTGAGGTCATTGATAGCAGCCAAGACGTGTAAAGGCACTGTCACACTTAGCGATCGCACTAGCGATCACGACAACGACACAACCTGGGAGATTGCTAGTGCAATCGCTATGTGGTCGCTAGTTAGCTTCCAAACACAAAGATCTCATAAGAGATCAGCGATCTGTATAACGACCTCTGCGGTCGTTGGGAAAACCTAGTCCCACCTGCGACGCTGGTGAAGTCGTTCATAAAGGGTGTCACACTCAGCGATTCAGGCTCACCAGCGGGACACCAACTACCAAAAAACGGCTCAGAACGTTCATAAGCGATCAGCGACATCTCAGCAGGGGCCACATCGCTGCTACATGTCACACACAGCTGCGTCGCTAACGAAGTCGCTGCTGCGTCATAAAATCGGTGACTCGTTAGCGATCTCGCTTAGTGTGACAGTACCTTAAGTGTGGGTATTTCTACGCATAGAGCTCATATTTGATATTGAATAAATCATGCTATATGTTTAAAGACCTACACCAGCAGATGACATGGCTCCCAAACCATCACTGACTGTGGAAACTTCACACTAGACCTTAAGCAGCTTGGATTGCCTGTCTCTCCGCTCTTCCTCCAGACTCTGGGACCTTGATTTCCAAGGTCTAGTGTGAAGTATCCACAATCAGTGATGGTTTCGGGAGCCATGTCATCTGCTGTGTTTTATAAAGACCAACGTCAGCCGTCTACCAGGAAATTTTAGAGGACTTCATGCTTCCCTTTGCCGACAAGCATTATTGGAGAAGGAAATTTCATTCTCCAGCAGGACTTGGCACCTGTCCACACTGCCAAATATACCACTACCTGGTTTTAAAACAACAGTATCACTGTGCTTGATTGGCCAGCAAACTCACCTGACCTTAACCCCTTAGAGAATCTATGGGGTATTGTCAAAAGGAAGATGAGAGACACCAGACCCAACAATGCAGACGAGCTAAAGGCTGCTATCAAAGCAACCTGGGCTTCCATAACACCTCAGCAGTGCCACAGGCTGATCGCCTGCATGCCACGCCGCATTGATGCAGTAATTGATGCCAAAGGAGCCCTGACCAAGTGTTGAGTGCATTTACTGAACATACATTTCAGTAGGCCAACATTCTGGATTTTAAAATCATTTTTCAAGCTGGTGTTATAAAGTATACTAATTTACTGAGATAATGACCTTTGGGTTTTCATTGGCTGTAAGCCATATTCATCAACATTAACAGGAATAAACACGTGAAATAGATCACTCTGTGTGTAATGACTCTACATAATATGAGTTTCACTTTTTGTATTGAAGAACTGAAATAAACTTTTTGATGATATTCTAATTTAGTGAGATGCACCTATAAGAAAGACGATCGGTGAACAAAACATTTAAATTTTGGGTCCATGACCAGGAAATGCCCCACATCTCAATCCCATTGATCAATCCTTAAAAAAACACAAAAACTGTGATAAACTCCAAGCATCGATTAGCCAAGACTGGGGGGTGATGGGTCAGGATTTGGCCCAGGAACCGATATCCAGCTGCCAGGGAGAATTGCAGAAGTCTTGAAAAATAAGGGTCAACACTGTAGATATTGAGTCTTCACATAAATGTGATGATTTTGTCAATAAAAGTATAAAACTTCTGAAATGCTGACAGTTGTACTTCAGTAACCATAGAAACTAGAAACATCTGATTAAAAGATCTGAACACACTGAAGCAACAAACTTTAGGAAAACGAAAAATTGTTTCCCTTTCACAACTTTTGGCCGCGACTGAGCTGAGAGGCTACAATGGCCTCGGTCTCCCAAGAGGACTATACTGCACGGGATGTTACTGTATGGGGAAACAGAACGCGCTTTTCTATTCCATACAGCGAAAACCATGGTGACTGTGACATAGGGGTATGGCTGCGACTTATCCCGCCGCATACGTGGTGACCGGACACTGCCAGCACAGGAGCCTCAGCCTCCATATTTTATTCCGATTTTCTTACCCCAATGTGAACGAGCCCTTACCCTCACTAGGTCACCAGTGGACAATCTGGTCATAATTCTCCTTATTTCTATATCAGGGGCACTAGGTGACTGGGAAACATTGCTCCATGCTTTTTATGGAAGTTTATTGTGCCTATGGCCTATACTGCAAATCATGCCATCTAGGCATGGGTCAGGCAGGGTGACACTATGAGTGGACATGTGAGGTGGCACGGTGCTCAGATGCCAGGCTGACCTTGGCTGGTGGGTGTAGTGTGTGTAACCCGTGAGTGAGCGGTGTGATGCCCTCCTGCCTGCAGCAGCTCTGATAGGCGCCTGCCTGGAAGTCCAGCCCAGGCTTTCCTCCTCTCCGGCAGGCAGCAGCAGCGGCGGCGGTGGTGGCAGCGGCGTCCTCCTGCTCCTCCTCCTCCCCGGCTGGCATTGTTTATGAGTGGCTCTCGGTCGTGCTCCCCCATCTGCCGGCTCTTCTCTCTCCCTGCTCCCAGGATCCCCGCCACGGGGCGTCAGTCTGCAGCATTTCCAGCAGCTCTCGGGGCCGGGACGAGCTCCTTTCTTCAGGCTGCGAGGACGGGAGGAGGGCACAGCACTGGCACAAAGGTAGGAGTGGCAGCAGCATCGCTTCCCTACGGTCTTCCGTCCTGGCAGCTCCATATTCCCGGTGCCTCGTCCTCCGCCCTGATAGCACCCGAGAAAGTTTCCCGCATATAAAGCTCGTCTCCTTTGTCTCGTCCTCAGTGACCGGGATAGTTCTCCACTTGGCAATTGTCGGCGACAACACTGTCCTCTGTGCCGGCCGACACGTGTGGGGCTCAGGCTGGCAGCGGGAGAGGTGGGCACCGTGCTCTGGGGGCCTTGTGTGGCACCTGTGCTGCTGACTGCTCACACCCACTTGTGCTAGCTGTGTGCAGTAGCTGTATATATACGATGTGGCTGTATATATACGATGTGGCTGTATATATACGATGTGGCTGTATATATACGATGTGGCTGTATATGTACGATGTGGCTGTATATGTACGATGTGGCTGTATATATACGATGTGGCTGTATATATACGATGTAGCTGTATATATACGATGTGTCAGATGTCGGTGCTGATACTTTCTTCCTATAGAAGTGTGTTTAGATAAAGCAGCACTCCACCTGCCATCAGACCACAACTTGAGGTAGTCAGGTGGGGGACAGATATTTCTTCTGGACTTTTCACTGAAGATCGCTCCAATAAGACCCTAGAATGGCTGCTTACAGAGAACACTAGCTGACATCCATAACCCCACAGAGATAAAGGTGTGCTATGTCTCACGGTATTGCTGGGGATACAGCTCTATTTAGTGGTGACATCTGTCCGGCGGCCAGTGATGACATCTCAGCCGGTAAGAGTTTAGGTGATTGGCATGGCTGTCACTGGCACGCTCTTATCTTTCATCTCCCATTGTTCCCCTTAGCTGAGGAGCTGTGTGTCTGCTCCTCACTGATGTATGTGCAGCCACAGACTTCTTCCCATTAACCTCTTCATACGCCCGCGGCTTCTATAGGGCCCCTATGGAATAGCTAAAGGATCAAATGAAATCTGTGTCTGTCCCCCAGAATAGAACATCTGGTTACTGGGGTACGTGGTGTTATCACAAACGTCCCTGGACTGCGAAAACTGCTGTGTGTCCAGTTAGGATGGCAAATCGTGGAGATTGTAGGAAAAGTTGTTAGAAGTTCCTTTCCTCCTTATTATAGGTCTGAATTTATGTACTGCTGTTAGCAGGGCGACGGTGACTTAGTCACTGCCTTGTTGAAAATCATGCCACCTCGTATACGCCATAAAATATGCATATCCCTTTTAATGCCGCACGATGAATCCCACCTAATTGCCTGTGCGTCTCTCAGCATTGTTCTGTATTCATTCTACCTCTGTAATAAGGTTAGTAATTCTCCGTACACTTGTTCCCTCTGCTAAAAGGCATTTGCCATCAATCAGTGTGTGCTCTACTCCAGTCACTGACTACTACTACAGTCTCTACTGAGCTACAAGTCCTAGATGTAGCAGAGCGGGGTTTGTAACCTGGCTCAACTTACCACGGCCTCACAAAGTGACAGGTGACTCTTACAGATAAAGTTGTCAAAGCTGTTTATCAGGGTTTACGCATTTTTATATTGCGTTTATATATTGTATAAACAGTGTGCATTGTTTTATTGAATAAAATGTGTGTGTGTGTATATATATATATATATATATATATATAAATATATATTTGCTCATTGTGAAACCTTCACAAAACCTTAGCATGATATTAAGTGTCTTTTGCTGGCACTTATGCAAAAATAAATAAACATATATATATATATTTTGCTTAAGTGGTGCCAAAAGACACTTAATATCATGCTACTGAAGATTTTTTTAAGGTTTCACGATGAGGAATATGAGTGTATGGCTATAACCTCACAATTGTTTGGCCACATGGTGTGATCATCTGCACAGCCCCAGAACCTCCATATTGTTTGCATATGATTACGTTTACGGGCAAAAGGCAAAAATCTCTCAAAAGGTTTGGCTATGGTCACATCTGTGTTGGAGGTGCTGTCAGCAGCTTCTGTCAAAGTCCATCGTGGTGTCCATCTTTGTGACCGATAGAACAAGGATGCATGCTGCGTTATTTGTATGTCAACGCTACAGACACCATGATGTGACCCAACAGCCCCAGAATAAGTCAGTAGAGTCTTTCAAGTGCTGTTAGTTGGTCCAGAGGAGCTGGTAATCTAATGTCTACATTGCCAACCAGGGCTGGGTGCAATGGCTTGTCTAGGGGCACCTACTCTGTTTGTACTGGGCAGTTTATACTCAGGGGTACTGTAATCTTATTTGTTTCAGTAAAGGGGGCTTGGATGGGAACACTGGAAAGGAAGAAGTAGTGGAGCATTATTTCATGGCATGAAGTCATTAATATAATGAAAATTACAATTAACTGTGTTCTGTATAGGACTGGCATAATTTATGGAACCAAGAAGTGCTTTGACCAG
This sequence comes from Oophaga sylvatica, assembly GCA_033576555.1. NCBI lineage: Eukaryota > Metazoa > Chordata > Amphibia > Anura > Dendrobatidae > Oophaga > Oophaga sylvatica. The sequence continues at coordinate 147,920,232 of JARQOD010000002.1, forward strand.
CCTGATAATATGAAGCAGCGGCGAGGTGTGTGCAGTATATGGTCGGGTACTACAAACTGTCCACGATACTATTTTCAAATGGATTCATTTCTATATTGCCTGATTGGTCGTAAAGTGTCCTCACGCTCTAGCATGGAGCTTATAAGGCTACATTCACTCATCCGTTGAACACATCCATGTGCTATCCCCATTTTTGAAACGGACAACATTAAGACCCAAAGAGTTTCATTGATCCATGCACACTTCTGTTATCAAAAACCGATCCATTTGCCCGATCTATGAGACTCGGAGCAGGTCCTATTCTCATCCATTAGGGGGATCCAATAAATACAGATGAAATACAGAAGACGTTTTTGTAATTCAGTTCTTTGTAAAGTGTTTCATCTGTTTGTAACTGATTCATTGCTAAGCGTCAATGAATTAAAAAAGAAAAGTTCTGACATTCCACCTGCTACAGTTTTAAAACAGATAAGAAACAAAAAGAAAACAAAATAGAGACAAAACGGACGACGTGAGAGAAAAACAATGACATGTAAAAATGGCAATGGATGTGTGAATGCAGCCTAACGTAACTTTTCTGGAAATATTGCTATGTATATTTTTATATTGGTATTATACCTAATATTTTAGTTTAGATTTCAGGGAAAAAAAGCTCTATTGCTACTAAACCTCTCAATATATTGTAAATGTTTCATACTTTTCCTAGGAAAATTAATATTGTTATTTTGAGCCAGTCAGTGTGCCAGCCGCTCTGTCAACCTGAAGCGTCAAATGAATCAGATGTGACAGAGCTGCTTCTGTGTTGAATCCATTGCTAACTTTTGCTTAAAACCCAGTGGGGCTCACGTATCAATCTGTGACAGAAAAATGGCAATGATAGGCATATGGCAGTTGAAATGTGTTCCAGTTCTATCAATGGAAGTTGTCAGCTTTCCCCTCCTTTACATATTCCTGGAGCCAGTCAGACTGTATTGTGATCAGGCTGGTTCCTTCTAGTTCTGTCATTTCAGAAGTATGATGCAGATGCCGTCATGTTCCGTAGCATTGTAACAATCATGACACTATTGATATGTGGAGTCCAATAATATGTTCTGTACTTATTTCTTTACTTTTTAAACTTCATCCACACAAGCGCTTTACAAATTATTGAACTGGTCTCAGAATGCTTACATCTTTGTAGTACAGATATTAAGGCTTCCTTCACTAGTTGATCTTTAAATACGTGTGAAAAAACACTACTGGTGCCATCAGCATTTTTCCATCAGCGTGTCATCAGCGGTTTTTCATCAGCGTGTCATCAGTGTTTTTCCATCAGCGTGTCATCAGCGTTTTTCCATCAGCGTGTCATCAGCGTTTTTCCATCAGCGTGTCATCAGCGTTTTTCCATCAGCGTGTCATCAGCGTTTTTCCATCAGCGTGTCATCAGCGGTTTTCCATCAGCGTGTCATCAGCGTTTTTCCATCAGCGTGTCATCAGTGTTTTACCATCAACGTGTCATCAGCGTTTTTCCATCAGCGTGTCATCAGCGTTTTCCATCAGCGTGTCATCAGCGTTTTTCCATCAGCGTGTCATCAGCGTTTTTCCATCAGCGTGTCATCAGCGGTTTTCCATCAGCGTGTCATCAGCGGTTTTTCCATCAGCGTGTCATCAGTGTTTTACCATCAACGTGTCATCAGCGTTTTTCCATCAGCGTGTCATCAGCGGTTTTCCATCAGCGTGTCATCACCGTTTTTCCATCAGCGTGTCATCAGCGGTTTTCCATCAGCGTGTCATCACCGTTTTTCCATCAGCGTGCATCAGCGGTTTTTCCACCAGCGTGCATCAGCATTTTTCCATCAGCGTGTCATCAGCGTTTTTCCATCAGCGTGTCATCAGCGGATTTCATCAGCGGTGTCATCAGTGTTTGTCCATCAGCGTGTCATCAGCGTTTTTCCATCAGCGTGTCATCAGCGTTTTTCCATCAGCGTGTGATCTGCGTTTTTCCATCAGCGTGTCATCACCGTTTTTCCATCAGCGTGTCATCAGCGTTTTTCCATCAGCGTGTCATCAGCGGTTTTCCATCAGCGTGTCATCAGCGTTTTTCCATCAGCGGTCATCAGCGTTTTTCCATCAGCGTGTCATCAGCGGATTTCAATCAGCGGTGTCATCAGTGTTTGTCCATCAGCGTGTCATCAGCGTTTTTCCATCAGCGTGTCATCAGCGTTTTTCCATCAGCGTGTCATCACGTTTTTCCATCAGCGTGTCATCACCGTTTTTCCATCAGCGTGTCATCAGCGTTTTTCCATCAGCGTGTCATCAGCGTTTTTCCATCAGCGTGTGATCTGCGTTTTTCCATCAGCGTGTCATCACGTTTTTCCATCAGCGTGTCATCACGTTTTTCCATCAGCGTGTCATCAGCGTTTTTCCATCAGCGTGTCATCAGCGTTTTTCCATCAGCGTGTCATCAGCGTTTTTCCATCAGCGTGTCATCAGCGTTTTTCATCAGCGTGTCATCAGCGTTTTTCAATCAGCGTGTCATCACCGTTTTTCCATCAGCGTGTCATCAGTGTTTTTCCATCAGCGTGTCATCAGCGTTTTTCCATCAGCGTGTCATCAGCGTTTTTCCATCAGCGTGTCATCAGCGTTTTTCCATCAGCGTGTCATCAGCGGTTTTCCATCAGCGTGTCATCAGCGTTTTCCATCAGCGTGTCATCAGCGTTTTTCCATCAGCGTATCATCAGCGTTTTTCCATCAGCGTGTCATCAGTGTTTTTCCATCAGCGTGTCATCAGCGGTTTTCCATCAGCGTGTCATCAGTGTTTTTCCATCACGTGTCATCAGCGTTTTTCCATCAGCGTGTCATCAGCGTTTTTCCATCAGCGTGTCATCGTGTTTTTCCATCAGCGTGTCATCAGTGTTTTTCCATCAGCGTGTCATCAGTGTTTTTCCATCAGCGTGTCATCAGCTGTTTTCCATCAGCGTGTCATCAGTGTTTTTCCATCAGCGTGTCATCAGCGTTTTTCCTCAGGTGTCATCAGCGTTTTCCATCAGCGTGTCATCAGTGTTTTTCCATCAGCGTGTCATCAGGTTTTACCATCAGCGTGTCATCAGCGTTTTTCCATCAGCGTGTCATCAGCGTTTTTCCATCAGCGTGTCATCAGCTTTTTCCATCAGCGTGTCATCAGTGTTTTTCCATCAGCGTGTCATCAGCGTTTTTCCATCAGCTGTCATCAGCGTTTTTCCATCAGCGTGTGATCTGCGTTTTTCCATCAGCGTGTCATCAGCGTTTTTCCATCAGCGTGTCATCAGTGTTTTTCCATCAGCGTGTCATCAGTGTTTTTCCATCAGCGTTTTTCCATCAGTTGTCATCAGCGTTTTTCCATCAGCGTGTATCATGCGTTTTTCCATCAGCGTGTCATCACCGTTTTTCCATCAGCGTGTCATCAGTGTTTTTCCATCAGCGTGTCATCGCGTTTTTCCATCAGCGTGTCATCAGGTTTTTCCATCAGCGTGTCATCACGTTTTTCCATCAGCGTGTCATCAGTGTTTTTCCATCAGCGTGTCATCAGTGTTTTTCCATCAGCGTGTCATCAGTGTTTTTCCATCAGCGTGTCATCAGTGTTTTTCCATCAGCGTGTCATCAGTGTTTTTCCATCAGCGTGTCATCAGCGGTTTTCCATCAGCGTGTCATCAGCGATTTTCCATCAGCGTGTCATCAGTGTTTTTCCATCAGCGTGTCATCAGCGGTTTTCCATCAGCGTGTCATCAGCGTTTTTCCATCAGCGTGTCATCAGTGTTTTTCCATCAGCGTGTCATCAGTGTTTTTCCATCAGCGTGTCATCAGTGTTTTTCCATCAGCGTGTCATCAGGTTTTTCCATCAGCGTGTCATCAGTGTTTTTCCATCAGCGTGTCATCAGTGTTTTTCCATCAGCGTGTCATCAGTGTTTTTCCATCAGCGTGTCATCAGTGTTTTTCCATCAGCGTGTCATCAGCGTTTTTCCATCAGCGTGTCATCAGTGTTTTTCCATCAGCGTGTCATCAGTGTTTTTCCATCAGCGTGTCATCAGGTTTTCCATCAGCGTGTCATCAGTGTTTTTCCATCAGCGTGTCATCAGCGTTTTTCCATCAGCGGGTCATCAGCGGTTTTCCATCAGCGTGTTATCAGCGATTTTCCATCAGCGTGTCATCAGCGATTTTCCATCAGCGTGTCATCAGCGTTTTTCCATCAGCGTGTCATCAGCGTTTTTCCATCAGCGTGTCATCAGCGTTTTTCCATCAGCGTGTCATCAGCGTTTTTCCATCAGCGTGTCATCAGTGTTTTTCCATCAGCGTGTCATCAGTGTTTTTCCATCAGCGTGTCATCAGCGTTTTTCCATCAGCGTGTCATCAGCGGTTTTCCATCAGCGTGTCATCAGTGTTTTTCCATCAGCGTGTCATCAGCGGTTCTCCATCAGCGTGTCATCAGTGTTTTTCCATCAGCGTGTCATCAGCGTTTTTCCATCAGCGTGTCAGCGTTTTTTCCAGTATGGATAAAAAAAATTATTACAAAGCTTCTCCTTTACTTTGCAATGTAAAATACATGTTTTTCACTGACCCATAAACATGCATTAGGCCTTGCCATCCATGTAGCCGGAAACAAACAGGACATGTGCATAGCACACCTTGTGTTGGAGACTATAGGTGTCCATATTCCTTAGCAAACAGTTGACCTAAGCCAGTGATTTTTAAGGTACTGGCTCACTATGCAATATGTATTGAGCTGAGCCATCTTTACTTTTACATCAGCTGAAGGATCAAACATGTTGGATTCCCCATTGAGAACATCTAGAAGCTCAGCTCCACATGCACACTCTGTGTCAGACTGAAGATTTTAGATTGATCTATAGTTTTGTGGGAAAAGAGTTACTTCATTCATTTAATTTAGTTATTAAAGCTGCTGTTCATTCTGGGCTTAGGAGTCCAATGGACAGTGTTATTAATGGTACCCACTGACAAGTAGGACCGCCCTCTGGACTATAAACAGAGAATGGTCAAGGATTTAAAGCACTCAGCTTCTCTTTCTTTTGTTATTATTGCAGTGCTGTAGTGGTGCTACTAATGTAAGATCCTGGCACTTAGTATTACCCTTTCCACCCGCCGCCGTCTTCAGCTTTTCCCGGCGCCCCTCCGGTCCCTCACTGCCATCTTGAAATCGCAACTTCCGACTGACCAGAGATCAGAGGTAGCGATCACATTCTGTCAATGCAAGTTTATGAGAGCCAGAACCAGGTTCTCATAGACTTGCAATGAAAAGTTACCAAACAAAATGGGCGATAACAACAGAACATGGCGGATGGCAAGTATAAGACTGCGGGGCCTTACATTAGTAGCACCATTCCAGCGTTGCAATAAAAACAACCGGAGTGGTGCACTGAAGAAAATTGTTACAAGGTGTACTAAATCTCTTCCAGCAAAACTATGTATCATTTTGATCTATAACGTGCTGCCCACATGATATGCCATCTCCGTATGCTATCACTTTTAGTAAGGGGAATATCCCTTTAAGGCTTTAATTTAAAAAATTTGGTTGATATGTATTTTTGAGTACAAAAAACAAACAAACAAAACTGAGTCTGATCATTCATCAGGGCTTCTTCCATACTGTCTTCACTAGCACACTTACACACTGGTGGCCACTAGTCCCCAATGCTGGGATGCTTCAACCCTTTGTGGATAAGGGTCTTGTCTCCCTACTGGAGTGTTTCTTTAAGTGCGGCCAGGTACATTTTTACTCTTGGCAGCTATATAAATGTCTTCTGTTTGACTCTTCAGGCTTCCTGACGGCTTGTTTATGATTTCTGTGATAGTACACATTCATCTCGCTGCTCGTCATAATCTTCCTCTTTCCTTCAACTGTTCAGAGCATAATTGTCTTTTTCATTGAATTGGGTCATAATAGGATTAAGTTACAACATAATCATTGCTGCTTCAAGTGGAAAAATAGGCTATATTTGATCTAGGATACATTTATATACTTTTCTTGCCATGAACAACAGTATGAAAAGCAGAGATGAGTCAATTGTTTCATCTGGTTCACCTACAGTACTTTCACATTGTGTTCCGGCACCCGTTCGGTGGCCCCATCGAGCCTTACGTCCGAACCCCCAGGAAAACGAGATCCGGACATATGCGCCCACAGGGCCATAGAGTTTAATGGTGCCGGCAGAGTGAACGTGCTCTCTGCCGAGCATCATTTTCAGGAGTGTACACCTACTGGAGGCGGACACTCAGCTGCAGTCTACTAGGTCTGAGGGTCCACCTCTAGTAGGTGTACACTCCCGAAAATAATACACATCAGATTGCACATTCAATCTAGCAGCACACATTATACGTCCGAATCCTGTTTTGTGGTGGGGTTCAGACGTAAGCACCGACAGGGCCAGCAAACAGGTGCCGGAACGCAATTTGAAAGTACCCTTACTGTATCTTCTCCAGTGAACCACAGCCCATGTTTAAAAGGGACTGGTCAATGCCTTGAACTATTGTAGACCTACACATGACTATTGCATAGTTATACAATGTTTTCTTTCCAGGACACTGACCGTTTAAGGACGGGAAGATGATAACGTTGATTACAGTAATGTTTGCGGCTGCTGAATTAAGAAATGGAGTGGCGCCATTGGTAAGGGGGGAGGTTATGACCAGCCCTGGGATTGTGAGGATGCCACAGCCTACCCCCTTTGGTTCCATCACATTACCAACTTAAAGTCCAATGTGGATCAGTTTTTCAAATGTGAAACTCAGTTCTAGGCCACGATCACATGTTGAGTATTTAGTCACTATTGTACATCAGTATTTACATGCCAAAATCAATAGTGGGACAATCTGGCCACCGACACACGTTCAGTAGTTGGTGAGTTTTTTTTACATTACTATTTGTAAGCCAAAACCAGGAGTGGGTGAAAAATGCAGAAGTGGTGACGTGTTTCTAAGATACTTTTCCTCTTAGGCCACGTGCACACGTTCAGTATTTGGTGAGTTTTTTACCTTAGCATTTGTAAGCAAAAGCCAGAAGTGGAACAATCAGAGGAAAAGTATAATAGAAACACGTCACCACCAGCAGTGAAACACGTGATTGTTCCACTCCCAGTTTTGGCTTACAAATGTTGAGGCAAAAAACTCACCCAATCATCAACATGTGCAGGTGTCCTTGGAGGAAAATTATCATAGAAACACGCACCACTTCTGCATTTATCACCCACTCCTGGTTTTTGCTTACAAATACTGAGGTAAAATACTGACCAAATACTGAATGTGTGAACAAGGGACATAGGCTGAACCTGATTTTTCTCTAGTGAACCTCAAACTCTGGCCGGAGTCACATTAGCTTATCACATCCGATGCGAGAACATGGGATGAGATACGCTAATGACACTCGGCTTCAGCTCTGCTGCGAGCGTGAGCAGAGTGTCAGTGCTCTGTGCTCCGATCCTCTCGCATCAGAGAATCAGGGCACAGGTGCAAAATTCATTTCTCCATCTCCTTCATTGCCAGCATCTGACGAAATTGCACTGCATCGCCTGATATCCGAGTACCGAGCGATTAGACTTATATGGGTGCTTGCGATCCGAATTTCGCATGCGGCGTTTTTTTTTTCCTTTCTATCGCGATACGATCAGGAAAAAATAAAATGCCGATGAGGACACAAGCATAGGATTAAATTGGTACGAATGCAATCAGATTTTTAATCAGATTGCATTCGTCCGATTTAATCGTAAGTGGGAGCGAGCCCTTAAGGCCACACGTTGCGGATTTTTCTGAAGTACAGTAAAATCCCTCATGTGTCACATTGCGGATTTTGATGCAGATTCACTAAAACTGGTGAAATCAGTGGCAAAAAATAAATACACAGCCAGAATATGTGAAAATTCTCACTACAGTGGAATTTCCTCGTGTGGACGAGATTTATAAAATTTCAACCTCTTGCCTTGTACTGTAATTCACTATGGATTTATCTGCATTTTGGGCACTGAGAAAGCTTTTCCCACCTGTCAATATATCTAAAAGCAAAATCCTAAATACATTACTGTTAAGAAATCGCAATGTCTCCTATTCTTCTTCTGCATAGTCTGTGCTCTGCGGCGGCCGTAGTGGTGCCGCCATATAGCACCTAATGGAAATCAGAGAGGTGTTGTGCTATAGACGCTCCGCTGGCTGCAGCACATGCCTGCAATCATGTAATTACGTGCACAGTAGTTCCCCTTCCCATGAGGCACATGCTCGGTTTGTTGACATGTCATTTGTGACTTCACCATGGGGTGTCATGTTGATTCTTAAGAGCGGGTAGGAGTAGAAAGCTAATTTTACCTTTGTGTTATACTCAATGCTTATGTGTTCCCAGAGAAGTCTAAAAGCATTATTTAGATTTCAAATGTAACATTTTTACTGCGGGGTCAGATTTCTAAAAGCTGGTAAAAAAAAAACCCATATCTTTGTTGCCCATACCGACCAGTCACTGCGCAGTTTTAATTTTTCTAGACGAGAATACAAAATGAAAGCTGCAATGTGATTGGTCACTATGCGCAAAAAATACAGTTTTTCTTTTGCACCATTTCATAAATCGCCCCTATATGTGGAATAGCAGATAATGTCATGAACGGCACCAGGTATTGATACTATATCCTCAAGATAGGTCATCAAAGTCACACCCGCCACCCCCACGATCATCTGCTAGCAGTTCTCATAGCTAGCGGTTGACATTGGAATGCTGGTGTCGGACGCTTACCAATCTGATATTGATGAACTATCCTGAGAATATGGCATCCATATCTTGAGATCAGACAACCCTTTTAACATAAGCCATGAAGATCTCCACCATCCAGTCCTACTTCCAGAAACTGCGCTACCAAGTGATAAAAAATTAGTTCTCATTATTTATCCACGTTGTGAAGTTTCAGCCTGAGAAATGGTCTAATGGGGCTGATATAATGTGCAATGGATGAATAAAGAAATCAAATTGCCGCGGGGATAATCTTAGCATGTCCTTTGTTAACCTATCATTTTACCAATGGCGACCTCCAGTCGTCTATTGTAAAAACATTTGGGCAATTTACACAAACTTTTTGGATAAATACTTTGTGAACTATGGGTCAGATTCATCAAGAATGACGGTTTCCACGCGGTCTTGATAGAGGCGGTGTGGAGTGCGAGGCTCCTGATTTATTAAGTGGTACACGCCTCTTAGTTAATCAGGCGAGCTGGAAAATGACAAGCGCAGTCCCTGTAGTAAGATTAGTAGCATTGGGAATGTCGCCGCTCATCATGAATGTGACGAACGGTGTCACCACGCTCCCATTCTGCCCTTGTCCCGCCCCAGCTCCGCTCACTTTGTTGGCGCTGGGCAAAAATGGGTGGAGACGCCAAAAGTTGCAACATTTTTGCCCAGTCTTGTGCTGCCTCAAAATGTTGCAACTTTTGAAAGCTTTTTACACCAGAATTCTGTTGAAAACCTTTGATGAATCGGACCCTAAAGCGCTTGGCCTAGTGCCATATTTATATAGCTTCTGTAACCGTATGTGAAACCGCTACGATGTGTCAGGAGCAATGTGCAGGTCTTAGCTTTGACAAGTTACACTTGATGTAAATTGAAGGCAAAATGACAAATACCACCTGGTACAATGTCCCATCATCATTTGTTAATTACTACATTTCTAAAAGTCCCATACTTTACCAAAACATCACTTTTTCATGGACATTAGTTATCCAATGCTGTGTAAAAGCTGAACCCACACGCTATACCCATGTGAACGGTTCACGTTGGAGGACAGGACTCTGAATCTATCAGCTCCGCGTGTTCGGTCCTCCCTTCACTGTCCAGTATTGAATACACCTGGTCAGATAATTAGACCCTCTATTATGGAGTATGGGTCAGCAACAGATCTATACAGGGATCGGCAGAATATATTTAGCAGGCATTTCTTGGAAGCTGTGATGGGAGGTCTCCAGTGCTTTCATAAAATGTATTTACTACCGGTGAGGATTTACTGCCAGAGCACCTTATCTAATATATGGGGCCTTGTCATGTGGATAGTAGCACTGTATACTCATTGTGCGCTGACATTTCTGCTACTTTAGACTGTGTCTGTACCTATAGAAAACGTAACACATTGATTTCTGAATGTTGGTGGGGGAGGGGAATATACAGATGCACTTATATATTATAGGTGTCATTTACCGTACACCAGGTGGTAGTGCTATCCAGTTATATTAAATGCAGCAAATCTGATATTTACCTATTGAGAACTGGATTCACGTAAAAAGTAATGTTTTATATTGCAACAAAACTGATTAACACAGCAATAAGAACATTTATAAATCTCCATTCAGCAACACAGCATATGTCACCGATCACCTCTTAAATACCTTGTGAGAAGCGGAATCTTCTGGCTGTGATGTTAAAATCCACTTTGGAGCAGATCTGAAGTACAGCGGTTTGGTCTGAGTTTACAAGGATATGTTTTTGACTTACAAGTACAACATTCCACAATCATGTATGTGGCTGTTGTTCATGTGACCGCAGCGAGTGGACCACATTCACATGAATTGTCACATTCTATATAAAGTACTGGTTTTTAGGTTTACACATTGTTCAGACAGCTCAGCTTATCCTGGTATAACTGTGATAATATTTGCATTAACTTGTATTTTTTTATTATCCTTGTTCAGTGTCTGTAAAGAATGAAGGACCCCTGATGACCCTAAAGAATTACATTTGAGTTCACAAAGTTTGCGTTGCAAAATGTTTATGGAAATCTGACCTGCAAATAACTTGTATTTTTGGGGTATTTAATATACCTTTTTGTAACAGCTGAACGGTCTCTCATCCTTTAACCAACTTGTAAATTGTATTCTAAGGAAAGGGGTCGGAACAGTATTCTGGCTCCGGTAGTCGGTGCACTTTATGGTTGTTTTCTTATGCACCACAAAGGGTGGGCAGAGCATGCAGTATGCCCCTTGCTTCCTCTAGCACTAGACTGATATAAGGTTAGGATAGCAATTCACAGAGTACAGTCCGGCCTCATGGACATGTAGTGGAGCGACCCCGTTCTAGGCTATTTCCAGAGCTTGTGTTTGTGACACCAATCAGCTCCATCATACTTACACCAGTAGATCATTTGGAAGCAAGAACGTTCCTGATTATCTGCCGTGTAAACATTTTGGTTTTAAATTAGCAAATAACTGTTTGTCGGGTAATCAGTTAATTTTTTGCCATTATCGGCAGCATATCTCCTTGTGTAAACGAGGGATATGCTGCAGATGATCTGATAAAGTTGGCGTCAGACTTATTATATTAGCAACTGTTCCGTCTCCATCATTTTATTGTCAGCCCATGTTAAAAAAGCTGGTAAACGAGCTTCAAACAACTTGTGTATAGTAGATCAGCACCACGGGCTGAAATGTACACATCCAAAGTGATGTTTTCATGAACGTAGCCGCTATTGCTGAGTTGTATTTTGTGACCCTGATTAGCTCCAATTTAGAGCAGTGCCAAAAGGTGAGCTGCTATTCCTGGAGTCTACCAGAGTGTGCGAGCAAACAGGTGGAAGTATGGACCTGTAATACTGTTCCTTCCAGTTGGAGGTTTCCATTACCATACAAAGGACTAATCTCTCCACTCCTTTTTTTGAAAGGTGCTGACTGGGGGCCATCTGGTGAAAACTTCTTCTCTGGAAGTGTTTCTTTTTCTTCTCATGACATTTAACTAATCATAAGTATTATGCAGAAAAAAAAAAGAGATCACCCCCAGAATAGATTAGACTCGGCTTTCTTAGTGTGGAGATATGTAATGTTAATCAGCTCTGCTCTCCTCACTGATAACACTGCTGTATCTACTGTAATTACAAATGAGGGAGAGTAGAGCAGTGCCCTGTGTCATTACAAAATCTTTTGAAGCTCTCAACTCATGACACTGTCAGTGGAGTGAAGGAGGAGAATAGAAGAGCTGACAGCAGCTGTTAGAGTACAGCTGCAAGAGGTGTTTGTAATTTACACAGAGCTCTGTTTTCCCCCCACTGACTGAGCTGCAGATGTTTAGATGCTTTTAAGTACGGCTCTGTTCTACCCCCCACACTGGGGCTGAG
>JARQOD010000002.1:147932429-147990664 GCA_033576555.1 Oophaga sylvatica
GACCTTTCTCCCCCTAGGTTTACAAAGCCACACTTTTCCCTTATCCATACAGCCAGTCCCAGTGAAATGTACACCCCATTCACACCTACCCCCCTGCCCCACATACCCCCCCCCCTCTTCTCCGACCGGAGGCTGGCATCCGCCCGGGGGCGGGTTAACAACCCAAAAAGAGACATGAACTCGGGACCAGCCCTGGTCCTCATCCTTTCTCTTCATCTAAAGCTCCGACTACCCGCCCCTCCCGGGCCTATCTCTCTGGGGCCTCGGTATCCGCAGGGTTTAACTTGCCCTTGGGGCCCGGGGCTCAGTTTGATTAGTCCGGGCCCAAGAAGAGACCGGGCACAGAACATTCGCTGCTTTTTCCAAAAACTCACGTCCTCCGTCCTTGGGCCTGCCCATTTTCACCAATTTCCCCCGGAGGTTGGGGGTTTTTTCATTTTTCTCTATCCCCTTAACCCTTCTTTAGCACTTACTTTCTTAAATCTCAGTTGATTCTAAATTCTATTTCCAGTTCCCTCTGCCTGGCTTGCCCTTTTTTAAAAACTACATGTTAAAACCTGGCCTGAGAAGGAGCTGATCGTTTTTTTTGGGCAGCACAAATTCACCCCTTTTCTTGAAATTTCTTGACCCTCAAGAAGGGGGCTAGGGTTTTTCATCACGCACCTATCACTTTTTGGGAAATTTTTTTTTTTTAAAAGAAAAACAATTCATTTTTGTACCTGTGAAACCCTTTTTTTTGATCTTGCAAGGCCCATATACATTTCCCTTTCCCCTCGTCCCCCGGGAAACGCGGGAACCGCTCATGTCCTGGCGAAAATACCACTCCTTTTCACACTGCTAAGCCGCTACGAATGCAACTTACATTTTTATTTTTTTGGGTGGAGACCCAGGGCCATCTTCCCTGTAGCTTTTGGACGTTTTTTTACGTCTGGGCCCCCTTCAGGCCTTCGGTGAACATGCCAAAGCCCCCCTCATTTTACATTCACTTTTTCGGCACACTTTATGAATCCTTTTCCTCCATTTTTTTAAACTTCAAGCCCTTGAAAAAGCTGCACGATCCCAGAACCCGCCTGGCTTTTCTCTTCCACCACGTCTGACCACGACCCCGTTTTTTGCAGGGGCAACGGAGTGACACCCCCCTTTTCCCTTTAGGGGACGGGGCTCCGATGTAACCCCATAAAATGCGTTTGGCTCCCCAATGCCAGCCTAGTCTAAAAATCTCATCTTGTACTTATCCAGATCCGGGATCACCCGGGAACACCGCGGGGCTGGGGGCGCCGAATTTCCCAGCCGACTTCACAGTTGGGGGACTGATCCGGACCGTAACCCTCCACGCCGCTGCTTGGGCAAAACAGTTTCCGGACAGAGTCACCCCCATTTTTCGTTTTTTCCTCACACTTTTTTTGCCCCCTCAGCTTCTAAAGGGGCATCGGGTTTGGTTTTCTACCATTTCCCTATTTTTTTTTTCCCACCCTGCAGCATCCCCTTCAAGTCCTTGCATGATCAGTTTCCACCCCCACACCCAAACAATTCTCATCTTCAACGCACCATTTTGGTCTTGTTCTTTTCAGAGTCCTTTTTAAACCGCTCCCTCCTTTCAAAAACCCCTTCGGGGGGAACCGGCCCCCTGTAAAACTTTTCAGGGGCCATTTCTCCTTTTTTTAAAGGGGTCAGCCAGCTTTTTTTTCAGGACTCTAAACCTCCTCGCACCACCTTTTCCCATTTGCAGGGTTTTTTTATTTCAAAATTTATTCATATCCTACCACTACCCCCTGCCCTGCCCCTTTTTCTCAGCCAACCGGGGCCCTTTTTCAGTTTACAATTCATTCTCATTTCATCCTGCCACTTTCAGGAGTATACATTCTTTTTCATTAACCCGATCGGGAAAACCTTAGTTAACATGCATCCAAAACTTTTAAATTCACCTCTGGCCCTCAATATGACTATGTGAAAAACCCCCGCATATACTTTATTAGCTCATAAAAAGGGGACCACGACCCCCTCCCCCTTTTTCCATACAATGGGGTATTGTCCGGGCAGAGGGAAAACCCTCCCCAACCAGCTCCGGGGGAAAACCCATTTAAAACAACAATTTTCCCCCCGCCAAAAGGGGTCTCGCCACTGCTACTCCAAATTGTCCCCGCACGGGGAAATCAGGCACTGGGTTTCCCCGAAAAACCCCCATTTTGCCCCAAAATCACCTGAAAAGGGAAAATTTCATCACTCCCCCACCCATCTTTATTATCAAACATTATCTATATGATCGTTATATCACCTTCAATTTTATCATTACGCCACACAAGGGGGGTTTTTTAAATCATGACCATCCACCCCAAAAATTTTTTTTAACCCCCCCACTAGCTTTTTTTCCCCCCCCTCGGGACTCCCGCACCCTCAATGGGGTTTCTCATTTTTCCCCTTTCCAAAACTTTTTTTTCCCAAGCCCCTTTAAAGGGGAAAGTCATTACCCAAAGACGGGGCACCAGGTTCTTCACTACCCCATTAATGAAACCCCCCGATTGGGGGCCCCCAAAACCCGGGGGCACCCTCTGGGTTTTTTTGGGGTGTCCCCTGGATCACACCAACCATGCTTATCAGGGGCCCCCCTATCAATCGGGGGGCCCACAGGGGGAAAATTTCACTGGACCCCTCTGGCCCAAAGGGGGGCCCCTGTCGGGGGCAGCCCCTTTACAACCACCGGGCCCCCCTGTGGTCCAGCCCTTTTGGGCGAGGTGGAACACACACAGGCCCCGGGCCCGGGGGAGGGGGGATCCGCCAAATCACAACAAAAAGGCTCCCCCCTTTTTGGGGACATTGGGGCTGAAATTTTTACACATCTCCCACTGCCCCTCACCTCTCCCACCCATATTTTTCCCCCCGGGGCCCCAACCCGCTTTTCAGCATTCCATGTCCCCAAAAGCTGGAAGCTCTTACCCCGGGGAAGTTCAGCATCTGGGAACTCTGAAGGACGACCTCTCAACGGCTGGTCCCCGGAGACAGTCATGGGGGGGAAAGGGGCCCTTTTCCCCTCAGGGGGAGCTTGGTTTGGGGGCCACCCCGCTTAAACCCAGAGGACATGCTGGGTTTTTCGTTCACTTCCCCTTTCCCCCAAATCCATAATCAGTTTGCGGGCTGCGCCTCCCAACGCTCCCCATATAACCCCCGGCATGGGCTGTCACCGTAACCCCCACCCCGGGAAAAATTTCCCCCTTTTTACTTGGTTTGTCCCCTTTGGGTTTTTGCTCCTCAGGGGCATAGGCCCCCGGGGGACCCAATCAATGGGGGGGACCTAGGGGGCCCCTTCGATGGGGGGGATTCCCCCTGCCGTCCCTAAACCTATGAGATATAAACCCCCACATCTCCCCGGGTTTTCCCTTTTCAGGGACCTCTTACCCCTTTACAGGGGAACCCAAAGCGGGGGACTTTGCCACAAAATTCGGACCCCGGGACCAAAAAACCTTTTTTTTTGGCAAATTTCAACAAAAACCCCGGTTTTTTCCCCCTCCCAAAATTTGGTGGCCTGCTGCATGCGCTGCGGGGGCTGCAGGCGCTTCCCACTCCCCGGCCGGGGGCCCCCAAAAAAAATCCTCCATACTGCCGAATTTTTCTGTTAACCAGGGGGGTCCCTTTTTTTCACTTTTTCTTCCCATTTGTAAAACACCCCCATGCTGTCACCATGCTGTCCCAAATTCCCCTGTCCCCAAAAACGGGATTTCACTCAACATCCCAAAAAACCACTCCACATCTTTTCCACAAAAATCACCCTTTTCTGTGCAGACACTTTTTTTTTTTTTTTTTTGCAAACCTATTAGGCCACTGTCTCTTTAAAACTGCCCAATAGACGTTTCCCTTTGCTGCTGCACACTCCACAGTCTTTTTCCACAACAAGGTTCACTTTGCTGTGCAACACACTTTTTTTTTTTTTTTTTCTTTTGCAAACTCTATTAGGGATACTGTCCTTTAAGACTGCTCCAATCAGACGTTTTTGCTGACACACTTTTTTTTTTTTTCTCTGCTGCTACTTCAACAGACTTCACCTTATTGCTGTCTCTCGCCACTGTGCTGCACGCACATTCCAGCACCAATTGTATCAGCCACTGTGCTGCATGCACATTCCAGCACCATTGTATCAGCCACTGTGCGCCCCAGCATTCTCCGCCAATTGTAACTTTCAGGGGATATACTCGGGATCGCCATCTGGGTAACAGAATGGCATAAAAACAGTTCATTCAGAGACAGCAGTTCTGGTAAAAACTGGCCGCAACCGTTTTATTAAAGCCCACAGCAAACAAGACATAAAACAAAATCATAAACAGAAGACCTGGGCTTGTCTAGCCACTAATTACACTTAGATAGATTTCCCTATCTATCCGGGTCCCGACTCTACCAGCCGGGGCCAAAACAACACATATGTTCAGCATTTACCAGCATTTACCAGCATTTACCAGCATTGAGGTTCACAGAGTCTCCTCCTTGTGTCTGAAGGCACCTTCAACGTCCAGACTTGAGAGAGCTCCCCTCCTATTCAGCAGCTATCCGCATGGATTCTCACAGAGACTACTCCTGTGTCCGGGGTACATCGAGCACCCAGACTGAGATAGCTCAAACTCCTGGAGACACCTTCTGTGCCTGGACCCCTCCTGTGTCCAGACTAAACGTGCTCTCTGACTGTGTTCGCAGACACCTACTTCTGGTCTCCTAATTAACAGCTGAATGGTTTCAGGCCTGAGCTGCAAGTGTGTACTGAATGTAAGGTGTAGTGACCTTTCTCTACCACTAGGTTTACAAAGCCACACATTTCCCTTATACCATACAGCACAGTACCTAGGTGAAATGTACACCCCATTCATCACACATACCCTCACTGTCTCACAAATATAATATATATAATATATATATATATATATATATATTTATTTTTTTACAGAGAAAAAACATCATTACAATGTCTGTGTTAGAACAGTTTACTTAATTAGAAATATTAATTATTTTATTTAATATATGTTATCTATTTTTTGTATTGTTATAGGAAAATAGATGTAAGTAAAGCATATGTCACCCTGTCCATATTTCCCTCTGGAATTCTTCTCCTTCCACCTCCTTTTATGTTAACATCTGACATATGGTGTCCTCTTATCAGAAGATCAAAGAAGGCTGCCAAGCAACGAATAGGCAGAGGACAGAAGGCTGGGGGAAATGTCTTAATTGTATGCAGCCCTTTGGGGAACTGTATGTGTTTAATGGTTCTCTGACATGACTGCTCATACAGATATTCAGATTTTCAATAGTTGGTTCTAGTCTTTACAACACAAGCAGATATAATTGCAAAAAGAAAAAAGATTTAATTTGCAAATAAATATACTTCTGAAATGTTTGTAGAATTGAATTAACAAGAGTGGTGATCTATCTATGTATTGATCAATAAAACAAACTGTGTATATGTATATATATATATATATATATATATATAATGTATATATATATACATCTATATATACGTAAACACAATTTTTTTTATATAGTATGTTGTGTATTCCTGAACTCAACAAGCAAGTTGCTTACATAGCACCCACATATTTCACATCACTGTGTGTTAAATGTAACAGTTCATAATTGTCTTTGTTCACAAAGGGTGTCACAATATAATTTCCACGATGCAAGCACAGTAGGAAGAATTTCATAGGAATCCAGCTAAGCTGTCATTATGTTTTTTGAGTGTGGGAAATATGTGTACCTGGAAACTGATGAATAAAGGACAACATGCAGAGTCCTTGGTTGGATTCCAGGACTCCATCTGGTAGATATTTATTAGCTGGACCTAACTTTGGATGCCAAAGCAATCTAGACCTACAGTTTGAAATATTGCAAATCTGTGTATTACATTTATTAAGAGCAGAGCAATGTATACAACAGTTTATTAAACCCTGATAGATAAATATATCCGGGAGAACAATGCAATCAGCAGTCTGAAATGAGACCTGCGTGATAGACAGCTCTTCCAACCATCAGTCGGCCGGCTGTCCCATACACATCGTTGGCCGAACCTGTCAATATCATTTGGTTCAGCTGACATTAGTCAAATGTGTATGGAGTCTTAAGAATGAAAGCTTAACAGTCTTGACTGCATGTTTTCAATACATAAGTATCATGCTAGGCTGGTTACTCTGAATTGACATTATAGGCATACCTGGGTTGGGGCTCATAGGGCATTGCATGGAGTAAGGGTGGCACCAGTAAGTCACACTGCAGGGTATATAGATACAATGATAGAACAACAAACTGAATCTTTTTCCCAGGTGAAGGAAAGCCTTGTTATATTTCTGATGTAATTTTCAGGAAAGTACATGTTTACATGTCAGTAACGTTCTTATTTCCCACGGAGAGTGACCTTAACATTGCAAGTGACAACACAATTGTCCCAAGTTCTATGATATCTTATTGACAAGTCATAAAAGTTAATCTTTAGAAAACCTTTGTATGATGAATGATGTAACCAGTAATTGGAAATATGAGTTTAGTTGTAAATGTGTACATGGATGTTTTGAATTCTAGCCATCATTGTTCCTCGAGTTGCTGTCTTCATTATCCGTGATTACTGGGATTTTCTCATTTGTCCTTTCACATATTTTCTCAGATTGAATCTGTTGTTCTTCTAGAATTGAAAATCCTGAGAGACCAGGATTAGCTAGCTTGATGGGAACCAATCTCTGCAGCTGTCATTTACACTTGGTAGACAAGGAGAGGCTTTTTTTTTGAGCCGGTCAGTGTTACAAGTGAAAAGTGGATGTAATGAACACAAGGTTGTCTAGTGAATTTCTACTGTACATCCCATTTGATCTAAATAACCATTGATGGGTAAAAAAAAATTCTAGATCTTCAGATTCGGTAATAACTTGCTTTTACCTAGATGTTTTGCGTACAATAATATACATGAGTAGTTTTAGTCTCTCGAAATGAAAAGAGTTGTCAGATAAAATAAAATATTGTGATTAATTAGCAGAGCGTAAGAGTAGAAGCCAATGCTTTGTATGGTCACATCTGAGAGGCACAACAATGGGATTTACATAAGTGTCAAAATGAAGGGAAATGGAGTATCTCATGATAATATTGTCTCTGTGTATCGTAATTGATCTAACACTATTTTATCTTCAAAGTCAGATTACAATGTAAATAGCATCATTTGTTATCTGGCTCTATCATTTCATATCAGTAAATTGAGATCTTGAATTTGCATATCTTATGTGGGGGTTTGTTCAAGATTTTTTTTTTTTACATAAAGAATCATTGGGTGAGAAAGACGTTCATAGATTGCAGTTATAGATAAAGCATTGCTTACCACATCGTTTATTTTACTCATTCCAATTATTTATTACCGTTGTGCGTACTTTATCTAGATCTCAAATACTCTTCCATCTGGGCACTGTTGTAGGGAACCTACCAGCGATTCTCAGTGCATGTCATGGACGTTCTGTCTCTGTTGATGCACAATGAAGCTGGATGTAGGCTTCACCAGGGTTGTGGATGACCAGAGAGGCAGAATATCACGCGCACGTGGTCAGGTTTGCAGGGACCAGATGGTGGCGTTGCTGCTGTGCTGGCTGTCAATCACACCTAAGTGGGGGAATCCTCGCTACACCCCCGGCCAGACTAGTCCTGGCTAATTTTAAAAGTGTAAGCAACAGTTAGACCTTTATTTTATAAAACACATAGAAATAAGTATACTGCACAAGAAGGAGTTTATCCTAATGCAGCAGTAGGCTTATATACAGGCATGACAATGGTTCATGAGGGTTAAGGAAGGTTCCCTTTAATGTTGAGGGTGCCGGTTTGCGATGAATATACCAGATCTACAGTCTACACTGAAAACTGACCCAGGCCAAATAATAACAGTGAGTGAATTTAGGAAATAACTTCATAAAATGGAGACCCGTAAGGCTGAACTCAGATATCTGTGATTCAGTTGACTGTGATTTCTGGACCTGCTTCTGGTCTCTTGACCTGAAATCAATAGCCAATGAAGAAGTTCACGGCCAATCGCAGATGTCAGCATTAAGATGTTTTAATTTAAGTAAAATGCTGGTTGGAAACTGATGCAGGAATTGATCCCATTAGTTGCAATGTGACGGTTCCACCAGTCTGGAGCATTAGTTGTTTCACATGACATTTGTGATTTGTCCCTGGACCAGTACTTGGAAGTGAAATGGGAAATAGCCTAATGTCAACTGATGCATTTTTTTAATCACTTTTACCATCTGATTGAGTTGCATGTAAACCCAGCCTTATGCTGCCCCATATTCTGCTATGTATTAAACCTTGAAGTCTTGTTTGCAAGGAATTTTTTTGCTCTACCACCAAGTAACTGCTGTTTTTACAAATTGTTCCGAGTATCAGATATACATTTCCATCATACATTTCCTTCAGAAGAATTACTGGAGAGGTCAGGCGGGGAGTGTAATCGTTGCCTAGCAAGGAGCTCAGAAAAGCTGTATGCTAGGCGTCCATTGTAAATATACGTACTGCTGCCAGGTATGATTTTTCTGCACAATTGGTTTAGATCTACTATAAATAATTACAGTTTAGAAGTTATTTTAGATCTCTTTCTGCAATTGCATTGGGTAATTATTTTTATAGTTGCTCAAAAATGTAGAATTACCCAATATAGATGGCCTTTGTCTTGAAAACTCCTTATTTTAGGACCCTCCTGTATCACATAACTATACATACAATCAGACTTATTTACCTCTCACTAGAGATGAGCGAACCCGACCTGTAAAGTTCGGGGATTGTTCCTGTCCCATTAACTTTTCCCAGAAGTTCGTTTTAGTGTTTGGAAGCAGAGAGAATGACTTGTTAGGGGTACTCTGAAACCAACCTCTGCGGGGTATTCTGCTTCGTTTTTCAGCCCCTTAACCCTTACTACAACCATTTTACAGCCTTTACAGACTTCTATGGGATTCAGGTTCAAGTTCGGGTAGAGTTCTGGTACCTGAACCGAACTTCGGACTAAAGTTCGGTTGAACCCGAACATCACTGTTCACATTGCAGTGCACCTTATATCCGTTCTGGCACCGACACCGGCTGGTTTATGCAGCATCATATTTCCATATTGCATATACAAGTGGCTACTGGTTCAGTCAAGAAAAAAACTTCATTTCTACTAGAACACCCATCATCCTTTGTCTTTTTTTTATTGTCCGTTCTATATATGTGATTTGATATGTTTTCTGCTTCCCTGGCAATAAATTGTTGCAGAATATGTTGGTGTTTTGTAATTACAGATAATAACACGTCCTGAAATGTTCCTATAAATATATGTTTCATACAAGAAGTGATAAAACATTGAAGTATTTTGACCTCTTGGTTAACATTAGAAATAAGGCCCCATGTTGAGTATTTCAGCCATTGATTTATTTAGCAGGACTGTGCCATGTACATAACGTAGTGCTCGGCCCTCATCGTATCCCACCGAGCAGCTGTGGCCCGTCCACAACATGAGAGGTAACAGGAAGGAGATGAACCGCGCAGCAAAGACACATCGCAGCCAGATGACTTGTACTTTTATTCTAGCTGCTGGGTTTGCCGCAACTCTGGAAGTCATTATTGTCTAGCAGTTTCACAGTATGACAACACGCCCTAAGGGATCATCCACTTTACAGTGCCATATTACATGCCCGTAGGCTGCCATATGGTACCTCATTCTTCTCTTGGGTAATACTGAAAGGAGAGCTCTGGAATCCCTGCCAATCAGCACAAGTAAGGGTACACAACACAACTGCTGTGTATGAACATCATCTTTAAGGATGCTCTCAGAAATGGGCGCTAAGGTTATCCAGGTGCAGAAGATCTACAAGACGGCCAGGTATTGTGGATGCTGTATAGCCATATATTGCTGCAAGTTGATGTATGCAAATAAATGAGATCAAGCAGGGGCGTCTTCAATGGAGGGTTCTACTTGAATACCATGTTTTTCATGATAATTCTTTTCCAGAAAACTGTCAAAAATCCATTAGTAAATTTACCCCTATATGTTTTTGTTCTTGTTTCAATTTCTTTTAACACAACTGCCTAGCCTCCATACTGGTTTTGGTTTGTATCCCTATTCTTGCCAACAATAATACTAGATACCCTATGGTTTCACCTACTTATAATGGGTAAATCAGTGATCCCATTATCCTGGGCATTAACATCAACACCTCCCATCAGCTTCTGGCCCCATATATAGTCCATCTAGCTCAGATGGAGGGGCTGTCACACCTGGAATTGTGTATATATTACACTCATTGATATTACAACACAAAAAGGAAAAGTCACAGAATTGATGAATAGACATGTTAGTGATATGCAAATGATGAAAAAAGGGTGAAATCATTTTCAAAACATCTCAATTGCAAGTACAAGCACCACGTAAAGAAAAATATGCATTTACACACCTTGGCATGCTATTAATGAGGTTATTAATGGTCTGAGGAGTGTTCTGCCATGCTGAATGAACATGAGTATGCAAATCATCAACATCCACTGCTGGCAGCTCCCTTTGTAATTCCAAACAAATGACATCCAAGATTATTAGTATTATTATGACACCATTTATTCCATGGCACTTTACATGTGAGATGTGTTCAATGAGAGACGTGTCTAGAGACACTGCAGGTCATGGTAACACAATTAGGCCACACAGGCTGCTCACAGTGTCATGAGGAACATGAGCAACTGATCAGTCGCAGCAATGTTGGCTTCTGTTCTAAACAAAAGCTGCGATGCCACTATCTATTGCATTATGATTACAACACTATACCAAAAGTTACATGAGGAATTCAGTCCTGTTACATATGTAACTTTTACAGCTGAGATTTTATTATATTGCACTTAGAAGATGGTTGACTTTGTTATTGGCAAACACATAGACTGCTATAGGTTATGGCTGTGGTATTATAAAGTCAAGTAATGAGTCCCAGAGGACAACCTTATCTGCAAAACTATTAATCACATGCCCGATGACTCCTAGGGATCAAATTTGACTATTTGACTTTAAAAGAATAATGGCATGCTCACAGGGTGGATTTTTTTCAGTAAAAAATAACCTTGTTTCCACTATGGATTTTCAGTTTGAACTTTTATGGGTCTGCATTAACAATGCACCGTGTTTTCCAAGCAGACACCTTTTTCAGTATGTGGCCACTTACTTTTTGATTCTGAATTGGAAAACATTTGTGTGAACGGCAACATAGAATCTCCACTGGAGAATAAAGGAAGCAATATCAAATGTTTTTTGCTCGGTTTTCTACACAGAATATGATCCTACTTCATTCATGTGTATGCTTCTTAATGAATCAGTAGCCTTGCACTCCACACCCTCCCATCACCCCTTTATCAAGACCTGCGTGAAGATCACCGGTCTTGGAGAATTGGGGCCTATATTTAAGGATATGTGCACACAACGTCTTTATCGGGAAGGTCCACGACGAAATCCGCCTGAAAAAGCACCCAGAAAAAGTTCAAAAGAATGAGCATATGCGTTTCTATGTAAAAAAAAAAAAAAACAACTTGCTGTACATTTGTTCAGTTTTTTTAGTGTTTTTTTACCCACGATAGGTTTCCAAAGATGTTAAAAAGAAGTGAGTTGACCATTCTTCAGACACTTTCCATTTTAAGATGCTTTATACTTTCCACTACAAACAAATGGGATGGGTCCAAAAAACGCAAGAAAAGCTAAAAAGCATTTTGAAATGTCCAAAAAAAAAGCAAGAAAAGATATTTTATAAAAAATTGCCAGAGTTTTCTGAAGCATCTTCCTCTTGGAAAACTTAAGGGTTCGCCCACATATAAAAGATGCCGCTTGATCATACCCTAAATATACCATAAGACTGCTTTTAAGGCTGGGGTCACACGGCTGTATGTACTCTCGTATGAGAGAATTAGGCCAAGTTTGATCTGAGACATGAGACAATCGCAGTACATGTGCGGGGAAGATGGAGAAATTAATTTCTCCATCTCCATTGTCTGCATCCGCGGTAATCTGACTGCACTCAGATGACATCTAAGCGCAGTCCAGTGTTTCACTCACACCCATAGACTTAAATGGGTGAGTGCGATCTGAAAATCGAATGCACTCGCAGCGTGCTGAAATTGTTCTGTTATTCCAAATCGGCATGAAAAAAAAATCGCAGATCTGCACTGCCCCATAGTATAACACTGGTCTGAGTGCAATCTGATTTTTAATCGGATTACACTCATCTGATTTATACGTTCGTGTGAACAAGCCCTAATAGCCTGTTTGGGTTTTGTTACACATGTCTTTGTACAATGCAGTTCCTTGCTACTTCATGGATCTCAAGGTCTGGTCCTGGAGTTTCCCATTTTTATGTAATAGCCTAATTATTATACATGTATTTCAGTACATAACCAAAGTACTAAAAGGATTATCATGTAATCCAGAGTAATGCAGCAAATTAATTGCTACCCCATGTGTGGTGCAGATCCTAAAATCTGGTCAATACGATGGTGATACCAATAAATCGTAAGAGTGAATAATAAAAGATAAGGCAAGCAGGCTGAACACAGCTCAGCAGCAGCTATCTCTGTGGCTCTTGAATGCGTGCCAGCTCCGTGAGTGTAAGAATGTCATTATATTATCTCCCTATAAGTGAGATGTGGCCAGAGAAAGTAGCATGAAGAAGGGGAGCTGAGAGCCGGGATGTGATTACTATTGCTGCTTCTTGTATCAGGAAAAGGAAAAGGAATGTGTCTTGATAAAAATGAAAAAAATGCAAAAGGGTAAAAAAAAAATAAATATGATCTGGTCTAACACCAGCTTGTAGGATGCCCAAGGACGGAAAGGTTACGTGGGTCACAAATCATGCTGGTGTGTGATTACTTGTCATACGCTGACTGTATAAAAAGCAAAATAATAACTGCAGGATGCACTGTGCATTATTGCTTTGTAAAGCAGTTCTAATATGAAAGTGTCAGTCACAGGATCAGAATATGTAATAACAGGAGAATTCACATTACTATATTTTATAACTAAATCACAATGTACGTTATTCTAGCATTAACACTATAGAAATATTATGCATCCTGCAGCAACCATCTTGTAGATTTTCATAGCAGTAAGATTGCCAACAATGACCTCATTCATTCAATACCATCTCTATCCGCACAGTGGTTAATCTTCTGTAAGAGAATGTATTTCGGAAGCATGTAACCTGGATGATGGCGGAATGTGACCTGTGACCGGGATGTCCTGCCCGTCGTCTGCAAAATGCTGCATGTACATTAGGAAAATGTGGTAATTGCTTAATATAAAAAATGATGAGCTCATATATCTCCATAGCTATTTTTATATAGAAACATGTAATTAAATCCATAGACAGAGTACAAAACGCCAGTCTGCTAAGAGCTGGAGATTCATTCTGATGGCTGTATTTGGAGTTGGTGAGGAATATTTCTCCTTATATAGGGCACATGGAAACTTCTTTGTAGGTTTTCTTTGCTTGTTGTAGGATCTTTGCTATTTATGTAAAACAGAAATCACAATCGCTTCTTTGGTAGCTGTCGGTGTAATTCCAGTTAGCAATTTTGTGCATATCCTCCATCTTTTGGTCTGCTTTCTTTCTCCATAGATGCTGGATGAGGAGCTTTGTTGCGTTCTCTGACCAGTGAAATGTCTCTCCTGATGCTTTTCATCCCCTCTCATAGCATAAGTCCTAGGAATGGTCGTTGATGATAATCGTGCAGTCTAAAGCGGCCGCAGATCACCCGACGAATGAATAAAATGCTTATTGAGTGAAAAGACCTTTGGTTTTCACAGAAGATCATCATTCTTGGAGATGACCGTTCTTGGCAGTGCATCGTCCTAAGTAAACAAGACCTGTGCTGCCAAGAACTATGTCGGCCTTGGTGCCCGGAACAACCTAATACAGATCGTTAAGTGCCCATCTAATGCAAGCAACCACTCACTAGCAAGCATGTTGACGGTCGGGCGGTCATTTAAGGCCATGTGCACATGTTGAGCATTTGGTGAGTGTTTTACCTCAGTATTTGTAAGCCAAAACCAGGAGTGGGTGATAAATACAGAAGTGGTGACGTGTTTCTATTATACTTTTCCTCTAATTGCTCCTCTCCTGGTCCTGGCTTACACATACTGAGGTAAAAAACTGACCAAATACTGAACGTGGCCTTATATACAGTGAGAGAGATACTGCAGCTACATCTTTTCTCTTAAAAACTACGTTCCCTCAATGAGTTTTTGGTGAGTCTTTGATGTTGCACATTTTGTGAAGCATTTCTCCACCCATTAAGTAACATACTGTAGGTTACTTGGATTTTTTTTTTAATCTGTAACCTCAAAAACTCACCAAAAGCTCATCATGGGAACATAGCCTTATTCTGGTTACTGATTTGTATTAGGCCTCGTTCAACATCCGTTTTCTTTTGAGTGCGTGAGAAGCTGACCGCTTTTCATCAGTGTTTAGGATCAGACTTTAATCAGTTTTGGTCCGTGTGTCAGTTTTTAATATAAGTATTTAATCAGTTTTTCTGGTATGCAAAAAGAAAAAAGTCTGAAGGTTTCTCAGTCTTCTATTATCAAACAATAAGTTTAAAATGGACATCACAGGGATGCAGTTAAGAGAGAAGCCGTGTGCTGTACACAGTTTTCACAATCCCATAGACTTGAATTGGTTTGTTTTGTTTTTTTGCAGACAGTCCACAAAAAATGTACATGTGAACAGCACAATTTACTGTAATAGTAAATTGAAAACACACAGACAATATTAAACAATTAAAAAATCACGGACAGACAATATTTTTTACGGACAATCATAATAAATCATTGATTATAAATGATAGATGTCTATAGCCCATAATTCTGATATAAACATCAGCTGCATTCAATGTGAACTATCAAATGATGATAATTACAGGCAAAATAATCTGTGTAACTTTCTTCAGCTTCAAAACAAATCACGGACGTCTTAGTATATATTTTTTCAGACAGGGCAAAAAGTGTCCTATTTTTATGGTCTGTACTGGAACTTCTGGATAATTGGCAACCCTGGCTTTGTGCTCATCTAACTGAAGCCTAGAACGTACCTTTTGGACAGTTTCTAAGATATACTGCCTGTGGGCATCCAAAAACTAAGGACTAAAAGCTGCTGAAAGTTGTTGAAATGGTCATCTCCCATATTCATATACTGTATATTACATAGTAACATATATTGTCTTTATATGCACAAGTGATTTGTGCAAAAACTTACATAGTTCCATAGATAGGTTGAAAAAAGACCCAGGTCCATCAAGTTCAACCATAATAGGTACCCATTGTTAGATTAGTGGCCAATGAGCAAACTGTTATGGTGAGTTGTAGTCCTGTCATTGCGGTCTGCAGTTATTGTGCGGCTTTCCATATTTCATTTTTGTTACTACACTTTCTCTGATACCGAATACCATCTAGAAGGTAGCAGCACCCTTTGCCTTTAATGACAGGCTACATCAATTCAATCCATGACCTTTTCAGAGGGCTCTTTGATTTCTTCAGAACCAAGCAATTGGAAATTAGATGAATTGTTAGTGCGCCAATCCCCTGCCGTGCTCTCCCAGCTATGCCAATGACCTGTGCGGCTATTTGAAACATAATTGAATTGCTGTGAAAAATTTTGTAAACATTTCTTTTCCTGTGTTGACTGCTGCTCTGCAGTGAGGGGATGTTGGAAATATAAATGCCGGTCTTCATACAACACAATGCAGTATGGCTTCACGTTGGGACCCTGACGACACTTGGTACATTAACATGATCCAAAATAAATAGAAGCCACATCCTTTCTGCATCATGTTTACATCCCTATAGACTTTTTCCAAGCTTTGAGAATAGAGACCTATATTTTGGAAGTATAACAGATGACTTTTACGGTCACCAGGGTTGTTAGCATGGTCAAAGATGTGAGGACACATGGTGGATATGGCTCTCCTGTTACATTGACCAACAAACCTAAAGAGGCCGCCCAACCAATCTGAGCTTCCTGTACCTTCCCGTTTATCCTATTTTTTACTAGTTCACCATTTTCTTCATATTTTGACCCAAGTTGTTTTGAGTACAGTAAGTATGTGACTCGCCAAGCGTAGCGCTTTGACTCCAGATTTTGTACTTGCCTGACCCCAGCTGATCTCACTGGTTTGCCATTTGTACCAGTAGCGACTTTTGTGCTTCTCCTTTCTTGACTCTAGTCACTGCTTTTTGTTACAATTTTACAATTTTGCTGTATTCTTAGGGCAGCACGGTGGCTCAGTGGTTAGCACTGCAGCCTTGCAGCGCTGGAGTCCTGGGTTTGAATCCCACCAAGGACAACATCTGCAAGGAGTTTGTATGTTCTCCCCGTGTGGTGTTGCGGAATATGTTAGCGCTATATAAAGATTATTATTATTATTTTGCACTGTACATGACTGATTTATCCTGAGTTTCCTAGAAGGCTTAATCACTGATGCTTTAATATATTTGTACGTGATAGACATTTACTAATAGGATATAAACTATTGTGTGTCCTTTGCGGTCAGATGTTATGTTAATTTGACATTTATATGTAAACGATTAAACAATAAACCTTCTTATAAGATAAAAAAATGTTTATATCTTAATAAAAGCAGGAATAACACCCAAAATTGTGGTCCAGTATTTCCGGACTTGCGTGCCCTTTCTTATCTACCGTAAGTGCTGTGCATTTCAGTGCTGTTTTTGTCTTCCAAGAGCTGTCCGATTATAACACAGACAGCACACTGACCTATAGCGTTTAAAGGACCCATTCACACATTGTTTTTTTTTTAATGGATCACTGATTCTGTTTCATCAAAATCGATGCATGTCCTATTCTCATTCATTTTCATGAATCAAACTTGGCCATTCAGATGAAAGGGGAAATGGGTAAAAAATGATAGAGATCCGTTTTCTGTCGAATTCTATCTGTTTTTAACTGATTATTTGCTAAATGTCATTAGAATTAAATATTCAGACTGTTCACCTCTTTCAGTTTTTACAATAATTTAGCAAAATAAATGTCCGTTTATGATGGATGAAAAAGTGACATGTGTGAATGCAGCCTTACACATGAGAATAAGTAATCAAATCCATCTATAATATGGGAAATCAAATAAACACTTGTAGATACAATGAGTTGCTCAGTTCTTCGGAGCTATTTGTTTATGTTGTTTTCAGTAAATGCCGGGCTACAACCTCTATGGCCTCTATTACATATAATGTTGGGGTTGTCACATCCTTTTTATGAAGCCATATAGCAGAATGGGAGATATTACAGTTCAACTATATTCCAATCTACTCGAGTTTATACAACATTGCATTTCTAGTAAATTAATTATCCCCAACGACTGCAAACATTGGTCCCATTGACTTGCCAGCCTCATCGTGAGATAAACTGATTCATTTTGTTGACGTGTAAATGAATATTTTATGGTTCTTTTGCAGCCATTGACCACTATGTTGAGTCAGTTTAGCTTTTTAGTTCTATATTAATGTTTGATTGAAAGCATATTTCATTTTATAGATAATGACACATTAATCATACTCCTCCTGAGACTTGCTGAAAATGAACAACATCATTGTGTCTCGCAAATCCCAACTCTAAAAAGAAAATGAGTATGTTGGAAAAATTATACCCTGTAATAAAAGAGTCTTAAGAGATTCTGAAAGGGATACCGATGCTATTTGTAGAAAGTGCTATTTGCATTCTACAGTCTGTTTTCTAGGAAATGTCCATTCTGTAATCCAATAAATCATTGATTGGTTTAAGAGAAAATGAAGGGTGACTTCACATGTGGCAGATACTGTCTGTACTTAAAAACGAGCTTACGATAGAATTTCAGATGTGCAAGATGGGCACTCCTGGTCCATTTCATGCTAAGGTCTGCAATAAATCTGCAATACAATCCATAGCAAAAAACACAAAGCCACGGGTGGACTTACCCATACTTACAAATCCTGTGTTGCGGTTCAGTTATGTAATTGGAAGGTGACATTTATATAACTTTTTAATTCATTTGAACTGGTCTCACTAAGTAGATAATTGGCATTGGTTTAAAAGTGGCTGTAGAGATGGCATATAGTAGGCATAAATCAATAGCACACGGGAAAATAAGAAACTTTGCGATATATCTTATCAGAGAAATCTACTCTCTACTTCTTAACTGATTTTATATTCTTAATTAATTGAAGAAATCTGCATTCAATAAATACAGATTTTCCCACTGCTGAGATAGGAGATGACAGTTGGTGCTCATAAAGTTCTATGGAGAACTGTAACTGTTGTTTCAGGAGAAATTGCAGCACTATGTCTGTGTCTGCCTCTAGCTCCTCCCCCTCCCCTTCTCCATAGAATTTTAAAAGCACCAACTGCCATCTCCTTTTTCAGTAATGGGGAAATCTGTCTTCACTGAATACAGATTTGACATATTTTACCCATAAATTGATTGGAAGCCTGCTATTCTTCTATGGCACTGAGACAGCACAAGTGTGGTTGCAGTGTCATCAAGGTGCACATGGGCATTAAGCGCCCTTCCTGTCAAAGGAGGAACTGCTATCCTCTTTGATTGTGCCACATAGGCTGTGTGATAGACACAGCTGAGCAAGCACACAAAAGTGTCAGTGACTAAACCACTAGTGTTTTTCCTCATTAAAAGCATTAATTTTTATGTCCATATTTGTCTTTAATGACACTTGATAGCTATATAAAGGTGGAGAAGTCGTCCACACAAGCACCCTCCCTGAAGACTTCTGTAATGTTGTTGTGTGGGTTGTAAAGTGCTCTGAAGCAGGTTGTTAGACAGTGACAGGGTTAATAGTGAATGTCAGCTCAGGTGGATAGGCGTTACCGGGGCTTATTGTACTGGAAGCTTGTCCTGTTAGTCAATTATGGTTAAGCTACTAAAGTAATAAAAAGCATTATATAGCTACAGGCCACAAGTGAAAGTGTTCTGCGTTAAAGAATCAAAGGGTTAAAGTGCAGAACAGTGTTACAGAAGATAGTGACCATGTGACTTCCGGAGTGCAGAGACAAGGGAGGACATCACAGCGGTACACATTGACCCGTGGGACTAATATACAAGGGGATTCTTCATTTCTGTGAATATCTGCAGGGGCCAAAATAGAGGTGACAGTGTGATTCCCGTAGGCTAGTGAGGAGTGGGCTACTGACAACGTGTCAAACCGGTCCTGGAGGACTCAGTTGAATCTTCATCTGACCAGCAAGGAACACGGGGAACAAGAAACACATAGCAGATGTTGGAGAATGTTATCGAGAAGTTCAGTAAAGCTGTTTTTTAACTTTAAAATGGTTGTTGGTCTCCATGATTCATTCCATCATAATGCTTGTGGGCTGCAAAGGGTAAGCAACAAGTCCCCACAAAGCACACGCACGTTCATACATACCATAGCAAGGTGTTTTAGGATGCGGAAAGTGATGGCCAAATCCCTCCCTTGTACCTATACATGCAACTGGGCCTTTGTTCTATACTGTCCCATAGAGTAATGGTCTTTACTGCCCACAACAACCAATCAGAGCTTGGCTTTAGTTTCTTAAAACAACTATGGTAAAATGAAAGCTGCACTCGGTTTGCAAACATGACTTTCCATTTTTTCTAGACAGCTTATTAAAAAGCACGGACAGGCAATATTTTTACTGATATTTTGGAAAACCATAATAAATCATTATGATTATAAGTGATACATGTCTACAGCCCATTATTCTGATCTGAAGACATTTACTACATTAATAATAATAATTTTATTTATATAGTGCCAACTAATTCCACAGCACTTTACAATTGAGCAGGGATATGTACAGGCAGTAAAAACAATACAAAGAAACACAGAGTTAACAGTTACAGGAGTGAGGGTCCTGCTCACAAGTTTACAACCTATAAGGAGATAGGGGGGCACAATAGGTAGAATTTGCTTGCAATGTACGGTCCAGCCATCATTATAATAAATAGGGGTTATGATATGCAGCTGATCCGGTCATCAGCCAGTATCTGTTTAAGTACAGTTACTAAGTGCTATTCGGTGCATGGAGGATGTGGAGATAGATGAATAGGAAGGGCCAGAGTTTGAGGAAAATTTAGAAAGGGGGAACAACGAAAAGTTAATTAGTGAAGTGAGGTGACAGGCCTGTTTAAAGAGATGTGATTTTAAAGCATGCTTAAAAGTGTGGGGGCTAGGAATAAGTCTGATTGTCTGGGGTAGTGCATTCCAGAAAACTGGCGCAGCGCGAGAGAAGTCTTGGGGACGGAAGAGCGAGGTTCGGATTATGGAGGATGTTCATCTTAGATCATTTGCAGAATGGAGAGCACGGGAAAGATGATAGAGATGAGGGAGGATATATAGGGTTGTGCAGAACTGTGGAAGGCTTTGTGGTGATCGAGATAAATTTATATTGTATTCTGTAGCACATGGGCAACTCAACTAGCGTAATGACTGGCACAAAGTGGAGGCATCTGTGTAGCAGCTGGACAGAAATATGACTCTGGCTAACACATTCAGGATGGATTGGAGAGGAGAAAGTTTGGTTAGAGGCAAACCAAATAGAGAATAGCAGCATTCCAGACAAAAATGAATAAGAGCAACTCTAAGTTTTTGCAGTGTCATAAGTGACAAAAGATTGGATTCTGGAGATTTTTTTAAGATGCAGGTAACAAATGCAAGTAATTGGATATAGGGAAAAAAGGCAATTTCTGTATCAAATATGACCCCAAAATAGCAAGCGTGCTGCTTGCCTCCATTCACTATAAACTGTGAAATTATAATTACAGTCAAATTATCTGAATAAGATCCTTTAGCTTAAAAAAAATTGCGGATGCCTTACATTTTTTTCAGACACATCAAAAAAGTGCCCTATTCATACAATTTGTCCTGGAATTTCTGGATTGTTGGCAGCCCTGTCTGCATTGTGATCATTTGCTATGGGCAACAAAGATAGGAGAGGACACATTGGTGGCATATATTTGGAAAACATACAGAATTGGAAGATGGAGGATTATATTCCTAATACCGTGTGTTGGGGACCAACAGGAATTAGTTATTGAAACCATGTTAGAAATTATGCACAGAACCATGTCTCCTCTTGTCGGCTTTCCCTCGGTGGCCACTAACAGATCACAGAGCAGTTGAAAGAGTTATCTGTGACATAAGGAGAGCTGAGAACCTGGCGAAGACTCTGGGGGCTTGTGGGAAATGTAGTTTACAGTAGTCACATGGGCTGCACTGAAGGACCACCCACATATCCAACAGAAATAATTGGTAGAGCTTGAGCCAGATAAAGATGCAAGATATTAGCCAGTGAGGTTGTGAAAGCTCAGCTAGATTTAGAGGGGTTCTTAATCTACAGGGAATTTGAAAAAATAATAGATTGTGTGATCACCCCTTTAAGATAACAGAGGCACCAGCTGACTGCGGAGGACACATAGCAGATTTGATCACTATTTTGCATACATGCTTTCAGTCTATATTTTCAATTCTTCTTAATTAAAAATGTCGATCTTTTTGCGTTTGCAGCTCTATGCAGCCCTATCTCCATGGTAACAGTGAACAAATAAAACCTTTAAAATTCTACCCTACAGTCATACTTTCCTCCATCCGTTCCTAAGCTTATGCTAGCGTACACTCAGTAGGTTACCAAGAAATTTTGGATTAATGGAAGAAAGTGTGACTAAAGTATCTGACCATGCAGAATTTTTGTATTTTTTTCCCATGGACACCCGTAGGCTTACAGGAGCTGCAAAAACAAAATACAACATTTCAAAGGGAATCTGTCAGCAGGATTTAATCGCCAAACTATTATGTGTGCATGTAGCTCTATCAAATAGAAGTCTAGCAATTCCTTCACATGGTCAGTCTGTTCTCCCATTGTTGAGAAATCAGCGTTTGAATTGATATGCAAATAGCTTTGGTAGATTTTAAGCCTCTGTCACTCCAGCTCTATTCGTCACCCAGCGCTACCTCCTTCTGCTTGAGTGACAGCTCCTTTGCCTAAAGTCACACAGCATAGAGGCTGCCAGTAAAACAGGAAAGTGCAGAGCTGGGCACGGAATAGAGCTGAAGTGACAGAGGCTTCAGATCTGTAGCCTCATTTGCATGTCAATTTAAAGTAACACATGTTAGATTGTTATTTCTGATATAGAAGGTGACAGCCCGATCCCCGAACGTGTTTTGGCGCGATTTCCTTCTTCTGGACATTAGTGCCAAAACGCGCGTTGGGGACCAGGCAGTTACCTTCTATATCGGAAATAACAATCTAACATGCGTTACTTTATATACTGATCTGTACTCTGTCTGATGATGCGTCATGTTACTAAGGATTGTCAGACTTATTCCCACTTTGTCTATATATTCATTGTGATAATTACACTGTCTTTCTATTCCCTCGTATTGTTATTTATTAAGGATACTTTCTATATACATATATGTAATCTAAATCATTATATTTATTCTTCGTTTTGGAGTGTGTTGCTGTTTTTTTCCATGGCTTGACTCTGTTTTATACCCATTTTTAATAAATCCTCCATAAAGATTTTTTCTTTTACATTTATTGTCATTTTAGTCCTAATTGCACCTCCCTTCTGTATGATTTTATATTCACATGTAGCAGATTTTGTGCAGAAATTTCTGAACATGTCCCAACCATCTGAATAGGATTGAAGAAATCCAATTATTTTCCATCTAAACAATCACATTCAGATAAATAGATATTGAGTCAAAGAAAATCCTGCAACTAATCTGCCCTTTGATGGGTATATTGACATGTCAGATATAAAAGCTATACTGGAAGAAGACCGTTTTTTCACAAGGACTCTCATTTCACTGTATCCCAAAATATTACCGTATATTAGTCAAGGGCGTCCATAGTCTTTCTGGGGTAACATAGTGATTTTAATGACAAGTTGTCATTTTATTATAAACGCTTCTTTTTTATTGTATGTTGGACCAGTGGCCAAAGTGATGAAACTGGTAAATGTGTCATTGCTTCATAAATAAAATTCTGTCTTCAAGCCTTCTTCTGCCAGGGCTCCGTGCCAAAATGTCACCTCACGTGACTGCACTATGCTTGCTTGCTCTGGACACGATGGCTTTCTTTATCAGTAATTATTCATTTCCTTCCTATAGTTTATATAGAGCAAACATGTTCTGCAGCATAGATGGCCGACACTAACTAGTCATAGTGACATATAAATGAGATGTATATTGTCTTTTACAATGTGCTGAGCGTCAATGTTGAAACGCTTTCTAACCTCTATGCCGACCCACGTCATTCAGTGAGTGCAAAAAGGAGTTGTACATTCAGCCAGAAAACTAGTGATACTCCCTTAAATTGTGTAACCGTTTATGCTAGGACTGCTGTAACCTTCAGCTTTTGATATTACAGCCTTTCATCTGCACACTGCAATTTATCCTCCAATCTCTTTCCCTATAAAGCAGTAAATGACATACAACGCTCTCCTTTCATCTTCAAAGCCGGATCCACTTATATGCTCTTCCCTACACATCAACTATGATATTTTCCTACAGGCCTGTGTATTATGACCTCTTCACATCTCTTCTTACCGGAACATTGGCGGATTCGTTATCTTGTACCTTAGGCTGAGATAAAACTAAAATATTTAATTACTGAGTGGCCTCAAATACTGACATAATTATTGAGAAAGCCGAGTGTTCCAGATGTGTTTGACTTTATGGTTTATAGAATATTGGATGTATATATTAATAAGAGATCAATAACCTTTTTATTACTAAATACTTGGGAAATTTCTGTAAGCAAACTGTTTGCCTATTGTAAAAGTCATCATAGTAAAGGACAAGGTTGCACGCCTCGTAATATACTTCTCAGCTGCTGCAGAACCTCTTTTTGAAATGAAATTGTCAAATCAGTCATTTCCATATCAGCTGTATATTATGAGGGTCTGAAAAATACAGACTGCAACTGCTGTAAAATCTCATTTTGAATGTGAGCAATAAGCTTCATGTCTAAAGTCCAACTGTCAGGTCCAGACTGATAAGTCTGCAGTCACTCTGTATCTAATGGTGCGGCCGACCAGTGGGTGTAGCCGACTAGACAGTGCGGCCTTGCTCCATATACTTGTATTGAGTGAGGCTGCGCCCCGTCTAGTGACACCGCCGACCAGTGGATGTAGCCGACAAGAGGGTGTGGCCTTGCTCCATATACTTGTAATGAGTGAGGCTGCGCCCTGTCTAGTGACGCCGCCGACCAGTGGGTGTAGCCGACAAGAGGGTGTGGCCTCACTCCATTTACTTGTATTGAATGAGGCTGCGCCCCGTCCAGTGACACCACCGACCAGTGAATGTAGCTGACTAGAGGTTGCGGCCTTGCTCCATATACTTGTATACTTGTATTGAGTGAGGCTGCGCCCTGTCTAGTGACACCGCCGACCAGTGGATGTAGCTGACTAGAGGGTGTGGCCTCACTCCATTTACTTGTATTGAGTGAGGCTGCGCCCTGTCTAGTGACGCCGCCGACCAGTGGATGTAGCTGACTAGAGGGTGTGGCCTCACTCCATATACTTGTATTGAAGGAGCTTGATGTCCAACATCCAGTACATAATACATATTGCAGCTTTTGAGGAATGTAATTTTGTAGGTGAGATACACTGTATACAGGCAGTCCCCGACTTACGATCTTCCCACTTACGTAAAACCCCCTTGTCACGAATGTTGGATGTTAAAAAAAATAAAATAAAAACACTTCACCACTGACCTTTCCATCCGCCGTCCAGTCCTCTTCTTTCCACTGATGAGTGCCACTTCTCCAGCCCCATCACTATAGACAAGGACTCCCCGCAGTGTCTTGGCCTTGGATCTCACTGCACATCATATTGTCGTGTAATCATCGCAACCTAATGAAGCATAGTGAGCTCCAGCTTGGACAGAATTTAATGTTCTTGCTTTTAGTGGAGAGGCTAGAGATGCTGTGTGCAACAACAAAAAGTAGAGGACTGGACAGCAAGCAGCGGGACGGCCAGAGATATGAGTATTAGTTAAAGAAAACCTCATCTCTCTGACCACCCTGATGCTCGCCATCTGGTAATTTTCTTTCAGCTGTTGCGTGCCACAACTCCATGTCTTCCCGGATTCAGGGACTGGAGGTCACTGAGCGTGATAAGCTCACCTTACGATGCACAATAATCTCCAAGGCCTGGGTGTGGCTGGAAGTTCTGGTCTATAGTAAAGAGGCCAGAGAGGCGTTGCGTGATGATAGAAAGTAGAGGATCAAATTGCTTGGTAGTGAGCAGCGGAACGGAGGTAAGTATTCGGGGGAGGGGTTTCTGACCCTGTTCCAACCTACATACATGTTTGAGTTACGTAGACATCTACAGAACGCATTTAGTTCGTAACACGGGGACTGCCTGTATTATGAAGTTCTGCTTAATACATATTGAATGTCACCCACAGTGTGGGAGGACTAAGTGCAACACGAGGGGTAGGAAGCCCATATGCTAGGGAAAGGGGGAGTGGAGACCCCTAGGCATATCTAATAGCACTGTGCCTCCCCTACCGTCCCTATAATGGTTCCACACTAATCGCCAAGCAGGAACCTATGCCCTGTATATCCCTAAAGCTAGGCCCTGAATAGGCAAGGGGGTGAAGAACACTGGTAACTCACCACTCTTTAGTACACTAAAGAGAAGAAGGGAAACAAACAAGGGGGAAGCAACTTATCTTGAGCAGACTCAGAGAGGTAACACCAAATGTCCTCCAACAGCACCAGAGAGGAAGTTAGCCGACTGCTATTGATCCAAGCCTTCACCGGCGACTCCCCGAAGCAGACTGAGAGTCTATAAACACCCAGGTCAAGGTGTCTCAATTAGAGCCAGAGGGTGGTTGCCACTGGGTCCAAAAGTCAGAAGAATTAAGAAGGCGTCTGCAATGCCAAATGCAGAGACCTTCTGCAGTCAGATGCAGAGCGACTGTAGCATCTGACACACCCGTGACATTGAAACTAATGAAGTATAGAATTTGATTTGTTTTCCTTTAACACAGGTTCTGCTGCAGCTGGAGTTTGTATCATACAGTAATGACCTCCCTGCTGCAGAAGAGAGCACTGCTGAATATATCCCACATGATGACCCAATACACCATTTCACAGTAACATCCACTGTGTCACCATAAAAGTTTTATCCACATTCCATTCATTACAGTGCTATCTACAGAATCCATAACCACTAGTATATATCTTAAATCCCAAGTACAGCCACTCCGTGCTCCCTATAGTCGCGATCTTGCTGTTGGCTTTATCCATTGCTTAGTAGACTATGCTATTACAAACTAAAATGTACTGTAAAAACTTTCTACCACCAGGTATTCGTTTTTTCAGTGGGAGTCTTTTAGCAATATCCTGTATTCCTAGTTGCATCCTGCTTTCAGGGGTATATTTTGGGAGTTCCTCCTGAAGTGCTGTACATCTTGGATATATGCCCTAAATACGGTTTGACCAAAGCATCATATATGACCTGCCAGTCAGTGCACAAATGCATTAAAAAGTAAGTGGTTAATTGCCGCCCTGTGAATAGAATTTTATTTAACATTTAAAAGGATTTGATAAAGAAGTGTGATACCTGGCTGCGGTGTCCAAAAGCAACCCTAGATGTCTGATGTGTTAGATTTGTGATGTAGTGGGACGGGGGTAACATAATCTCATGATAAATCACGCCATGTCAGTTTGAGGATGCTGACAGTAACGGGGATGAGCGGGTCAGGCATATTATTTAGCTTAGTCGTATAATTCAGAGCAACGAATCCAGTAACTTAAGAGGGAGAAATAATGACATAAAAGACTTGTCTATGACCCTAACATGTTCTCTTTGCTGCTGCTTTAGAAATTACAGTAATTGTATATGAGCACTAATTGGAGTGTATTTCCTACAGTTTGAAACGAAATATCACGGGTGCACTGGAGACCGATATATTTATAGCTGTCAACAGGATTAGCAGACATTTTATCCTATGTTTTTAAAGGTATGACGCCACAGTGCTTTAAAGTATGTCTTAATTCACATACCACTTGGAAGGATGCTCATATTTATTATTGATACAGTCATTTGGTGCTCCAATAACTAAAAGTCCAGTATATACAAGTATGGCTATAACCCTTGTTTCAACAGAAAAAGCTTAAATGGACAGGCAGTTATGGTGGAATTGAGCTTGTGTATAAACAGTGCTCGTCTTCAACGACAGGTGCAATAGGAAATATAATATTATAGTTTATATTAACAAACATCTCAAACTACCGTAAGGAATTTCTATTAAGAAAACAGCTGCTTCTCTCCCGAGAAGACTATGAACCATGACCATTGCACTGTGCATGTCTCTACATTGAAGTTTTCCTATTTTATTAGTTTATATGTTCTTCAATGATCAGCTTAGCTGTGGATTAATGTTCTTAATTTTATATTTATACTAGCTGAAGAGCCCGGCGCTGCCCAGGCATAGTAACTAACTACGGTTAGTAACTTATAACAAATTATAATGATTATATCTCTAAATATAAAGCTAAGTGTATAGACCACTCCGCATAGTAACATTCACTATAATATCCCACACAATCCCGTCAGCCAGAGCCACCGGACTACTACCCTAATATCCCACATCGTCCAGTCAGCCAAAGCTACCGGACTACTACCCCTAATATCCCACATCATCCAGTCAGCCAGTGCCACCGGACAACTAACACTAATATCCCACATCATCCTGTCAAAGCCACCGGACTACTACCCTAATATCCCACATCGTCCAGTCAGCCAGAGCTACTGGACTACTACCCGTAATATCCCACATCGTCCAGTCAGCCAGAGCCACCGGACAACTACCACTTATATCCCACATCATCCTGTCAAAGCCACCGGACTACTACCCCTAATATCCCACATCATTCCGTCAGCCAGAGCCACCGAACTACTACCCCTAATATCCCACATAGTCCCGTCAGCCAGAGCCACAGGACAGCTACTACTAATATCCCACATTGTCCCGTCAGCCAGAGCTACCGGACTACTAATATCCCACATCATCTTGTCAGAGCCACTGGACTACTACCCCTAATATCCCACATCAGCCAGAGCCACCGGACTACTCCCCCTAATATCCCACATCATCCCGTCAGCCAGAGCTACTGGACTACTAATATCCCACATCATCCTGTCAGAGCCACCGGACTACTACCCCTAATATCCCACATCATCCCATCAGCCAGAGCCACCGGACTACTCCCCCTAATATCCCACATCATCCCGTCAGCGAGAGCCACCAGACTACTACCCCTAATATCCCACATCATCCCGTCAGCCAGAGCCACCGGAATATTACCTCTAATATCCCACATCGTCCCGTCAGCCAGAGCCACCGGACTACTACCCCTAATATCCCACATCATCCCGTCAGCCGGAGCCACCGGACTACTAATATCCCACATCATCCTGTCAGAGCCACCGGACTACTACCCCTAATATCCCACATCATCCTGTCAGCCTGAGTCACCGGACTACTCCCCTAATATCCCACATCATCCCATCAGCCAGAGCCACCAGACTACTACCCCTAATATCCCACATCATCCCATCAGCCAGAGCCACCGGACTACTCCCCCTAATATCCCACATCATGCCGTCAGCCAGAGCTACCGGACTACTAATATCTCACATCATCCTGTCCGAGCCATCGGACTACTACCCCTAATATCCCACATCCCGTCAGCCAGAGCCACCGGACTACTCCCCCTAATATCCCACATCATCCCGTCACAGCCGCCATAACTTGCATACCGGGGATCCCTTTAAGAGAGGCCTGGCATCAGAACCAAAGCGCTGGATGGATTTGCCCTGACTTCCATGCCAATGAACCCCGTTAATAGAGGCCTAGGGTCAAACCAAAGCGCAGGATGGATTTGACCTCACTTTCGTACCGGAGATCCCTTTAAGAGGGAAGATGTGCCTATGGGATGGATGATGTGTGATGGGGATATGGGCATGGGAGCGGGTGATTCATTTCTGTCATCTGCTCTCTGCTTCTGTCTGGGGGGCAGACAATGGCTGGGAGCTTATGTTCCCGGGGAGGCGATTTCTCCCACCTGGTCAGTGTCAGCTGAGGTGTTGTCGTGGAGTGAGAAAACTGTTGCTCATAGCAACCAATCACAGCTCAGCTTCTATCAAACAGCTCTGGTGAAATGAAAGATGCTTAGGGATTGGTTGCAAGGAAAACTGTTGCTCATAGCAACCAATCACAGCTCAGCTTCTTTTAAACAGCTCTGGTTAAATGTAAGATACTCCGTGATTGGTTGGTGATACACACATACACACATTCAATTTTATATATATAGATTGCAAAATTTAAAAGGAAATGCTCTCATACCTCTGGGGTACAAAGAAGGAAAACCATAAAAACAAATCTGCCTGTAGGTATCAAGACGATGGCGAAGGGGAGCTCCCACTTCAGGGTGGTGCAGCAAGCCAACACAGGGCTCCTTCTATGTGCTATACCACCGTGAAAGGCATCAACTAACACCCTACGTGCTACTATTAGTATTTTGTTATTTTGTTTTTTAATTTAATTTGATTCCTATCTACATTCAGACTAAAATCTTGAACTAAAAGAGTAGGTTCACAGTTGCGTTTTTACAGCATTTTTTGCCAAAAAAAGGGGATTTTTTTTTAATAATACATACAATATTCATTATGTAAACTAGGGGGCAGGTCAGTGAGGGATCAGTGACCTGTCAGCAGGCTGCAT
This sequence comes from Oophaga sylvatica, assembly GCA_033576555.1. Classification (NCBI taxonomy): domain Eukaryota; kingdom Metazoa; phylum Chordata; class Amphibia; order Anura; family Dendrobatidae; genus Oophaga; species Oophaga sylvatica. The sequence continues at coordinate 147,962,221 of JARQOD010000002.1, forward strand.
TATCAATACCTAATCAGAGCAACGCATGAAGACCCCCCACAGGCCGCCCCGGGGCATGAGCATGTCATTAACTAAAAATAAACAAATTTCATCAACCAAGGAATCATTGAAATCAGTATAACTGTTCACAATCCTGCTGACAGGTTCCCTTTAAGTATTTGCTGCAGACATTTTTGCACCAAAAACATGTCTAATTGGCAAGAAAACGCTGCATTTTAATATGTTCTTCCCAGTCAATAGAATGGGTGAAAAACGCTGCAGAATCGCTGAGAAAATTGACGTGCAGCAAAATTTACAATTGCTTCACATCTGCAAGAAAAAAGCAGCATGAGAAAGAGACTTCAGAATTGTCATTCACTTTGCTGGGACAGAAAGAAATACGATATGCTCATATCCTTACTGACTGAGTACTTTTAGAACCCAGTTGTATAGTTATTCTGGTTTTGCAGCACATGTCAATGTTCGGATATGTCCTGGAATAAACCCATTGTGGTTATGGTGCAGCCTCTTCAGCTGTGGACATTTTGGCAGAGGCGCTATAGGGTCTCTTGTGTCTATCTTCGTGTAATCTTGCTTTGTCGTATGTTTTTTAATAGTCCTTTCAAAAACATATTTTAGAACAGTTGCGTATAGTAGATACTGGATCATTCGGTGATGTGCAGCTGCTGTACGTCTCCGGCTTGTCTTTTACCAGCTCCATATATTGAGGTTAGCGGTGCAGCTCTGATTGGAGGAATTACGTGATTCAGCAGGACGCTGACGTGAACAGCGGCATCTCACTGGCTCCGGATGACTGTGTGCCGTGTACTCGGCTCAGCTGGGAATGTCTGTAAAGAGACATTTACGTGGAGGAACATGTGCTACTGGTATCAAAGTCTTTATTTGTTTTGGTTAAATTTATACATTGCCTATTTCTAGGAATTCTCCAACATACGGTACTTACTATATTTTATGTAGACAAATTGTTTTAATTTCAAGAAAATATAGAAGCACCCATACTGTGTAATTTGTATACTCTAATTTTCTTTTAATTTTCCTCTACTTTAAAGTTTTTTAAAAATATAAATACAATAAATGGTAATAGTGTAGAAGATTAGTAGATATAATAACGAGGTATTCCCATGTATTTTGTATAATTCTTTCTCATAAACACTAAGGCCACGCTCACATGTCCAGTATTTGGTCAGTATTTTACCTCAGTATTTCTGAGCCAAAACCAGCAGTGGGTGATAAATACAGAAGTGGTGACGTGTTTCTATTATACTTTTCCTCTGATTGTTCCACTCCTGGTTTTGGCTTACAAATACTGATGTAAAACACTGACCAATTACTGAAAGTGTGAACATGGCCTAAAGGGAGAGCAGAGGAGAATGATGAGCGTTATATTAAAGTCCGAACGACAGCAGGTGGTGGCTTTTGGGACGTGTACCCCCATCATCCAACACCTGCTGTCGCTAATAACAGTGACAGTAGGTGCGGATGATCGGGGTATTCCACAGCCCCCACCAGCTGTCGTTCGGACTTTAATATAACTCATCATTCTTCTCTGCTCGCTGACAGAGCAGGGGAGAATGATGACAGCCGGCTTCAGCACCGGCAGCCGGGGAGCAGCGCTTACAGTAGCACTTCTTCCATGGCGGCCATCCGTGTGGTACTGATGCGGCATACGGGCGGCACACAGTTGCCACACATGTGCTGCACGTAGTACACACACGGACACAGATATCTACGGTACCGGAAATAAACGGACGTGTGAAAGAGGCCTAAAAAGATTTTTAAATTACAAATTTATAAAAAGTGAAAAAATTCCTCCCTCCCTTTGGCACCCTGCGTAACTTCTGTCTGTAAACATTGCAACATTGCTTAAGTTTTTATCAGTACTATTCTCACCATGTAATGTTTGGGACACCTGTGCATTGCCACAGGAGGGGTGTCCCCAGTGTGGAGGTATCACATACTGACAATTTCAGAGGAAGTACCCTCATAATATATGGGACACCCTACGCTACCAAAGACAGTGAGAGTGAGGGTGCTTATGGATCTGAGTGTTGCTGTGATGTTTTTCACCAACCATTCGTATAAACCAGTATATTTAGCAATATTTACTAATTTAAGAGTGTACAAGTGTTCGTATTTGCATGTGCCAGTATTCTGTTTTACTGCTGTAGATTGGGAAGTTTTCACAAAATATTGCAAAAGAGTGCCACAATTCCAACACGTGTAAATACACTGTTCAGACTTGTCCAAGGTAGCGTTTGTAGACTTGTTATAAGTCATACTTTGACAGTACTGATTTTGCAGGGATAGTCCCTCAAAACAGACCGCAAAGAGTTGGACCTTTTTTCTCAAATGTTCCTGTAGATAGGGCTTAAAGGGAAATTGTCAATAGGTTTTTACTATCTCATCTGAGAGCAGCATGATGAAGGCAAAGAAACTCTGAATCCAATTATGTATCACTTAGTTTGCTGGGTGCAGCGGTCCTGACACAATCAACGTTTTTAGATTTAGCAATGCAGCAGAGCTGAGGAAGCTAACCCCACCCACTCCAGGCTCTGTATGAACATTATCTATTGACAGTGAGCTGCTTATCAGAGGAGGGTGTGGAGTCGGACTAGCAGTCCAGTGCATAATGTCCTAGTGATAAAACCTTCACAGTAAGTAAGCTACAGCAAACCGCTTGATAAGTGACACATTGTTGAATTCTGTATTTTAAGCCCTTCCTCATGCTGTCCTCAGATTACATAGCAAACAATCTATAGATCTTACAGATTCCCTTTAAATTCTTGAATTTTAGATTGTGTTTGGAAGGGAGAAGAGGTATATAGGTTCCATCAGGATAACGCTAAGGCTACTTTCACACATCAGTTTTTCGCCGTCAGGCACAATCCGTCCAATGTGTAAAAAGACGGATCCGGCGCAGATTGCGAAAAAACTGATGCAACAGATCCGTTTTTTAGCCGGATCCGTTGTGAACTTTTGAACCCGAGAAATGCCCTGTGGGAATGTCTGGAACGAAGAGAGAGAGAGAGCTTGATTTCGTAGTTCCAGGCATGCGCGGCACCCATAGACGTCCATTGTGTCAACAAGCCTGATGCGCCGCTTCAGGTGTTGTCTGGTTTTTCCGGCGGAAACAAAAAATGTTCAAGGACGCGTCTTATCCGGCCGCTGGAATAGAAAAGCCGGACAAAACAGAAGGACATGCGGCGCGATCCGGCGCTAATGCATGTCAATGAGAAAAAAACGGATCCAGTGGTAAAAAAAACGGATCCGTTTTTTAAAAAAAAAAAAAGCCGGATCGCGCCTGACGGCAAAAAACTGATGTGTGAAAGAGGCCTAAGGCCGGATCACAAATGCGAGAAACTCGCACGATTCTCATGCAAGTATCTCGCATCAACACCCAGCACTGCCACTGGCACTCGGACCGGAGCGTGCGGCGCCATAGAAATACATGTAGCCGCACGCTTCGGTCCGAGTGCCGGCGGCAGTGTCGGGTGTTGTTTGCGAGAGACTACGAAATAGTATTTAGAGCTGGACAACAACTGGCAAGCTGACACCATTTACCCAACAAATTCATTATAATGTGCACATAAAAGTAGCATCATGTATTTCAGTAATATGCTCGAGCCCATGGCTGGAGAAATTGTTCTAGGTGGAGGTCAACATCCTTACTCCAGAGCACTTTTGGCAAAGACTGAAAATCGCCAGTCACGATGAATCGGTGACCTCTCTGTGTACTAGCTTAGACTTTTTATGATTCTTATTTCTCCAATAATTTCAATATAAGAAAAGCCATAAGAATAAAAACGGCATATAAAATCATTGCATTTTTTAGGCAGCAGCAGGCATGTGGTTTGTACTGAACAAAATCCACTATTTAAATATTTCCTAGAAGTTTTCCTGAATCCTGTCTCTAAGGACACGGTCACACTATCAGTATTTGGTTAGTATTTTGCATCAGTATTTGTAAACCAAAACCAGGAGTGGGTGAAAAATACAGAAGTTGTGCACTGATGTCAAATACTAACCAAATACTGACAGTGTGACCGTAGCCTAAGGCCTCTTTCACACTGACGTCAGTCAAAATCCGCCAAAGTGTGAAAAAAGCGGATACGCCATTTTTTTTTTTGGCGGATCCGCTTTTTTCCCATTGACTTACATTAGTGGCGGATTTTCACGGATGGTCATCCGTTTGATCCGTTTTTTGACGGATCCGCAATAAATTTGGCGTCCGCCATTTTTGGAAAACGTTCAATGCAACGTTTTATGTGTGCGTCAAAATGGCGGACTATGATGGATCCGCCGCGTCCGCCATTTTGTGTTATGGTCGCCTATGGGTGGTGGATCCGCTGGCATCCGTTTTTGACGGAATCCGCCAGCGGATCTGTTGCTCCCATAGAACATCCATACAAAATGCTCAGAACACTGTCCGGGGTCTCTCTCTCGCTCTCCTCCGTGCCAGACATGCGTACCTGCATTTTCCGGATTGAAAAGTTCATGGCGGATCCATTTGCATCCGTTTTTCACCTTTTCTGGTGAATCCGCTTTTTTCACACTTTGGCGGATTTTAACCCCTTCATGACCTTGCCATTTTTTGCAATTCTGACCAGTGTCCCTTTATGAGGTAATAACTCAGGAACGCTTCAACGGATCCTAGCGATTCTGAGATTGTTTTTTCGTGACATATTGGGCTTCATGTTAGTGGTAAATTTAGGTCGATAATTTTTGCGTATATTTGTGAAAAAAATGGAAATTTGGCAAAAATTTTGAAAATTTCGCAATTTTCAAATTTTTTATTTTTATTCTGTTAAACCAGAGAGCTATGTGACACAAATTAGTTAATAAATAACATTTCCCACATGTCTACTTTACATCAGCACAATTTTGGAAACAAATTTTTTTTTTGTTAGGAAGTTATAAGGGTTAAAAGTTGACCAGCGATTTCTCATTTTTACAGCAAAATTTACAAAACCATTTATTTTAGGGACCACCTCACATTTGAAGTCACTTTGAGGGGTCTATATGGTAGAAAATACCCAAAAGTGACACCATTATAAAAACTGCACCCCTCAAGCTACTCAAAACTACATTCAAGAAGATTATTAACCCTACTTCACAGGAACTAAAGTAACGTGGAAAGAAAAAATGGACAGTTAATTTTTCCATCAAAAATTTTATTTTAGCATCAGGTGCTTCACAAATTGATCCGTAAAAAAAAGAAAGTACTTTTTTTTTCACAAAAATTTTCTTTTAGCCTCAGTTTTTTCATTTTCACATGGGCAACAGGATAAAATGGCTCCTAAAATTTGTTGGGCAATTTCTCCTGAGTACACAGATACCTCATATGTGGTCATAAACCACTGTTTGGGCGCACGGTAGGGCTCAGAAGGAAAGGAGCGCCATTTGACTTTTTGAATGGAAAATTAGCTCCAATCGTTAGCGGACACCATGACGCGTTTGGAGAGCCCCTGTGTGCCTAAACAGTGAAAAAACCCCACATGTGACACCATTTTGGAAACTAGACCTCTTATGGAACTTCTCTAGATTTGTTGTGAGCACTCTGAACCCCCAAGTGCTTCACAGAAGTTTATAACGCAGAGTAGTGAAAATAAAAAAATCATTTTTTTCCTCAAATATGATTTTTTAGCCCGCTATTTTTTATTTTCACAAGGGTAACAGGAGAAATTGGACCAAAAAATTTGTTGTCCAGTTTTTCCTGAGAATGCTGGTGCCCCATATGTGGGGGGGAACCACTGTTTGGGCGCACGGCAGGGCTCAGAAGGGAAGGAGCGCCATTTGACTTTTTTAATGGAAAATTAGCTCCAATCGTTAGCGGACACCATGTCGTGTTTGGAGAGCCCCTGTGTGCCTAAACTTTGGAGCTCCCCCACAAATGACCCCATTGTGGAAACAAGACCCCCTGAGGAACTTATCTAGATGCACAGTGAGCACTTTGAACCCCCAGGTGCTATACAGAAGTTTATAACGCAGAGCCCTGAAAATAAAAAATCCTTTTTTTTCTCAAAAAATGATTTTTTAGCCCCTATTTTTTATTTTAACAATGGTTACAGGAGAAATTGGACCCAAAAGTTGTTGTCCAGTTTGTCCTGAGTACTCTGGTACCCCATATGTGGAGGGGAACCTCTGTTCGGGCACACGTTGGGGCTCGGAAGGGAAGTAGTGACGTTTTGAAATGCTGACTTTAATGGAATGGTCTGCGGGCATCATGTTACGTTTGCAGAGCCCCTGATGTACCTAAACAGTGGAAACTCCCCACAAGTGACCCCATTTTGGAAACTAGACACCGCACGGAACTTATTTAGATGTGCAGTGAGCACTTTGAACCCCAAGGGCTACACAGAAGTTTATAACGCCCGGACATGAAAATAAAAAAATCATATTTTTTCCACAAACATGATCTTTCAGTCCCCAAATTTTTTATTTTCCCAAGGGTAACAGGAGACATTAGACCCCAAAAGTTGTTGTCCAATTTGTCCTGAGTACGCTGATATCCCATATGTGGGAGAAAACAACTGTATGGGAACATGTCGGGGCTCGGAAGGGAAGTATTGACGTTTTGAAATGCCGACTTGATGGAATGGTCTGCGGGCGTCATGTTACGTTTGCAGAGCCCCTGATGTGCCTAAACAGTAGAAACTCCCCATAAGTGACCCCATTTTGGAAACTAGACCCCACAAGGAACTCCTCTAGATGTGTGTTGAGCACTTTGAACCCCCAAGCGCTACACAGAAGTTTATAACGCCCGGGCATGAAAATAAAAAAATCATATTTTTTCCACAAACACGATCTTTTAGTCCCCAATTTTTTTATTTTCCCAAGGGTAACAGGAGAAATTGGACCCCAAAAGTTGTTGTTCAATTTGTACTGAGTACGCTGATATCCATATGTGGGAGAAAACTACTGTATGGGCACACGTCGGGGCTCGGAAGGGAAGTAGTGCTGTTTTGAAATGCCGACTTGATGGAATGGTCTGCAGGTGTCATGTTACGTTTGCAGAGCCCATGATGTGCCTAAACAGTAGAAACCCCCCAAGTGACCCCATTTTGGGAACTAGATCCCCAAGGAACTTCTCTAGATGTGTGGTGAGCACTTTGAATCTCCAAGTTCTTCACAGAAGTTTATAACGCAGAGCTGTGAAAATAAAAAATCATTTTTATTCCACAAAAATAATTTTTTTAGTCCCCAATTTTTTATTTCCCAAGAGTAACAGGAGAAATTAGACCCCCAAAGTTGTTGTGCAATTTTTCCTGAGTACGCTGATACCCCATATGTGGGGGTAAACCACTGTTTGGGCACACGTCGGGGCTCGGAATAAAGGGAGCAGTGTTTGACTTTTTGAACGCAAAATTTGCAGGAATCAATGGTGGCGCCATGTCGTGTATGGACACCCCCTGATGTGCCTAAATAGTGGAAACCCCTCAATTCTAACTCCAACCCTAACACCAACACCCCTCTAACCCCAACCCTAACCCCTACACACCCCTAACCCTAATCCAAATCCTAACCATAACCGTAACCCAACACATTCCTAACCCTAATCCCAACTCTAACCATAACCCTAACCACAAGCCTAACCCTAATCCCAACCCTAACCACAAAACACCCCTAACACTTATCCTAACTCTAACCCTAACCACAAACCTAACCCTAATCCCAACCCTAACCCTAATTCTAACCCTAACCACAAACCTAACCCTAATCCCAACCCTAACCCTAATTCCAACCCTAATTCTAACCCTAATGCTAACCCTAAGGCTAACCCTAACCCTAGTTCTAACCCTAACCCTAAGGCTGGGTTCATATTGCGTTTTACCAACCCGTTCAACACATAGCGTTGACGGGCTGGTAACGATATAGTATAACGCGATCGCGTTATGCTATACCCGCTAGCGCAGATGAATTAGCAGATGATTCATCTGCGCTAGCGGTGACGGAGCCAAGACGCCGCAGGCCACGTCCGAGGCGCCGTCACTGAATGAACGTAAAGCGGCATGCGTTCGCGACGTGCCCGCAAATGGGGGTGAATGGCAGCGTTAACGGACTGCCATAACGCAATATGAACACAGCCTTATAATCGTAACCCTAACCCTAATAAAAAGGTAAAAAAAAAAAATCTATATTTTTTTTTATTTTATTTGTCCCTACTTATTGGGGTGATAAATGGGGCGTTTATTTACTTTTTTTTTTATTTTTATCATGAGAGTTTATCACAGTGATCAAAATAAATTTCTGGACTCTGGCGGGCGCACTGCGCATGCGCCCGCCATTTTGCAAGATGGCGGCGCCTATGAAACATCTCGAACGGACGCCGGGACGGATCCAGGGACATTGGAGGACCGGGAGAGGTGAGTAGGGGGGGTTGGAAGGTAAGGGGGGGATCGGAAGGTGGGGGCAGCGGAGGCAAGGAGGAGGGGAGCATTTAGTGACGGTGGTGACCGATCGCCGCCATCTATCGGTGGCGGCCGATCGCCGCCGTAACTCGGTGTGGGGGGGTCGGATCTCGCTCTCCTGCCATGGCAGATGCTATTGCAGCATCGGCCATGGCTGGATTGTAATATTTCACCAAATTTCATTGGTGAAATATTACAGATTGCTCTGATTGGCTGTTTCACTTTTAACAGCCAATCAGAGCGATTGTAGCCACGTGGGGGTTAAGCCAACCCCCCTGTGGTGAAGCACAAAGGGTCTTGTGCCTGCGGGTCGGGTGACCTTTCAGTGACCCCGGTCACCCGACCCGCAGGAATGGATCCTTTCATGACACATACGCTGTGTCACAGGTCGGGAAGGGGTTAACTGACGCCAAACGACTGAAGTGTGAAAGAGGCCTAAGACCACGTTCACATGTTCAGTATTTGTTCAGCATTTGGTGAGTTTTTTTACCTCTGTATTTGTAAGCTAAAACCAGGAGTGGAACAATCAGAAGAAAAGTATAAGAGAAACATATCACCACTTCTGTATTTATCACCCACTCCTGGTTTTAGCTACAAATACTGATATAAAATACTGACCAAATACTAAAAGTGTGAACGTGGCCTTAATCTAATGAAGGTGTAGTTAATTCACATACGGAAATGCATTATTGTCTCAATAAATGATGCTCAACTTTTTACGCTCCACCTTCATCCATGCCATATACAGAGGCGATCACATATAATAATACTGTTTTTTCCTTGCTCCAATCTTTTTGACAGCAGCCAAAAGCATGGCTCATTGCATAGTGAATTACAACACATGCTATTACCTGGATTTGACATTGACAGTGTTCAGCAAATGACCAAGTTGTATTCAGATCAGGAGCAGGTATTCCTCTGTTGTGCTTGATGAAAGGTTGTATAATGTAAAAAATGTAGAAACAGCGATAAAATGAAAACCGTTCACTTTCTCATGTTACTACTTGTGACAACTCACCTGTGCCAATTAAATTAATATAATACATGATCTATCCTTGAAGTCCTATTCAGACGTCAGTGATCTGGTACTCAAAAACAGTCCGAGTGCCATCAGTGTTTTGATCCGATTTTCATCAGTGTTCGGTCCATGTGTCAGCTTTTACCATCAGTGTTCGGTCCATGTGTCAGCTTTTACCATCAGTGTTCGGTCCATGTGTCAGCTTTTACCATCAGTGTTCGGTCCATGTGTCCGCTTTTACCATCAGTGTTCGGTCCATGTGTCAGCGTTTACCATCAGTGTTCGGTCCATGTGTCCGCTTTTACCATCAGTGTTTTGGTCCATGTGTCAGCGTTTACCATCAGGTGTTTGTGTTCCATCAGTGTTGGGCCATGCGTTTACCATCAGTGTTCGGTCCATGTGTCAGCGTTTACCATCAGTGTTCGGTCCATGTGTCCGCTTTTACCATCATGTTTGGTCCATGTGTCAGCGTTTACCATCAGTGTTTGGTCCTGTGTCAGCTTTTACCATCAGTGTTTCGGTCCATGTGTCAGCGTTTTACCATCAGTGTTCGGTACTGTGTCAGCTTTTACCATCAGTGTTCGGTCCTGTGTCAGCTTTATTACGATCAGTGTTCGGTTATCGTGTCGACGTCAGCTTTTACCATCAGTGTTCGGTCCGATGTGTCAGCTTTTACCATTCAGTGTTCGGTCCGTGTGTCAGCTTTTACCATCAGTGTTCGGTTCGTGTGTCAGCTTTTACCATCAGTGTTCGGTCCATGTGTCAGCTTTTACCATCAGTGTTCGGTCCTGTGTCAGCTTTTACCATCAGTGTTCGGTCGTGTGTCAGCTTTTACCATCAGTGTTCGGTCCGTGTGTCAGCTTTTACCATCAGTGTTCGGTCCGTGTGTCAGCTTTTGCCATCAGTGTTCGGTCCGTGTGTCAGCTTTTACCATCAGTGTTTAGTCCGTGTGTCAGCTTTTACCATCAGTGTTGTCCGTGTGTCAGCTTTTACCATAGTGTTTGGTCCGTGTTCAGCTTTTACCATCAGTGTTCGGTCCGTGTGTCAGCTTTTACCATAAGTGTTCAGTCCGTGTTTCAGCTTTTACCTCAGTGTTTGTCCGTGTGTCAGCTTTTACCATCAGTGTTTGGTCCGTGTGTCAGTTTTACATCAGTTGGTCGTGTTCAGCTTTACCATCAGTGTTCGGTCCGTGTGTCAGCTTTTACCATCAGTGTTCGGTCCGTGTATGAGCTTTTACCATCAGAGTTCCATACCTCCCAACTGTCCCGGATTGAGCGGGACAGTCCAGATTTAGACCCTCCCACCCGCTGTCCCGGCCGGGATGGTATGTGTCCCGCAGTGAGATAAGCTGCCACGCTCCCCATGCACCCGTCCCTCGCCCTCCCTGTCTTTACACCTCAGCCTCTCACAGCAGAGCAATGACGCTGCTATGCTGTACTCTTCTGTGCCCACAGGACCTGTGATGAGGTCACAGGAGCGGAGGAGTCAGGAGTCACATGATCAGGGTCCTCGGACTCTGTGCTGGTTGTCATGGTGCTGGATGAGGTGAAGTTTACTATGTGTAGGGTCAGGAGGGGTTTACAGGGTGGATGTAGCAGTGCTGTGTGTGTATGAGGTGTACGGAGCGGAGCCGTGTGTGTACGAGGTGTACGGAGCGGACCCATGTGTGTACGAGGTGTATGGAGCAGAGCCGTGTGCATGCGAGGTGTACGGAGCGGAGCCGTGTGTGTACGAGGTGTACGGAGCGGAGCCTTGTGTGTACGAGGTGTATGGAGTGGAGCCTTGTGTGTACTAGTTGGATGGAGCGGAGCCGTGTGTGTACGAGTTGGATGGAGCGGAGCCGTGTGTGTACGAGTTGGATGGAGCGGAGCCGTGTGTCTGTACGAGGTGCACAGAGCCGAGCCGCGCGTGTACGAGGTGCACGGAGCCGAGCCGCGCGTGTACGAGGTGTACTGAGCCGCGCGTGTGCGAGATTTATGGAGCGGAGCCGTGTGTACGAGGTGGATGTAGCAGTGCTGTGTGTGTACGAAATGGAGCCCTGTGTGTACAAAGTGTACGGAGCTGAGCCGTGGCCAGGGCTCCGTGCTTGAGCCGTGTGTGTACAGGGCGGAGCAGAGCCGTGTGTGTACAGAGTGGAGCCTTGTGTGTATGTAGCGGAGCCACGTGTGTACAAGGTGTACAGAGCAGAACCGCGTGTGTACGAGGTGTATGCTGCAAAGCCGCATGTGTACAAGGTTTACGGAGTGGAGTCGTGTTTGTACAAGGTGTACAAAGCGTGGCTGCGTGTGTACAAGGTGTACGGAGTGGAGCCATGTGTATACTGAGTGGAGCCTTGTGTGTGCGAGGTGGACGGAGAAGCTTTTACCATCAGTGTTCGGTCCGTGTATCAGCTTTTACCATCAGTGTTCGGTCGGTGTGTCAGCTTTTACCATCAGTGTTTGGTCCGTGTGTCAGCTTTTACCATCAATGTTCGGTCCGTGTGTCAGCTTTTACCATCAGTGTTCGGTCCGTGTGTCAGCTTTTACCATCAGTGTTCGGTCCGTGTGTCAGCTTTTACCATCAGTGTTCGGTCCGTATATCAGCTTTTACCATCAGTGTTTGGTCTATGTGTCAGCTTTTACCATCAGTGTTCGGTCCGTGTGTCAGCTTTTACCATCAGTGTTCGGTCCGTGTGTCAGCTTTTACCATCAGTGTTCGGTCCGTGTATCAGCTTTTACCATCAGTGTTTGGTCCTTGTGTCAGCTTTTACCATCAGTGTTCGGTCCGTGTGTCAGCTTTTACCACCAGTGTTCGGTTAATTTGTCATCTTTTACCATCAGTGTTCGGTCCGTGTGTCAGCTTTTACCATCAGTGTTCGGTTCGTGTGTCAGCTTTTACCATCAGTGTTCGGTCCATGTGTCAGCTTTTACCATCAGTGTTCGGTTCGTGTGTCAGCTTTTACCATCAGTGTTCGGTCCGTGTGTCAGCTTTTACCATCAGTATTCGGTCCGTGTGTCAGCTTTTGCCATCAGTGTTCGGTCCGTGTGTCAGCTTTTACCATCAGTGTTCAGTCCGTGTGTCAGCTTTTACCATCAGTGTTTAGTCCGTGTGTCAGCTTTTACCATCAGTGTTTGGTCCGTGTGTCAGCTTTTACCATCAGTGTTCGGTCCGTGTGTCAGCTTTTACCATCAGTGTTCGGTCCGTGTGTCAGCTTTTACCATCAGTGTTCGGTCCGTGTATGAGCTTTTACCATCAGAGTTCCATACCTCCCAACTGTCCCGGATTGAGCGGGACAGTCCCGATTTAGACCCTCCCACCCGCTGTCCCGGCCGGGATGGTATGTGTCCCGCAGTGAGATAAGCTGCCACGCTCCCCATGCACCCGTCCCTCGCCCTCCCTGTCTTTACACCTCAGCCTCTCACAGCAGAGCAATGACGCTGCTATGCTGTACTCTTCTGTGCCCACAGGACCTGTGATGAGGTCACAGGAGCGGAGGAGTCAGGAGTCACATGATCAGGGTCCTCGGACTCTGTGCTGGTTGTCATGGTGCTGGATGAGGTGAAGTTTACTATGTGTAGGGTCAGGAGGGGTTTACAGGGTGGATGTAGCAGTGCTGTGTGTGTATGAGGTGTACGGAGCGGAGCCGTGTGTGTACGAGGTGTACGGAGCGGAGCCATGTGTGTACGAGGTGTACGGAGCGGAGCCGTGTGCATGCGAGGTGTACGGAGCGGAGCCGTGTGTGTACGAGGTGTACGGAGCGGAGCCTTGTGTGTACGAGGTGTATGGAGTGGAGCCTTGTGTGTACTAGTTGGATGGAGCGGAGCCGTGTGTGTACGAGTTGGATGGAGCGGAGCCGTGTGTTACGAGTTGGATGGAGCGGAGCCGTGTGTCTGTACGAGGTGCACAGAGCCGAGCCGCGCGTGTACGAGGTGCACGGAGCCGAGCCGCGCGTGTACGAGGTGCACTGAGCCGCGCGTGTGCGAGATTTATGGAGCGGAGCCGTGTGTACGAGGTGGATGTAGCAGTGCTGTGTATGTACGAAATGGAGCCCTGTGTGTACAAAGTGTACGGAGCTGAGCCGTGGCCAGGGCTCCGTGCTTGAGCCGTGTGTGTACAGGGCGGAGCAGAGCCGTGTGTGTACAGAGTGGAGCCTTGTGTGTATGTAGCGGAGCCGCGTGTGTACAAGGTGTACAGAGCAGAACCGCGTGTGTACGAGGTGTATGCTGCAAAGCCGCATGTGTACAAGGTTTACGGAGTGGAGTCGTGTTTGTACAAGGTGTACAAAGCGTGGCTGCGTGTGTACAAGGTGTACGAGTGGAGCCATGTGTATACTGAGTGGAGCCTTGTGTGTGCGAGGTGGACGGAGAAGCTTTTACCATCAGTGTTCGGTCCGTGTATCAGCTTTTACCATCAGTGTTCGGTCCGTGTGTCAACTTTTACCATCAGTGTTTGGTCCGTGTGTCAGCTTTTACCATCAATGTTCGGTCCGTGTGTCAGCTTTTACCATCAGTGTTCGGTCCGTGTGTCAGCTTTTACCATCAGTGTTCGGTCCGTGTGTCAGCTTTTACCATCAGTGTTCGGTCCGTATATCAGCTTTTACCATCAGTGTTTGGTCTATGTGTCAGCTTTTACCATCAGTGTTCGGTCCGTGTGTCAGCTTTTACCATCAGTGCTCAGTCCGTGTGTCAGCGTTTACCATCAGTGTTCGGTCCGTGTGTTAGCTTTTACCATTAGTGTTCGGTCCGTGTATCAGCTTTTACCATCAGTGTTTGGTCCTTGTGTCAGCTTTTACCATCAGTGTTCGGTACGTGTGTCAGCTTTTACCATCAGTGTTCGGTCCGTATGTCAGCTTTTACCATCAGTGTTCGGTCCATGTGTCAGCTATTACCATCAGTGTTCGGTCCGTGTGTCAGCTTTTACCATCAGTGTTCGGTCCGTGTGTCAGCTTTTACCGTCAGTGTTCGGTCCGTGTGTCACCTTTTACCATCAGTGTTCGGTCCGTGTGTCAGCTTTTACCATCAGTGTTCGGTCCGTGTGTCAGCTTTTACCATCAGTGTTCGGTCCGTGTGTCAGCTTTTACCATCAGTGTTCAGTCCGTGTGTCAGCTTTTACCATCAGTTTTTGGTCCGTGTATCAGCTTTTACCATCAGTGTCTCATTAGCGATTTTCTCGTATGAATGAATACAATTACAAAGCTTCTCGTATGGTCCCATGTGCTCTCAATGATTTTCAGGCACTTGTATCGGTAACTTTGATCTGTGGCTTATATCAAAAACAGACTCGGTCTGCACAAAAACACAGACATAGGAAACCAAAGGTTTCAACTCCTAAAACGCGCCCACATTGCCAATCGGCTCCCAGGTAGTTTGCTCTTTATTGGGCCTTTATTTTTCAGCACATTGTTTAGGTTGCACATTTTTTACATCACTCCATTTCATTAGGCACTGCAGCTTCATTGCTGATTAATTTGTGGTTTGCACTTTTTTGGCACAATTCTGTTTTGAGCAATTTATATTAATTTTGATACACTGGTGTAAACCGTGTCATTTATTTGTTCATGGCTCTTTCTTTTTCTTATTGAGTTTGATCCATTCCTGTTGTTCCTCACAAAGCTACATGACTTTTAGTCAGTGTGCTTTGTATTGCATTGTATACTGTTTTGCACATTGTTCTTTCACAGATTGCACATTTTGCACTTTAGTATTTTATAATATATACAGGTCCTTCTCAAAAATTAGCATATAGTGCTAAATTTCATTATTTTCCATAATGTAATGATTAAAATTAAACTTTCATATATTTTAGATTCATTACATACCAACTGAAATTTTTCAGGTCTTTTATTGTTTTAATACTGATGATTTTGGCATACAGCTCATGAAAACCCAAAAATCCTGTCTCAAAAAATTAGCATATTTCATCCGTCCAATAAAATAAAAGTGTTTAAAACAAAATAAAAAAAACCCATCAAATAATAATGTTCAGTTATGCACTCAATACTTGGTCGGGAATCCTTTTGCAGAAATGACTGCTTCAATGCGGCGTGGCATGGAGGCAATCAGCCTGTGGCACTGCTGAGGTGTTATGGAGGCCCAGGATGCTTCGATAGCGGCCTTAAGCTCATCCAGAGTGTTGGGTCTTGCGTCTCTCAACTTTCTCTTCACAATATCCCACAGATTCTCTATGGAGTTCAGGTCAAGAGAGTTGGCAGGCCAATTGAGCACAGTAATACCATGGTCAGTAAACCATTTACCAGTGGTTTTGGCACAGGTCGTGCTGAAAAATTAAATCTTCATCTCCATAAAGCATTTCAGCCGATGGAAGCATGAAGTGCTCCAAAATCTCCTGATAGCTAGCTGCATTAACCCTGCCCTTGATGAAACACAGTTGACCAACACCAGCAGCTGACATGGCACCCCACACCATCACTGACTGTTGGTACTTGACACTGGACTTCAGGTATTTTGGCATTTCCTTCTCCCCAGTCTTCCTCCAGACTCTGGCACCTTGATTTCCGAATGACATGCAAAATTTGCTTTCATCAGAAAAAAGTACTTGGGACCACTTAGCAACAGTCCAGTGCTGCTTCTCTGTAGCCCAGTGCTGCTTCTCTGTTTCTGGTTCAACAGTGGCTTTACCTGGGGAATGCGGCACCTGTAGCCCATTTCCTGCACACGCCTGTGCACGGTGGCTCTGGATGTTTCTACTCCAGACTCAGTCCACTGCTTCCGCAGGTCCCCCAAGGTCTGGAATCGGTCCTTCTCCACAATCTTCCTCAGGGTCCGGTCACCTCTTCTCGTTGTACAGCATTTTCTGCCACATTGTTTCCTTCCAACAGACTTCCCATTGAGGTGCCTTGATACAGCACTCTGGGAACAGCCTAATTGTTCAGAAATTTCTTTCTGGGTCTTACCCTCTTGCTTGAGGGTGTCAATGATGGCCTTCTGGACATCAGTCAGGTCGGCAGTCTTACCCATGATGGCAGTTTTGAGTAATGAACCAGGCAGGGAGTTTTTAAAAGCCTCAGGAATCTTTTGCATGTGTTTAGAGTTAATTAGTTGATTCAGAAGATTAGGGTAATAGCTCGTTTAGAGAACCTTTTCTTGATATGCTAATTTTTTGAGACAGGATTTTTGGGTTTTCATGAGCTGTATGCCAAAATCATCAGTATTAAAACAATAAAAGACCTGAACAATTTCAGTTGGTGTGTAATGAATCTAAAATATATGAAAGTTTAATTTTAATCATTACATTATGGAAAATAATGAAATTTAGCACTATATGCTAATTTTTTGAGAAGGACCTGTACATATGATTTTTAGTCAGTGTGCTTTGTACTGTATTGCATATTGTTTTGCACATTGTTCTTTTATTGATTGTATATTTTGCACTTTATTATTCGATAATATATATTTGCCGTGTGCTTATTGATTGCATGGAATTTGCACATGTGGCATATTTGTTTTGCGAACAAATGGACAATATTGGTTGGTTCTTATTCACTTTTTTACCTACCTGGTCATTTATATAGAGCCTTATATTACTAGGCCGTTTTTTGTGGTTCTCCTTATTATTTTTTTATATTTTATCATATTTATGTCTGTGCAATATAGGCAGTGATATTCGATTTTTCTAATAAAGGATTTGCATTATTATACTTTACTGCCTGGCGTTATCCTTTTAATTCGTTTGCTACCAGCCGGTCTTCTCTCCTCCCCATTCACATCTTGTGCACCTTTGGTTTCCTATCTCATCCGGATGGTCTGCCATCCAAACTTCGGGATCTGTTATATCATCATGTGTTGAATATTATTTTATTTTTATTTTATGAGCACATAATAGTTTTTTAATTGTATTTTATTGATTCAACACTTCCTTTTATTCCAAAAACACAGACATGAAAAACATAGAACACGTTTGCGATTCACAGACGTCTGAATGAGGCCTAATAGGTATAGTACACGAGGTACAATATTTTAGGAATGCAGCTGGTTCACATTTTGACCATATACAATGTAATAATGTGGTTTTTCTATTTTAAATGGAGAGATTCCTACAGGTAAGTTAAGTCAGACAGTGAAAGTCTCGGTATATCTCCTCCCCCATTTGACATTTTTAAAGTCTCAGTAAATGGTTTATAAATGGCAAAGTAGTAAAAAATTACGATGGGATGCAGAAGTCTATTAGAATTGCATTTCAGTGCACTGCATTAGAAAGCTTGAAGCCCCTTTGCAACAATCCAAATTATTGAGCTTCTTTCTGAGCAGAGAGGTTGTGATGGCGTACACAGAGAGAGGAGACTTATCAGAATGTGCTGGGATTTCTCTGAATGAGAGGGAAGTACTGCTTCACTGACTTTATGGACACAATGCTTTATGTTTAAGAGATTTTTTAATTTTTTAATTTGTTAATTGCTCTGATTTCATCTGATTTATATTTGAATTGTATGCATAAATTGATTCATTAACTTGTGGAGAGTGACCGTGTACTGACATAAACTCAAGTGAAATAATGATCTCATAGTCAACTGAATGCTCAGATACATACTGCATGTCTTAATCAGTAGTTCAAAAAAAGGTTTTTGTGTGACCAAATGACCCCGTACTTCAAGTATGAGCCTCATTTTCCAAGCTCCAGTGGCAGTTTAGCTCACTGGTTGATTCATTGCTGACTTCTGCCATTTCCCAAAAGTTTGAACAAATTTATCTCGGAGACACTGGACTGTGACGGCTTATATATCAAGCAACCACAATTGGTTTGATAAATAACTCACAAATAGAAATTGTGTTGCTTAAGACATCTCTCCTTTAAAAATGGAGTTACATACTGTAGGTGTTTGAAGAAAATGGACTTCACTGTAAAATGTTTCTTGGGTTTAGGAACTTTATTTTATGAACTGAATGACACAAGTCTTATTGTGTATTTGATGTATAATTTGAATATTATGTACTACAGTCGTATACAAGAAATGTTGATTCTCTAAGTTGCAATCCATTTGATTCTGGTTGTATTGCTGTATGGAGTCTAATGGAAACGCCCTGGTCTTCATCACTAGCAGCCGCAAAGAGGTATGGACTTTATAGCAAGTCATGATCCTCAGATTAGTCATGGATTAGTAGCAGTAGCACTGATATTGAAGTAGCATAGTCAGAAACAAAGTAAAAAAAGGAAAGTCAGAATGCAACAGGCCGGAGTAGAAGATGGCATTGTAGTCATAATCGCAGCCATAGATCAAAACCTAGTGTAAATTAGATACAAGACAGATTGCCTGAAGGACAAGGAGAAGTAATGTAAGGATCAGGACTGTAGTAAAAAGCAGTGCATAGGACAAGAAATAGGAAAAGGATGATCCTCAATTGCCAGGCAATGCATTACGGGGGATTTTATTTAGAGAGTAACCCATCGGGATTACATCATCAGCAAGTGTTAGCCGTCTGGCAAACCAACACTATAGTGCAGCCAGAGCTAAAGGGCGGCAGCCTGAACCAGCAGGGCAGCAGCAGACAGCAGGAGTCGGTGCAGGAAGAGAAGAAGCATCTGGTGTTGCTTAGCGAACGTACATGGCTCATTAATCACACAGACAAGGCGTGATATGATGACGTTCTCATATGTCTTAAGTGTTTTCAATGTCATATTTATTTTTACACAAAATCGAGATGGAGAGTAATTTTTCACAGAAATGCATTGATTTTTATATGTGTTACTGAGTGGCACCCAAGTCTGCAATACTTGGTACTATCAGTTTACAGTCAAAAACATACACAGAAATAATTGCTACATAGAAGTAATTAGAAACCATTTGTAATAATGAAAGTCACCATGAATGTTCTTTGACTTCTTTGAGGACAAATGGTTGAAGACATTGAGTTGGGCATTGCAGGGCTGGTTTGTCAATTAACTGTAGCCTGGTCTTCTCCTGAGAATTCTACTATTCTTGCCTAGGTTAATTGCTTTCATCGTCATCCTGTAATTTATGTATAGTAATCATTTAATTTGCATCTAGGGAATTATTTAAATAAATCAGAAATTGTATATATTAGATATCGCAAAGGGGAAAGGAAAGCTGGATATTTTTTTGTCCGCAGTTGATATAACAAGAATGAAACGCAGAAAGCTAACAGCATAATATACCGTACTTTAAGGCTGATTGATTTAATTAAATCCATGGCTACTTCCTTCTTCAATGAAGCAAGAATTGTGTATTTTATTTCCACATTAATTTGTCAAATATATTTCTTAGGGAATATGCACAGGTTAAGTATTTGCTACAGACAGTTCTTCATTAAAAATGTGTCTCTTGGCAAGAAAAAGTTGCATAAAAAAATGTACTTTTTTTTCCTAGTCATTAGAAACTAGGTTAAACATGCTGCAAAAACACTTAAAAAAGTTACATGCTGCAGGAAAAAATAATCGATAAGTGCATAAGATTTCAGAAATCTCATTCACGCTGCTGGGACAGTAAGATTTTTGCAGCAATTACCTGACATGTGCACATACTCTTACATTAATCTCCACTAATATTACCTGTCCTAAATACATACAGAAAGGCTGAAACAGAGCACTTTCCCTCCCTGTTTTCTACTATGGCATATGGATATTACTTCCCAGGAATAAATATTTACTGTAAATCCCCCCACAATGGATGTGCTCATAAGCAGCTTACTTTCTACTTGGTTGCTCTTTTTTCAATTTTTATCCCATTGTCAGACACTTTCTTACCCATCCTCCTCTAGTTTACTCCTGCAATTCCCTTTAAAGTCAGATCTAGGAAGAAGGCCAGGCGAGATTTCATTCCTGATGCAATGGAGAGTGTCCTGGGCGAGTCTTTTATAAGGACAAGACTGTATGTAAAGGAAGAACTGCCTAATAGCAGAAGTCAAAATGATTTACTCTAGCAAAACTGCACTCTGTCCACTTGCTTTCTTCTGTTCACAGGCTGACGTGTCCTTTCCTTTGTGGAAGATGCAGTGGCTTAGTAGAAGGATCTCTCTTTTTCCTACACATGAAATGATAGCTTGAAATTTCAATTGCTGCCTTTACCCCATACATTAGAAACGAGGTTGATTTCTATCTGGCTTCGTCTGTGGGGTTATCTGTGTCATGAGAAAATCACTGGGCGGCAGCCGGAGCTTACAGGAATGTTTAACTACCTGTGCCGTCCATTTGTGTTAGGGGATATTTCTCATAATGGGGGAAGAGTTTCTAGGAAAGATTTTCATACTACTCCAGTGTTATTGGATAAAAAGTTTACTCTCACGAAGATACACATCTTTCCTATACTCTCACTGTGTAATCTTCTGCTGGAGCAGTCGCACCCATCACCGCTCTGCAGCCTTTACCATCTCCTTGGAAATCAGACGTCTTTAATACAACTGCAAGCCAAGAAGTATGTTTTCAATTTCTTCCTATTCCCGCTAGAAGTGGACAATAACAAGCCTTTCACAATAATAACATACGTATGAAATGTATTACAATCCCAACCTTTTCAAATTGGAAACGTAAAAGTAAGCAGCAGCAATTTTGTGTGGACATTTGTTTCATCTCATTGAAAGGACATAAGTGCGCTGTCCTTTGGCTTGCAGTCCTTTTACTAATGTAATAATGTGACGTTCTACTGTCACCATGGTTCACCGGCTCCAGCGGTATACTTTTAGTTGTTTTGCAGTTTTCAAGCTGTATTTTCTTGCTTGGTATGCTGAAACAACATCTGATGTTTTCTATTGCAATGCTTGATCTTTTTTCATATACAGGTGCTGAGGGATAAGCACTAGTGATCAGCGAGCATCTTCTGATAAAGTGTTATACGAGCACGCTTGTGTGTTATGTTTCGGTAGCTGAGGAGTGCAGGTAAAAAAGGCAATACACCAGAGCAGTTGGAATCTATGAGATTGCAGTACCCTGACTAACCACCACAACTAGAGGCAGCCGTGGAGCGTTCCTACGTTGGTCCTAGACGCCTCGTCACAGCCTGAGAAACTAACTACACCTAAAGATAGAAATAGGAAAGCTATCTGCCCCGGAGCAGAACCCCAAAGATAATAGAAAGCCCCCAAACATGTAATGGCGGTTAGACAAGAAGAAATACTGACACAGACAGAAAATAGTATGAGCAAACGTTGGGGCCCAAACTAACTAAATAGAAAAGGATAGGAAGGGTACTTACTGCAATCCCAGAAAACCCTGAAAAGCACCAACTCTACTAATTTCAAAAACACCTGAGATCACACGACCTCTACCACCTAAATTAGTTCTCTGGTGTAACAAAATCAAAACAGCAGCCACTGAAAAAACTGGAAAAAGCAAAAGTACAAACATCAGTGGCTGAACTAAACTGAGAGGGCAAAAGCCCCCAGAGGGGACCCTGAAGGCCCCCACAGAAGTGCAGGACAAAATGCAAAAAATCAAGCACAAAAACAAAAAGAAGAAAATGTCTTATCTGTTAGCAGGAGATGCAGACACGACACAGCAGGCTACAAGGGAAACAGGAATCAAGGATTGAGACCAGAACAATTGATCACCGGCAACCCTGATGGGAAGGCGACTCCCTTATATAAGACCAGTCAGTAACACCTGATTCCCAATCCTCACAATCTTCACTGGACAGACCAGTACCGCTTGTAACCACCAGAGGGAGCCTCTGCTCAGAACACATCTCAAGCCCATTCACAACAGTACCCCCCCCCTTGAGGAGGGGTCACCGAACCCTCATTTGAGCAACCAGGTCGGTCAGGATGAGTTCTATGATACGCACAGATGAGTCTCCTAGCATGGATGTCCGAAGCAAACACCCAAGAATTGTCTTCCTGACCATAACCTCTCCACTTAACCAAATACTGGAGTTTCCGTCTAGAAAAACGAGAATCTAATATTTTCTCAACCACATACTCCAGATTGCCCTCAACCAAAACAGGGTCAGGAGGCACAGCAGCAGGAACCACTGGCTCAACAAACCTCTTCAACAAGGACTTGTGGAACACGTTATGGATCTTAAATGTCCCTGGAAGAAGCAAACGAAAAGAAACAGGATTAAGAATCTCCATGATCTTATAAGGTCCAATGAACCTAGGCTTAAATTTAGGAGATGCTACTCTCATAGGAATATTTTTTGAGGACAACCAGACCAAGTCCCCTACTTTAAACCGAGGACCATCAGTCCTATGCCGGTTAGCAAACCGCTGGGCCCTCTCCTGAGAGAGGGACAACCTCTCCACTACCTGGTCCCAAATCTGTTGCATACGCTCCACAACAGAGTCAACACCTGGACAGACAGAAGCCTCCGTCTGTCCTGAAGAAAATCGAGGGTGAAACCCAGAATTACAGAAAAACGGAGACATCAAAGTGGCAGAGCTAGCCCTATTATTAAGAGCAAACTCAGCCAAAGGCAAAAAAGAGACCCAGTCATCCTGATCAGCAGACACAAAGCATCTTAGATAAGTCTCCAATGTCTGGTTTGTTCTCTCAGTTTGACCATTGGTCTGAGGATGAAATGCCGAGGAGAAAGACAATTGAACACCCAGTTTAGAACAAAAGGTCCTCCAAAATCTGGAAACAAACTGCACTCCTCTGTCAGACACAATGTTCTCAGGAATGCCGTGTAAACGAACCACGTGCTGAAGGAACAACGGCACCAATTCAGAGGAGGAAGGTAATGGCACAAGATGTATCATCTTGGAAAACCTATCACAAATCACCCAGATGGCAGTCATTCTCTGAGAAACAGGAAGGTCTGAAATTAAATCCATAGAGATATGGGTCCATGGTCTCTTGGGCACAGGCAATGGCATCAACAAACCACTAGAGCGAGAGCAAGGCTTGGAGCGAGAGCAAGTCCCGCAGGACTGCACAAATTCCCTGACATCACGAGACAAGGTAGGCCACCAAAAGGACCGACTAACCAGGTCTCTGGTACCAAAAATTCCGGGATGCCCAGCCAACGCGGAACAATGAATCTCAGACATCACACTCTTTTTCCACTAGTCCGGGACAAACAATTTTCCAACAGGGCAGCGCTCGGGCCTATCCTCCTGACACCGCTCCAGAGCAAGTCTCAAATTGGGTGAGATGGCGGAAAGAACTACACCCTCTTTCAAAATAACAGAAGGATCAGATAACTCAGGAGAGTCCGCAAGGAAACTCCTCGAGAGGGCATCCGCCTTAACATTCTTAGTGCCAGGAAGAAAGGAAACCACAAAATTAAAACGTGTGAAAAACAAGGCCCACCTGGCATGTCTAGGATTGAGTCGCTTGGCAGATTCCAGATAAACCAGATTCTTATGGTCCGTAAGGACCACCACCTGATGTTTGGCTCCCTCC
This sequence comes from Oophaga sylvatica, assembly GCA_033576555.1. Lineage (NCBI taxonomy): Eukaryota > Metazoa > Chordata > Amphibia > Anura > Dendrobatidae > Oophaga > Oophaga sylvatica. The sequence continues at coordinate 147,985,939 of JARQOD010000002.1, forward strand.
AGCCAATGTCTCCACTCTTCAAAAGCCCACTTCATGGCCAATAACTCCCGATTACCCACGTCATAATTACGTTCAGTAGGAGAAAATTTTCGAGAGAAAAAGGCACAAGGGTTACTTTTAGAGGTCTCTGGATCTTTTTGGGACAAAACGGCACCTGCCTCAATTTCAGAGGCATCAACCTCCACCTGAAATGGCAGAGAAACATCAGGCTGCCGTAGAACAGGAGCAGAAGTGAATCTTTGCTTAAGTTCCTGAAATGCAGAGACTGCCTCAGGAGGCCAATTCACCACATCAGAACCCTTTTTGGTCAAATCAGTTAATGGTTTAACAATAACCGAGAAATTACCAATAAATTTACGATAAAAATTGGCAAAACCCAAAAATCTTTGAAGAGCCTTTAATGAAGTAGGTTGGACCCAATCACAGATGGCCTGAACCTTGACCGGGTCCATTTCAATAACAGATGGGGACAAAATGAATCCCAGAAATGAGATCCTCTGTACGCCAAAAAGACACTTTGATCCCTTCACATACAGAGCATTCTCTCTCAAAATCTGGAATACAGTTCGAACATGTTTCACATGAGAGTCCCAGTCATTAGAAAAAATCAAGATATCATCCAAATAAACAATCAGAAATTTATCCACAAAATCCCTGAAAATGTCATTCATGAAGGACTGGAAGACAGAAGGAGCATTTGTGAGCCCAAAGGGCATCACAAGGTACTCAAAATGCCCCTCAGGGGTATTGAATGCCGTCTTCCATTCATCCCCGTGCTTAATGCGAATAAGGTTATATGCCCCCCTGAGGTCAAGCTTGGTAAACCAAGTAGCGTTTTTCACCCTGGAAAACAGGTCAGAAATCAAGGGTAACGGGTATTGATATTTCACAGTAATATTGTTCAAAAGACGATAATCAATACACGGTCTTAATGAACCATCCTTTTTGGCCACAAAGAAAAAACCGGCACCTAAGGGTGAAGAGGATGGTCTGATATGACCCTTCTCCAAAGACTCCTTTATATAAGACCGCATAGCGTCATGTTCAGGTACAGACAGGTTAAAAAGGCGACCTTTAGGGAATTTACTACCAGGCACTAATTCAATAGCGCAGTCATAGCTCCTATGGGGAGGCAAGGATGCAGATTTACTTTCGCTAAACACATCAGAAAAATCAATCAAAAAGTCAGGAACATCCTGAGCCTGGGGGGAGGCAGAAAAAACAGGAGTGTTGGTATTAACACATTGGCAGCCCCAACTAGTTACAGACACAGATTTCCAATCCAAAACAGGATTATGAGACTGTAACCAAGGGAAACCCAGTACGATAATATCATGCAGATTATATAGAACCAAAAATTTGCAGCACTCCTGATGATCAGGTTCTACCCTCATTATCACCTGAGTAGAGAACTGAGGTTTATTCTCAGCCAAAGGGGTAGAATCGATCCCCAGTAGGGGAATAGACTTCTGTAGGGGTATCAAGGGAAACCCACAACGTTTAGCAAAATCATAATCCATCAGGTTAATAGCTGCTCCAGAATCAACGAAAGCCTGAGCAGAAAATGAGGACAGAGAGCATATCAGAGTGACAGTTAATAAAAACTTAGTCTGAACACTACCCAAGACAACTGAGCGTGCAAAACGTCTTCCCCGCTTAGGGCAGACTGAAATAGCATGAGAGGCATCACCACAGTAGAAACAACCCATTGCGCTTTCGAAACTCATGACGCTGTGCATGGGCGTACCCAGGATCAAAACTAGGGGGGGCAAGCCATGGTCGTTCAGGTTGTAAAATATAAGAACAAAAAATGTACCTTATAGATGACGTCGTCTCTGGAGTCATTCTCCTTTTCTTCATCTTGTCCAGACCCCTCTGATGAGTTTTCTCATCCACAGTCGTCTCTGCAGACCTCCATTTTCTCCGCTCTTCTGCACCAACTCTCCACACGATGCCCTTAAAGACAGAAGAGTCATTATAATGCTCCTGAATAAAAATATCTGCAATATACTGTCGCCTCACACTATTCCCCTCCCTCCTCACGCTGTCTCCTCATATATTTACCCCCTCACTCTATTCTGCCTGCTCACACATACCCCTGACTCCCCATACTGTGTCTGCACACATCCCATCACCCTCACTCCCCATACTGTGTCCACACACATTCACCCGTTCACTCCCCATACTGTCTGCAACCATCCCCCATACTGTTTCCTCATACATGCTCTTCAGTACCCTCAAATCCCCCCACACATTAAATCCCCCATCCCCACTTCAAATCCCCCCACACACATTAAGTACCCCATCTACACTCCAAATCCCCCCACATACATTAAGTACCCCCCCATCCACACTCCAAATCCCCACACTTAAAATAACCCCCCATCCCCACTCCAAATCCCCCCACACATTAAATCCCCCATCCCCACTTCAAATCCCCCCACACACATTAAGTACCCCCATCTACACTCCAAATCCCCCCACATACATTAAGTACCCCCCATCCACACTCCAAATCCCCCCACGCATAAAATAACCCCCCCATCCCCACTCCAAATCCCCCCACGCATAAAATAACCCCCCCATCCCCACTCCAATCCCCCACTCATAAAAGAACCCCCCATCCCCACTCCAAATCCCCCCCACACATAAAATAACCCCTATCCCCACTCCAAATCCCCCCACTCATAAAGTAACCCCCATCCCCACTCTAAAATCCCCCCCCCCATACACTCACACATGTCCCCCGTTAATCTTCGGTGGTTCTTCAGCTCCATTACACGTCTGGAGCACTTACCACCAACCGCTGCCTCACTGCCTGTGTCTTCGCCTCTGAAGAGCCAGCGTGTGACGTCAGCAGCGTGATCATGTGACCTGATCACGCTGCTGGCGCTTCATGCATGCGGAAGTGCCTGCGGCGGCGGTCAGGGCACAGAGCACTGCAGAGGAGCAAGATGTGAGTGAGTGTGTGTAGCTCAGCTGTATGCTAGCGTCTCGGACTCTGACACCTGGCTGGAGCCTGGAGTGAGTCAGATGCTAGCACACTGTGACTGCACAGCGATGCGCAGCAGCAGCACTTTCTCTGAGCCGGCTGTCAGTTTGACAGCCGGCGCTCAGAGAACGGGAGAGGGGGCGGCAGAATGCAGCTACAGGCCTCATCTTGGCACGGCGCGCCCCTGCTCCTAGGGGGGGGCAACGGCCCCCCCCTGCCCCACGGTGGGTATGCCCATGACGCTGTGCCCCAGACACCACTCTATCACACTGCATGGATTCAGAAGCAGGTTCACAGGGCAACACTATTCCACGCATACTTCTCCGCTCACGCAAACGTCTGTCAATTTGAATCGCTAATGACATAGAATCATTGAGACCAGAGGGGACAGGGAATCCCACCATAACATCCTTTACATTATCTGACAGACCCTTCCGAAAAAGGGCCGCCAAAGCGTCGTCATTCCACTTGGTCAGGACTGCCCACCTACGGAATCTCTGACAGTATAACTCAGCGTCATCAAGCCCCTGATTTAATGCCAACAAAGCTTTTTCAGCTTGATCAGTGACATTAGGCTCATTGTACAATAACCCCAAAGCCTGAAAAAATGCATCAACATCACTTAAAACAGGATCCCCAGGTGTCAGGGAAAAAGCCCAATCCTGAGGATCGCCGCACAGGAGAGAGATGACAATTTGAACCTGCTGCGCTGCGTTCCCTGAGGACTTAGATTTTAAGGCAAAAAACAATTTACAATTATTTTTGAAATTCTGAAACTTAGCTCGATCCCCTAAAAACAAATCTGGCATGGGAATCCTAGGTTCCACAACAGGCAACCTAGCAAGATATGCAGCAATACTCTGAACTTCAGTGGCAAGCTGATCCACACGGCCAGACAACTGTGCAAACTCCATTGAGAGAAAAAATCCTCCCCAGCACCAAAGATACAGAGGGAAAAAAAAAAAAAAAAAAAAATGCAACAAACAGAAAAATATCTCTGACAACTCTGACAACCGTTTTTTCTTTCACAATATTTTTCCCTTCTGTGAGTACCATACAATTTTAAATTTTGGGCCAGTGATACTGTTATGTTTCGGTAGCTGAGGAGTGCAGGTAAAAAAGGCAATACACCAGAGCAGTTGGAATCTATGAGATTGCAGTACCCTGACTAACCACCACAACTAGAGGTAGCCGTGGAGCGTTCCTACGTTGGTCCTAGACGCCTCGTCACAGCCTGAGAAACTAACTACACCTAAAGATAGAAATAGGAAAGCTATCTGCCCGGAGCAGAACCCCAAAGATAATAGAAAGCCCCCAAACATGTAATGGCGGTTAGACAAGAAGAAATACTGACACAGACAGAAAATAGTATGAGCAAACGTTGGGGCCCAAACTAACTAAATAGAAAAGGATAGGAAGGGTACTTACTGCAATCCCAGAAAACCCTGAAAAGCACCAACTCTACTAATTTCAAAAACACCTGAGATCACACGACCTCTACCACCTAAATTAGTTCTCTGGTGTAACAAAATCAAAACAGCAGCCACTGAAAAAACTGGAAAAAGCAAAAGTACAAACATCAGTGGCTGAACTAAACTGAGAGGGCAAAAGCCCCCGGAGGGGACCCTGAAGGCCCCCACAGAAGTGCAGGACAAAATGCAAAAAATCAAGCACAAAAACAAAAAGAAGAAAATGTCTTATCTGTTAGCAGGAGATGCAGACACGACACAGCAG
>JARQOD010000002.1:147990764-148089536 GCA_033576555.1 Oophaga sylvatica
CCTCCTGTTTCCTGCCAGTTTGCTGTCTCTACCTGCTTGCAAGCCTGCCTGGAGGGGCCCGCACATGCGGTTGACCTCGGCAATTCCGAGCCTTCGCCTGCTATTGGGGAAATATCTCCATCTGATGCAACCCACCTAAGGGTTTCGGCCTCACCTCGGTGTTCAGGCGTTCCGGACTCTCGCCTGTTCACTCGGGGCGCTCACTTCATCTGCCTGCTCCTCCGGGAGGCTCCCGTTCGGTCGTAATACTGTCCGCAAAGACTGCCCCGGCTCCTCCTGCCGTTTATCCAGAGCTCCCCCCGGTCACTTGCTGGACTTCCTGCCTGTCTAACAGAACTGCCCCGGTACGTCTGGACTTCCTGCCTGTTAACCAGAGCTGCCCGGGGGCCTGCTGTGACTTCCTGCCTTCTAACCAAGACTGCCCGGTCACTTGCGTGACTTCCTGCCTGTCAACCAGAATGCCCCGTCACTTGCTGTTTCCTGCCTGTTAACCGAGACTGCCCCCGGTCCACTTGCCGTGACTACCTGCCTGTTACCCGGAGACGCCCCGGTCATTGCCGGACTACCCCCTGCTACCCAGAGCGCCCGGTCACTTGCCTTTAACACCGCCTGCAACCAGGGCTGCCCCGGTCACTTTGCCGTGACTACCCGCCTTCTATCCAGAGACTGCCCTATTCAGTGACTCCTATCCTTTCCCGGGCGCCACCCCCTCCTTTAAAGGAAAGCCTCCTTGAAATAAAGCCAGAGGTTTCCGCCTCCCAGACCCGTTACACCTTGCATTAGTATAATCTTTGCAAAAAAAAGGCTTTCCCATTTCTGACGAGCCAAGTATCATCAAACCAACCACATTCCTTGTTCCTTGGTGGGTTCATAGTAAAGGGTTGCCACACAAACAATAACGCTAACGGGGACGCTAAAAAAACGTCACTATTTAGCGATCCCGTTACGAATTGTTCATGCGGCAGTTCCAGGACGACTTCCTGCTGTGTCTCGTCGCGCTGGAATCGTTCTGGACCCTATTTTCTCGTCGGCGCTCCCGCTGGGTAAGTATCTAATCGCTGTGTGGCACCTTTTTCTTAGGATTTACGGTACTTTTGTACCGCTAAAGTCGTTAAAAGATCGCTAACGCGATAGCGCTTTAACTAATCGCTAAATGCGGCAGCTTTAGCGTATAAAAAACAACCCGCTAGCGATCTCTTAGTATGCCAAAGCTAAAGATCGCAGTGGGGTAGCTTAGTGTGGCAGTATTAAGGGATCGTGGTCCCAATAATTTTTGTTTTCTAAAAGTGACGAAGTATGGTTAGGGACAATGGATAAATTGGGGCTGCCAAAGAATTGCCAAACCTCCTAAAAATAACCGTGGAGAGATCAATATCTATATATGAAATAATTGTTCTGTAGCAGGTTCACCATAAACTCCATGCTTATTACTGCATTACGTTTAATGTACAGTACTATATAAAATAATTTGGCTGTTAATTTGAGTTACTGCTTTGTATTCGATATCGTAACCTGTTTATGAGTCAGCCTTTCAGAATAATTAACACGGTAAGACTTGCAACTTGATTGTCCAATAATACAATTTAGGCAAGTTTTTTGGCGTGTGAGACGTGAAGGAAATATTGGTGATGAGGTGAAATTTACCTAAGTACCTTGTGACTGGTATGAGCGAAATGTGTGGCTTTGTAAACCTGGTGGTTAAAGAAAGGTCACTACACCTGCCATTCAGTACACGCTGCGCTCAGACCGAATCCCTCAGGTGTTGATTAGGAAGCCAGAAGTGGTGTGGGGCACGTCAGGGGCTCATTCATCTGGAAAAGGGGGGTCTAGGCACAGAAGGGGGTCTCCAAGAGTTTTGGGGGAGCTGTTTTTGCCCGGACACAGGGAGGTGTCCTGGCAAAGGAAGCATCCTAAAGTGTGAGCTTCTCAGTTGGGGCAGGAAGTACCCGGACACAGGAGTGTGCATGAGATTGTGGAATAGCGACGAATAGGAGGGACCTCTCTCAAGTTGGAATTGGAGTTGCCTTCGGAATAAAAGGAGTGTCCTGGAAAACTCCTACTGGTAACTATGTGATATTGTTGTTTTGGGGGCACAGATGGTAGAGTCTGGGTCCCGGATAGAGGGGCCATCTATCTAGTGTAATTTAGTGGTAGACAAGCCCAGGTTTTCTGTTTTATGATTTGTTTTATCTGTGGCTGTGGACTTTAATAAAACGGGTTGCGGCCAGTTTTCACCAAACTGCTGTTGAAAGAACTGTTTCCGTGCCATTTGTCTACCAGCAGCGATCCAGGCTAAATACCCCTAAAAGCTTACAATTGGCGGGAATGCTGGGGGCAGCGCAGGGCCTGGTTACAGTTAGTGCTGGAGTGTGCATGCAGCACAGTGGTGAGAGACGCATTAAAGGGAAGTCTATTGAAAAGCAACAGAAAAAAAAAAAAAAGTGTGTGTCAGCAGAAACGTCTGTTTGGAGCAGTTTGGAGAGACAGTGGCCCTGATAGGGTCTGCAGGAGAAAATGTTGCACAGCAAAAGCTGAACTTGTTGTGAAAATGACTGTGGAATGTGCAGCAGCAAAAGAAAAGTTGTGGAGAGTCTTAAAAGAGAAGTGCCCAATAGACTTTGCAAAGGAAAAAAAAAAAAAAAAAGTGGTTGCACAGCAAGGGAATTTTTGTGGAAAAAAAAGCTGGTAGTGTTATGTCTTGAGTGAAGGGAAACCCGTTTAAGCAGGAAGTTGACGCAGGATGCAGCAGGAGGCGTGTTTGAACAAATGGCACAAGTTAATGTGCAACATAAAACTTGCCGTGGTTGAGAAGATAAGGCCGGCATATGGAGGAACTCTTGATACCGGTGCAGGCCCAGCGAAAGCAGGAGCGCACGCCGCAGCCCAGCAGCACTCAGCAGCCCACAGCAACTGCAGCAGCAGGAGGAGGAATAACCGTTATTTATTAGCAGAGACAGCACCAAAAAAAGAATTTCGGGCCGGTCCCGAAGTAATTTTTGAAGGCACCGGCTTGTCCGTATAAAAAGGCGGGGTAAGACGGTCTTGAGAAAAATGACACCTCGGTGAGTGTGGATTATATCTTCTAGGTTGAGAGATGGCAGGAAGGGAATCTCCACTTTGAAAGGGCCATGGCGGTCGTACCCTATTGTTGGGGAAACCCCCCAAAAATTGGGCTGACCTGAGCAAGCAGACAGCGAAGACATGCCAATTGAAAGCGGCGATTTTACCCGGCTGGGTGTTACGGTGACAGCCCGTGCCAGGGGAGTTCTACTGGAGATACAGTTGGGAGCGCAGTCACAGGCTGATTAGGAGTTTTAAAAGGTGATAGTGGACCGCTACACCCAAGCCGTCCTCCTGAGGTAAGCGTCTGAGGGTGTCACTTCGGATTCCCGGCGCTGAACCTCGGGTAAGAGCGTTCCAGTGTTGGGGAATGGGGTATGCTGATAAGCGGGTTCAAGCCCAGGGGAAGTGGGGGGGGAGAGTGTGTGGACGTGTTGGAGCTGGCGTGAAATTACAGCCAATGTCCAATAGAGGGGGGCCTAGTTTTGTATGTTGGATCCCTCTTCCCTGCGCGAGCCTGTTGTGTGTCCACCTCAGCCGAAGAGAGGACCACGGGGTCCCCGGTGGTTGTAAAGTGACTGCCCAGCACAAGGCCCTCTTGGACTCAGAGGTCCATACTTCTGTATGTGCAGCCTGAGGATGGGGCTTCCCCTAAACACCTAGTGTGGTGAATCCTGAAGACACCAAAGTTTTACCCAGAGACTGCCGTGGCTTGGTCCCCAACGGGGAGGTTTCATATGAAGTAGGGGTATGAAGACCCCGGTTTCACCCCGTTATTTGGGAATGACTTTCCCCGGTTTTAAGGTCTCTGGGAAAAATGTTTCTGATGGACAGTGTGATGAACCCTACTGAGGGTCGCAGTCCCGAGGGGCGGAACACAATGTAGGGGCCGTTTTTTAAACATTGATAAGATGTTGCCATGATAATTTGATAATGATAATGATGACAGTAATGATTGACCCTGATGAGGTGCTGATATTGATAATTGATAATGCTAATCAAAATAGTGATGATACGGATGCGGAAAAGATGACTTTTCTTCAGGTGATTTGGGGAAGGAGGATGGGGTTCTCGGGAAACGAAAGTGCCCCACCTGCCTGGCTCCTGTGACAATTTTGGGAGTGAGCCGGGCAGACCCACCTTAAAAAAGGCACAGGAAAATGAATTGTTCTGAATGAGGTTCCCCAAGAGCCTGGCTCTGAGGAGAGGTTTCCCATGCGCCATGAAAAATAACCTTTGTTAGGCACTGAAGTCCGGGAGAGGTCTAAGTCGCTTCTGGTTTGAGCTATTTGGGAAGTTAGTCGGGGTTTATCCATGTCACATACTTGAGGGACCACCTAGGGAAACCAGGGCCGATGGTGAGTTAATGTTGTGGATGACTGTTAACTAAGGTTCCAGATCAAGATGTGAATGAGAATGAATTGATAACCCTGACAGGAGCCGGATTGAATGAAAATAATTCTAACCCTGGAAGTGGCCGATGTGGTGAGAAAAGGGGGTCAACAGGGTAGTGGTGGTGATAGTGAGTCTCGATGACAATAAAGCAACCAGTGCAAGTGGGAAGGATGGTAGCAGAGGAGATTGAGAGTGAAGAAGGCTGAGGCTGACCTTGCGTGGACGGAGGATGGCACTGAAATGTTTACCGTTGGCGGTTCCCGGGCGAAGACTAAGGGAAAAGACCGGACTTGAAACTGAACACAGCCAAGTGGATGCGTTGAAAATGAGAAGTTATCAATTATGGTTTGGTCTCTCACCAAGGACTCGGAAGGTGATGCGCAGAGGTGGGAGAAAGCCATGGAAGGTGGGGACACCAGGCCAGGTGCCTCACCAAGGGATTTCAATGAAGCGTAGGAAAAGACTGAAGAATGGGGATGACTCTGCCCCGGAATATGTTTCTGCGGAGACGCGGCGTGGACGGTGTACTGTCCGGACCGTGGCTGCGACTCGCGAAGCTCGGGCGGAATTCGGCCCCCCCGGGTGCCCATCGGTTTTCCCGACGACCCAAAGGATCTGGATAAATCCCAAGATGGATTTTGAGACTCGGGTTGGCCTTGGTGGCTCAGGCGCATTTTATGGAGTCTACACTTGAACAGTTCCAGGATGGGAGGGGCATGTGTCGCTCGTTCCGCGCAGATACACGGGACTCAATGGAGCAGAACGGGTGGAAAAGAAGATGATGGTAGGGCTTCGAGCAGTCCTACCAAGACCTGAAGAAAGGGCCGAAGACGTAAAGGCGTCCAAAAAACTACAGGAAAGATGCGAGCCATGAGGATTCCTGGAGAAAGAAGAAGAGTCTGAGTCTTATGCAAAGTGAGCTTTACCAGAAGAGGATAAAATTATGTGTACCGACAAGAAAACGTCAGCCCCTACAGTGCCAACGTTTGCAGTGTGGCTCGGAATGGCAGAGCCTGCAGAGGCGCTTGGGTTCTGTAGGTGAATTATGAATCAACTGAATTTAAGAAAGTAGATGTGCTAAAGAAAGTTCAGGGGGGAAAGAGAAAAACCCTAACCTCTGTGACAGTGGGTGACCAGGGTCTGCCCCAAAAACAGGAGGTCGAAAGTTTTAGGAAGAATCAGCAGAGCTTTTGACGTCCGGTCTACTTATCTGGTGACCACTTTCCGAGACTGAGGCTGGCACTAAAGTCAAGATGAAACCGTGCAGGATACCGAGGCCCGCAGAGGTATAGGCTGGGAGGGTAAACAGGGTATGCGGTGTTCGATGAAGAGAAAATGAGGGGCTATGAAGTTGAGGATGAACTGATGAGGGCCAAGAAGGTCCAATTCACTGTCTCTGTTGGATGTTGACCAGCCTCCGGTCGGATGACCAGCCTCCGGTCTGGAAAGGGGGAGGGGTATGTAACAGTAAGGAAAATTTGGTGAATGAGGTGTATATTTCACCAAATTTCCTTGCTCCGGGTTGACGAATTGTTGGCTTTGTAAACCTGGGGGTAAAGAAAAAAGGTCCTACACCTGCCATTTCATACCGCTTGCAGCCAATGAAACCACTCAGGTGTTGATTAGGAAGCCAGAAGTGGTGCTTGGGAGCCAGTCCCGGGAGCTCATCAGTCTGGACAAGGGGTCTAGGCACAGAAGGTGTCTCCAAATTGGGAGTTTCTTTGCCCGGGACCAGGGAGGTTCCGGCAAAGGAAGCATCTCTAAGGTGTAGCATCTCTCTGGGTCAGGAAGTACCCCCGGGCACGGATAGTCGCAGGAGAACCGTGCGAATAGGACTGAATAGGAGGGACCTCCTCTCAAGTTGGACGGGAGTTGCCTTCGGACTAAAGAGGATTCTGGAAACCCATATGGTAAATATGTGAAGTGTTGTTTTGGGACAGACTGTAGGTCTGGGTCCCGGATAGAGGGGCCACTACTAAGTGTAATTTAGTGGTAGACAACCAGGTTTTTGTTTTGATTTGTTTTTATCTGTTGTTTGGGATTTAATAAAAGGGTTTGGGCGGCCATTTTCCCAAACTGCTGTCTGAATGAAACTGTTTCCGTGCATTCTGTCTCCAACACATCCTGAGCTAAATACCCCTGAAAAGCTTACAGGCGTTTTAAAAATAAATCACAGCTTTTTATAATAGTTACTGTATTAATAACAAATATGTATATGATATGAAATAATTACGGTATTTTGTTGGTTTATGTTTTTGTCTTGTCAAGATCTTATGGTTCCGCCCCCAGAGAGAAGACAATGTGTGTTTGTGCATTTGTTTCGTCTGGAGTCCACTTCCTAAATCAGAGGGAGATAACTTATTATTTTTATTTGAAATTGACAGACAATAGGCTGTAAGGGGGTCCACAATAAAATAGTTTTTGGAGCGTACTGAGTTTCTGCAGCAACACAACATAACCTGTCCATCTGTGTCAATAGTACCAATAACACTATAATGATCTATCCTTCTGCTTGGGTATTAATTATGCCTGTTGACTATTTTCACGGGTATGTTGGTATGCACCCTTTTGAACAGTCAATGGATATCCTTCAAGTTCCCCGCCTGGTCAATGGGCCTTAGGTGCTGTAATCACCCCCCCATGATGTGATTTACATCTTCTTTCACTGGTCCCCATCATAGCTTTCAGTGCAGGACATTGCACTTGGCGTAATGAATATCCTGCCGGGCTAGTCCAAGATTATTTGCATATCTAGGGACACGTTAAGTATTTTCTGCTGTGCACAACACATGATTTTTGGAGCAACAAATACTTCTTTACTATGTAGAATAGAAGCCGAAGGACTGTGATGGCAATTGGGAGGTTTGTGCATTATACATTCATTTTACATATTGAAATCAATAAGACTACATTTTTCTATTGGGGAAATATGTAATCTTACAGGAGGAATACGGCATTAAATTCATGTGTGTAGTATAAAAAACAGTTACTTTGAGGTAGAAAAAAGCTTGAATGTGCAAATATCATAGACACATATACCCACACTTCACAACACGGCCACATTCTGCAATTAGTTGTTCATAAATTCAATATCACTGTGATGAAAACAAGGTTCTACTGCAGCTTTGTTTATGAAGTTCTGCCTCGTTAGAGAGAAAAGGAGGAAGAGCTTTGCGTTAGCTTTTAGGTGAAGTGACTTAAGATTTTACAACATTCGAGGCTTGTATTATACCAGGGGTGGGCATTAATTTCCCGAGGGGCCACATGAGAGACCATGACTTGTGGAGGCCGAACCAATAGCTTGAAATTAAGTTCTACTCAACTTATTAACTTATTAATATGATTGCATCACTTAATTATTGAGCAGAATTAAGTAGCTGACACCCCCTATATATATTTGAACCCCCACAGCCCCTTATAATACAGCATGAGCCTCACAAAGCCTCCCTATATATACAGCATGAGCCCCACATAGCCTCCCTATATACGCATGAGACCCACACAGCCTCCATATATACTGCATGAGCGCTGCACAGCCCCCCTATATATACTGCAAGCCCCACAGTCTCCCTATATACTGCATGAGCGCACACAGCCTCCCTACTACTGCAAGAGTGCCACACAGCCCCCTATATACACTGCATGAGCCCCACAGCCTCCCTATATATACTGCATGAGCGCCACACAGCCTTCCTATATACACTGCATGAGCGCCACACAGCCTCCATATATATATATATATATATTGCATGAGCCCCACACGGCCTCCCTATATACTGCATGAGTCCCACACAGCCTTTCCATATACTGCATGAGTATACAGCCTTCCCATAGCCTCCCCTGTGCTGCACGTCACCCCCATAGAATCCCCATGTGCTGTACGTCACCCCATAAATCCCACGTTCACCCCTATAAATCCCCCTGTTCACCCCATAGAATCCCCATGTTTACTTCCATAGAATTCCCTGTTCCACCTCCATAAATCCTCATGTTCACCCCATAGAATCCCCATGTTCACTTTCATAGAATCCACTGTTCACTCCCATAGAATCCCCATGTTCACTTCCATAGAATCCCCATGTTCACCCCAAAGAATCCCCTGTTCACTTTCATAGAATTCACATGTTCACTCCCATAGAATTCCCATGTTCACCTTCATAGAATCCCTGTGTTCACCCCCAAAGAATCCCCATGTTCACACATAGAATCCCCCGTTCACCTCCATAAATTCCCTGTTCACTTCCATAGAATTCCCATGTTCACCTTCATAGAATCCCCGTTTTCACCTCCATAGAATCCCATGTTCACCACATAGAATCCCCACGTTCACCTCCATCGAATCCCCACGTTCACCTCCATAGAATCCCCATGTTCACCTCCATAGAATCCCCATGTTCACCTCATAAATCCCCATGTTCACCCCATAGAATCCCTTATTCACCCCATAGAATCCCCATGTTCACTTCCATAGAATCCCCAGTTCACCCCATAGAATCCCCACGTTCACCTCCATAGAATCCCCATGTCACTTCCATTATCCCCATGTTCATACACATGAAAAAAAAAATAAACCACATACTCACATCAGTCCCGTTCCCAGGCCCCTGCTGCTCTGTGCTGTCTCCGATGCGTGACTCACCGGCGGTACACAGCTGATGCGATGAATGACGTCATCACTTCAGCTGTTCACACGCTGATTGGTGGAGGAAGTGGCCTGAAGCCCCTCCTCCACCAATGCTGACTGCGCCTAGACTCTGTGATTTTCAACCTTTTTGAGCCGCGGCACACTTTTTATACTTAGAAAATCCTGGGGCCACACCACCAACCAAAATAGCACAAAATGACACTAAAACAGTAAATATACATAGCGCGCACAGGAAACAGCATTGCAACCGCAACGTGTGAAAGCACCCTTATTGTACACTTCTCCTACCTACCGTATTACCCTGTATAAGCCGACCCGTGTATAAGCCACCCCCCTATTTTGCCACAAAAAACTGGGAAAACTTATTGACTCGTGTATAAGCCGGGTGAAATAAACTGCCCTCCTCTCTGTGCTGCCCCGTCCTGCTCCTTGCTCCCCATCCAGCTCTGTGCTCCCCCATTCTCCTCTGTACTCACCCCTTCCTGCTCCGTCCTCCGCTGTGCTCCCCAATTCCTTCTCGTCCTCCTGTGCCCCCCCTCGTCCTGCTCCATGCTCCTCTGTGCCCTCCATCCTCTCCCCCCCGTCCTGCTCCGTGCTCATTGTCTCCTCCATCCTCCCCCGTCCTCCGTTCTCCCCCCATCCTCCTCCATGCTTACCCCCCTCCCCCGTCCTGCTCCATGCTTCCCCGTCCTCCCCATGCTTCCCCGTCCCTCCCCGTCCTGCTCCATGCTTCCCCGTCCTCCATGCTTCCCCGTCCTCTGTTCTCCCCCCCCGGTCATCCTCCATGCTTCCACCGTTCTCCCCCCCATGTCCGCTCCATGCTTCCCCGTCTCCTCCATGCTTCCCCGTCCTCCGTTCTCCCCCGTTCTCCTCCATGCTTCCCCGTTCCTCCGTTCTCCCCCCCGTCCTGCTCCAGCTTCCCCCGTCCACCGTTCTCCCCCCCCGTCCTGTTCCGGCTCCTTGTCCTCTCCTCCATCATACTCACCCCTCCCCGTGCCATCGCTGAGGGTCCCTGCAATCCTGCGTTCTCCGTCTTCCTGCAGCTCTCCGGCACTGGGGCGGTGACGTAATCCCGCTCATTAAGGCCATGAATATGGAAGCCACGCCCATGGGAGTGGCGTCGCGTCCATATTACATGACCTTAATGAGCGGGTATTAATCACCGCTCAGCGCTGGAGAGCGCAGACCCGGGGGAGAATGCAGGATTGCAGGGACTCAGCGATGGCACGGGGAGGGGTGAGTATGATCCCAGCCACCGGCTCCTGGCACCATAGTTTGGGGAACTTTCCCCACGGCACACCCGACCAAGTGTCGCGGCACACTAGTGTGCCGCGGAACACTGGTTGAAAATCATGGTAGAGAGACAGCGAGTGGGGGGGCCCGGTGCAGCCTGCGGACCTCAGGTTTTCAGCCCCACGGCTGTCTCGGTCCGCGGGCCGGACTGAGACAACAAGAGGGCCGGATGTGGCCCGCGGGCCGCACTTTGCCCAGGTCTGTATTATACAGTAATGTGCCCCAGCTGCTGCAGACAGGAGACTGTACAAATGTATTCTTTTGATGCCACCATGACAGCACCATTTACTTCTTCTCCCAGCCAATGCCATTCCCAGGTTTCCCCTAATAATAAAAACACTTGCACTTGCCACGTCTCTGTGTTGTCCTATGTTAGTAGATACAGTGAACTCACTAGACGCTTCCTCTTTTGTGCTGAGTAGGAAATTCCTGTAGAACGGATCTGTGACAAATTCTCCAGGGAGAAACGCGAGTATCTCTGTGGCTCCAAACATCTCTGTATAATGGTCCAATTGTAAATGTCTTAATTTTTAAATTTTGTTTCCTTACATAAAAAATCTCTAACCATGTATTATTTAAATGAGAATAAAAAATTCACAAAGGTCTTCAAGCGTCAGACATCTCAAAAAGTGGTCTACTTGCACATTCTAGCCTATCATTGCTCAGCTTTACTTTTTTTTCAAGATCAGTTTAAAAAAAAAAACCTGACAGCTGATCATTGGTGCCCGATCCACGGGCAGCATGAATCACACACTGGCTACATGATTTCACCATATATACTTCATTCTAAAGCGCTGCAGTGTTTCAGAGAAAACAAAGTTTAATAGCTTCCGGGGACCAAGTTTGGGCAGATGGGTTCTGACGGCTTCTCCTTGCCCACTACCCCGGACTGATAGGTCTCTTCAGTACACGCACGCAGGGAGAAATCTATCCTCCAGGCCAGCGGGGAAAGGAGAAGCCACCAGGGAACCCCCTGTCCTACAAGTCTCCGGTGCGCCTTGGTGTCTGGCAGCTATTAAAGGGGTTTGGCACTATGTGGACAACTCCTTCTCAATCGGCACATTTGCCCCCATAAAATAGCAACACTTACTCAGTGCTGGGGGCCATTCCAGCAGTATCGGCATTCGCTCTCCCAGGACCAGTTATTACATTGTTATGTCTTGCGAGCCCTATGCCTTCACTCTCCCGACGTCGGATGGGTCAGACATCAAGAGGAAGTCAGAGCTGTGGCTGGCCGCTCTCTTCCTCTTGATGTCTCATACAAGGCGGGTAGAGTGAAGGTGAAGGCCCTGGGCCTGGAGTGCAAGTGCCGACACTGCTGGAATGGCGACGGCACTGAGTATAAGTGTTGTTATTTACGGGGGCAAGCGTGCTTATTGAGAAGGGGTTGTCGGAGTAGTAGAGAACCCCTTAGGCCATGTTTTATCTGAAATGTTGCAGCATTTCAGGGTTAAACATATATGGTTTGAAAGCATCCAGCCAGTGTCTGGAGCAGCAATTCAGCTGTCAGGTTTTCCCTTTAAAAAAAAGAAAGCCACATGTGATTGGTTGCTATGGAAACAAGGCCTTCTTTATTACGGTTTTGATACATAAAGTCCACGTAAGCCCCAATTCAGTAGACTAAATGCACCACCGTGCTTAAAGAGGCCTCCTGGAGCTAGATAATACTAATACCACCCAATATTCACAAAACATGCAGTGCTGATCCCTTCTTGAAATTCTTGGGCTTCATTTCATTGCAGATCCCGTTCTGCATTAGCACAGAAGATCAGCAATGTAACACGTCACACACAATTAAATGCCAAGCACAACAAACAACCTTGAATGCCTCACTTAGTGAAAGCCCATGGGTGTGAGGATAGCGCAGATTAATATTCAGATACAGTGTACATTTTTATTTTGTGCCAATTGGCCTGCGGCATGGTGATGACAAATGTGTTTTTCCAGCATGATTATATTCAAATTAGAAACAATGTTTATTTGGGCCGTTGTCTACATATTCCACACTTATAAAAGGGTGAGAGCGGATGATAATTCTTCTGGCATGTTATGTTACAAAATCACCACAATCTCGTGTGACATGTAATAGTCGTGGAGTGAAGGTAGCAATGTTTATGCTTGGTTTACGTAACAATGCAGATTTCTAAGAATATCAACAAAAATTGTAAGCAATAGATTATTTTGCTTTTTACACCATCTACAGCACAAAATATATTTTGGTTTATTGCGCTTGAAATAAAAAGTAATTTCGGCAAGAAGATAAAAAAGACGTTAGTAACTTTATGGTTTGATAGTAGAGATGATTTCAAATGTAATCTTTAATGACGCAAGCAATGGTACATGCCTGGAACTCAGTCAACCAGAGTCAATGTACTTTTTCAGGACCATTGGCTGCATGAATAATGGGTTTTGAATATAAATTATGTTAGTGCGGATGTGAAGATGGAAATTTAGTTAAATGTCGACTACACAATGATATTGTCACGCTGTCTAATGATATGTATAAAATGTCAGTAAACTATTAATACAGGAACAACACTCTATACAACAACTAGTATAGCAACATCAGCATGTAAGTATAGAATAGATTTACCTGACACGATATCTGCTGAACTCAGGGTTAATCTTGAGGACCTTGATGAGCTGAACAGGAAAGAGGTGGACCGGATCAAAACCTGACCCTAAACTGGGGTCCTAACTAATCCCTCCCCTTGGAGGTACTGATAATGGTTCAGAGGTCCAAGTCTCCAACCTAACCCTGTCTCCTATCAGACCCTGAACCCTGTAATCAGTCCTAAGAAGGATCCTGACTACCACCAAAGGGATATGGGCTGATCTCAGCTAAATACACAATTAGACATATAAGACAGACAGGATAACACTCGCTTGCATACACACTCAAACACCAAAGGAACATAAATGGTCTGGGAAATAAACTCTAACCAAGTTGAGCTTAGAACAACTAAGGAGCTCACAACTAAAGTCTATACAGATTCATTCCTATCTGTGGTCTGCATAAGGTTTCACTGGCAACTCCCAAGAACAACCAGGAATTTAAAGGAAACCAATCAACAAATAATCAATTGCAGCCGGGAGAAACTGCACCCAGTCCAGCACCGAGCACAGACAGAATTAACTCCCTACCCTGCCAAACACAAAGAAACAGCAGCTCAGCGGGTGAGAAGTCAAAATGTGCAACCGCGACGATCTTCGTGGCAATGCACACATGACAGTACCCCCCCTTCTACGAGGGCCTCCGGACCCTCAGGGCCAGGCCTGCCCGGGTGAGTTCTGTGGAAGGTCCGACCCAAAACGATCTGCATTAACATCAGACGCGGGGACCCACGTCCTCTCCTCTGGACCATAACCCCTTCCAATGCACCAAGTACTGAAGGGACCGGCGATTCAACGTGAGTCATGATCTTTGATACTTAAAATTCCAAGTTACCATTGACCAACACAGGAGGAGGAGGTAGAGGTGACGGTATGACTGGTGCCACATACCTTTTAAGTAATGACTTGTGGAACACATTATGAATTTTAAACGTAGGAGGGAGGTCCAGACGAAATGCCACAGGATAATTATGGAACTGATCCTGTACGGCCCGATGAATCTGGGACCCAGTTTCCAGGAGGGCACTTTAAGTTTTATATTCCTGGTAGACAACCATACCAGATCGTTCACATTCAGATGGACCAGAAACTCTCCTCCTATCAGCCATACGTTTGTAACGGTTCCCATCGCACTCAGATTATTCAATACACTCTCCACACAGAAGAAGTGACGACGAGAAACGCTCCTCCTCAGGAACCCCAGAAGGGCCCCCCCCATTGAAAGTACAAAACTGGGATGGAAAACCATATGCCCAAAAAACGGGGACTTACCAGTGGACTCGCTCCGCCTGTTGTTAAGAGCGAACTCTGCCAGAGGCAAGAAAGAAAGACCAGTCCTCTTGATTCTCTGAGACAAAACACCGGAGATATGTCTCTAAGCTCTGATTCAGACGCTCTGTCTGACCATTGGTCTGCGGATGAAAAGCGAGGAAAATGACAATTGCATCCCCCCACGTAAACAAAATGCCCTCCAAAATTGGACACAAATGATGACCCCCTATCTGACACCACATCAGAAGGCAACCCATGAAGTCTAACGATCTCCCTAATGAACACCTGCGCCAGAGTTTTAGCATTAGGGAGTGCAGGAAGAGCAACGAAATGTGCCATCTTACTGAACCTGTCAACAACCACCAGTATGACAGTATTCCCTGACGACGGAGGAAGGTCCGTAATGAAGTCCATAGATAAATGAGTCCATGGACGCTCCTGAAGTTTCAAGGGTAAAAGGGTCCCAGACGGACGGGTATGAGGGGTTTTAGAGCGAGCACACACCCCACATGACGCGACAAAAGTTATAACATCTTTATTAGCATTAGGCCACCAAAACCGGCGAGAAAGGAGATCTAAAGTAGCCTTACTCCCTGGATGTCCTGCTAGAGCAGAATTATGATGTGCCTCAATAACCTTTTGTCTCAACAGATTTGGGACAAACAGTCTCCCTGGAGGTCCTGCAGGGGCGTCCCCCTGAGCCTCAACACCTCCTCCTCAAGCTCAGAAAAATACAGCCGACACTACCACCCCCTCCTGAAGGATAGGACTCGGGTCATCCGTTTCCCCGGCCCCTGGGAAACTGCGAGGAAAAGGCATCAGCCTTTACATTCTTAGACCCCGGGCGATAAGTGACGACAAAATTAAACCTGGTAAAAAACAACGACCATCGAGCTTGTCTGGAATTCAGACGCTTAGCGGATTCCAAATACAACAGGTTCTTGTGATCAGTAATAACGGTAACCGGGTGGACTGCCCCCTCCAAAAAGTGACGCCATTCTTCAAAAGCTAACTTAATGGCCAAAAGTTCCCTATTGCCGATATCATAATTCCTTTCGGCGGACGACAATTTCTTAGAAAAGAAAGCGCACGGATGCCATTTACCAGGGGACGGACCCTGGGACAATATAGCACCCACCCCTACGTCAGACGCATCCACCTCCACAATGAACGGCTGAGATGCATCTGGTTGGATGAGAACGGGTGCCGAGCAAAACATTTCTTCAAAGAGGAAAAGGCTTGGCAAGCTTTGTCCGACCATTTAGAAAAATCCGTCCTTTTCTTGTCATGTCAGTGAGAGGTTTGACGACAGATGAGAAATTACAAATAAATTTCCGGTAGTAGTTATCCAAACCCCAAAAAACGCTGCAGAGCCTTAAGATCCCCTGGCTGATCCCATTCAAGCACTGCTCTCACCTTTTCAGGGTCCATACGGAAACCGGAGGCTGACACCAAAAAAACCCAAAAACTGAAGTTCCTGTACGGCAAATACACACTTCTCCAGTTTGGCGTATAGTTTATTGTCTCGCAAGATCGCAACACCTGTCTCACATGCTCCTGATGAGACACAAGATCTGGCGAGTAAATTAAAATGTCGTCCAAATATACAACCACAAACAGCCCCACAAGGTGACGAAAATGTCATTAACAAAATGTTGGAATACTGCTGGTGCAGTAGTCAGACCAAAAGGCATGACTAGGTTCTCATAATGTCCCTCCGGCGTGTTAAACGCCGTTTTCCACTCATCCCCCTCTTTTATCCTAATCAGATTATACGCCCCCCCTGAGATCCAATTTAGAAAACCATTTGGCGCCAACAATTTGATTGAAGAGATCAGGAATAAGAGGGAGTGGATACGGATCTCGAACAGTAATCCGATTAAGTTCGCGGAAATCCAAGCAAGGGCGTAGGCCTCCATCTTTCTTCTTCACAAAGAAGAACCCCGCGGCTACTGGGGAAGATGAAGGTCTAATATGCCCTTTGGCCAGACTTTCAGAAATATAATCTTTCATAGCCTGCCTCTCAGGACCAGAAAGATTATACAACCTAGCTTTAGGCAACTTAGCATCAGGAAGGAGATTAATAGAGCAGTCATACACGCGATGAGGAGGCAACTCCTGACACCCCTCCTCAGAGAAAACATCCCCAAAATCCTCCAAAAAAGGAGGCAATGTACTAGGCACGACCGCACTGATGACTGTGTTCATGCAGTTGCTTTTGCAAAACTCACCCCATTGGCTTATTTCTCTGGACTGCCAATTAATCACAGGGTTATGTTTAACCAACCAAGGAAGTCCCAACACAATGGGAGTAGGTAGACCCTCCAACACATAACAAGATAATTGTTCCCTATGTATTGCCCCTACCCGAAGGTCAATGTTATGAACCTCATGAACAAAGCTACCTTGGCCGAGAGGCCTGGCGTCAATGGAGAATATAGGGATCGGTTTGACCAATACACTCAGATGCATACCTTGAGCCTGAGCAAACTGAGCGTCAACCAGATTAGCCCCGGAACCACTATCAAGAAGAACAGACAATCTCTCCACTCTCGTACCAACTACCACCTCCACTGGTACAAGGAACTGAGAAGAACTGGCGGATGAAATACATACTCCCAGGTTGTCGTCCACCACACAACCTGGGATTAACAGTTTTCCGGCGACTTTTGGCTCAACAAGGCACGGGATGGACATTCTCCAACAAAATGTCCCTCTTTCCCGCAGAAAAAACATCTTCTAGTCCTGCGGCGTACCGCCAATCCCCTCCTACGAAATGATGTCCCTCCCAACTGCATAGGCTCATCCGAACAGATAAGGGGAACCTCAACATAAGGGACTTTAGTGGTAGGTGGAGAAACAACAGGGAGTGGGGTTACCTCACCCCTCTCCCGAAGCCGTCTATCAGTACGGATAGCTAAGGCCATAGCAGCCTCCAGAGAAGGAGGAGACTCATACTGAGCCAAAACGTCTTTTAATTTATCAGAAAGCCCATGACAAAACTGGCTCCTAAGAGCTGGGTCATTCCACTGAGTATCTGTGGCCCATCTACGAAACTCAGAAGCAAATTCCTCTGCCGGACGATCTCCCTGCTGTATCTTACGTAATTTTGTCTCAGCAAGAGAGACCCGATCTGGGTCATCATATACCAATCCAGGGCAGTAAAAAATTGATCTACAGACAGTAGAGCCGGGGATCCCGGAGGAAGGGAAAATGCCCAGGATTGAGGGTCCCCTTGCAGAAGTGAGATAACAATTCCCACTCTCTGCTCCTCACTCCCTGATGATCGAGGCCGAAGCCGAAAATACAATTTACATGCCTCCCGGAAGGTGAAAAATTTGTCTCGCCCACCAGTGAACCTGTCCGGGAGAGCTACTTTAGGTTCAACTCTGGTTTGCTCCAGGGGAGACAAAACTTTGGACTTAATGTCCGTCAGCTCCATGGATAATCCCTGCAACTGCAGAGCCAGCTGGGCTACTGGATCCATGGTAACTGGAGATAATTTTTATGGCCAGTGAAAATGTCACGCTGTCTAATGATATGTATACAATGTCAGTAAACTATTAATACAGGAACAACACTCTATACAACAACTAGTATAGCAACATCAGCATGTAAGTATAGAATAGATTTACCTGACACGATATCTGCTGAACTCAGGGTTAATCTTGAGGACTTGATGAGCTGAAACTCGAAAGAGGTGGACCGGGATCTAACCTGACCCTAAACTGGGGTCCTAACTAATCCCTCACCTTGGAGGTACTGATAATGGTTCAGAGGTCCAAGTCTCCAACCTAACCCTGTCTCCTATCAGACCCTGAACCCTGTAATCAGTCCTAAGAAGGATCCTGACTACCACCAAAGGGATATGGGCTGATCTCAGCTAAATACACAGATTAGACATATAAGACAGACAGGATAACACTCGCTTGCATACACACTCAAACACCAAAGGAACATAAATGGTCTGGGAAATAAACTCTAACCAAGTTGAGCTTAGAACAACTAAGGAGCTCACAACTAAAGTCTATACAGATTCATTCCTATCTGTGGTCTGCATGAAGGTTTCACTGGCAACTCCCCAAGCAGACAACCAGGAATTTAAAGGAAACCAATCAACAAATAATCAATTGCAGCCGGGAGAAACTGCACCCAGTCCCAGCACCGAGCACAGACAGAATTAACTCCCTAGCTGCCAAACACAAAGAAACAGCAGCTCAGCTGTGAGAAGTCAAAATGTGCAACCGCGACGATCTTCGTGGCAATGCACACATGACAGATATGATGAAAAACAAGCCACAATCTTGGGCTTCATTTACACTAAAGAGTTTTGCTAGCTCTTCAGACAGAGTTAGCAAATGTTTGCATTCCCCATGATATTACAATTATTGCACATCTTTTTTTTTAACTCAACATTATGTTATTCCTAGAACTCTATGAAAAAATTGACAATTCGATAAATATTACTAGTTCAAGATGTGTCCCAGTATGACACTGTCCAATTAATGCTTGTTTAGCGTAACACCCCATTGACAAAGGGAAGTCAATGTATTTATAAATGCACAGGAAAAATAAAAGAGGAACAGCACTATACATAGTTCTAAGAAAATATATTCCAGAATTGTTATTTCATGGGGTGTCACACACACACTTCTCAGCACGTGACGTCGGGTGCGCCTGCAAGGATTAATTCATCTCCTCTCACTCAATCCAACACTTAACCTCGGTTCTACGCTATAAAGTGAGGATAAATCACACCCGGACATAGTTCACACACCCCGGTTACTTAACACACTGCCACCACTCACCAATTCACAGGATGATGAGTCCCTGAAATATATATATTGCTGACAGACATTCAAAAAGGGCCACTCACTGAAAGGCTATGGATTCTTTGGAGCATAAAATTACCAGACTTATTAAAGTTTTTAAGCTTTAATATAAAAAATACAGTACGTACAGGGAAAGATATAAAAAGGTAAAGATAAAACTACACACAAATATGAAAACGGTTATGAAATAAAAAGGGGAAAATAGCAGAAATGCCTATTGTTCTTCTGTCTTGTTGGAGGAAGGAGAAAATGATTTATGGATCACAGGCAACCTTCACTTGTGGACAACTTTATTTTGTGCCACCCAGCTTTTTACCTGACCATAGGCTCATATTTCTAGGATGACCCGGATCGGCCAATTTAAAAGTTGCTGTTTGTGACTCAACAATGGGCTAATTTATGGTCTTGCATTTCAAATATCCTGTGTCTCTCCCACTCCGCTCTATACATTAAATAGGAAATATTCCAAGAGTTGCAGACCATTTGTTTCCCTTTGAAGCTCAGGGTCCAGGAGCTCAGGTACCATGTTTGACACCTTCAGCAAAAGCCCCTTTGTGTTTGCAATATAGATATATCCAGTTTCACCTTTTTGTCAACTAAATGTAACTTTACTATTGTAATACTTTTCCCGTACTGATTATGCAAAGGAAGGACAGGACTGTAGTAGTGACCTGTATTCCTGTGGCAGCTGTGTCTAGTCCTTCCCCTACATGAAACAATACAGCTTCTTTCAGGGCTGATATATAGCATTCTATAATGCTGTATATAACTCTCAACCTGACCTGTAAAATAAGAAAAATAACTTTTATTATACTCACGCGGTCCGGTCCGAGGAGTGTCAATGACCTTTTCCAGCACCTGTGCACTGACTTCAGTACTTTGCTCTGCCACACAAAACAAGAAGGAGGATGACAATTGTCACCCCTTGGACCAGACCACCCGCAGGTAAGTACAATAAAAGTAATTTTTCTTCTCTTACAGGTCTGGTTGGGGGCACATATACAGCATTATACAATGCTGTATATCAGCCCTGAAAGGTGATGGCTGTATCTCAAATCGGCCAAACCTGGTAACAGGTTCGCTTTAAGTCCCTATACTATTAGTCCAAGATACATTGGAAGTTGGTATTAATCTTTACACATGGCACGTTGAATCCCCACTAATATTGCTCCATTTTAGAAATTTCATAGATGCCAGGTGGGTCAATTAAACCTGCCCAGTTGCGTTTACTTGAAGATGGTGAAGGCTTGAACAGTGAGCGCTTATTTCTCTGTGAACTCTTGCCAATTGCATAGCTGTAGGATTATATGTGACATCTCAAATCCTGGTCTTGGTCAGCACATTTTAAAATCGTGTCTCTTGGCCAAGATGAGCATAGTTTATGTTTATTTATTTATTCAAAAACAACATAGAAACCGACAAATGCAAAAATAAGGAACCACTTTTCAACAAAATAAACAAATATTTGCAAAATAAACTTACTAAACAATAATTGCTGGACAAATCACAAAGTTTACTGATAATGAACGGAGAATTTCATCTTTACACTTTGTTTTACAATAATCTTTATTGGTAATTTTAAAATAAAAGGAAGGATAAAGGGTTACAAGGGAATAGGGAAAAAGGAATGGAAAGGGATAAATGGAAAAAAAAGAGAACTCAAATATTCAGTACAAATATATACAGAAAAAAAAAAGAAAATACTATATAGTATAATTATCCTTATACTTATATAGAACAGAACATACAACAAACAGTACTACCATCTTTACACTTTGGATCTGAAAACACTGCTTTATTAAAGCAGTAGTTTTAGGTAAAGGTTCAGAAGAAAAACAGTCGTGACAAGATTAACACTTTCTTGCTGTGATAACTTTTGTTCTTAATTTTTCAACAATTGTCGTCAATGCAGGCTCTATCTTTAGTTTATAGTTCTCTCTGACCTAGTGTACTCATACACATTATATGTAGACTTGAAAGATTCCTGCTGTCCTGTCTTTATGTAGCACAGCAACATGGCAGACATTATATTGCAGTACTGAGCACTGTAGCTGTTAATCCAGCACTGGTGTGAGATTTAACGCTTTCTAGAAAGGCACATCACTGTCTCTCATCTTCTCTAATACAGTGCTTCCCCCGTCTTGTCTATAGACTTCAAAGAGCAGCCGTTTCCTCCATGAGCTCGCATTTCTTAACTTCTTGAGCAAGACAGATTTTAGCTGTGTGTCAGTGAATGATTAGTTCAAAAGTCAGTAGAAGGGGAAAAGGTGGCTCATAATTGGAGAAAGAAGATGATGTCACCGATAAGCTATATTACAGCATTTCTTATATTTGCTTGAATATGGGATTTATGCAAAGTTTGCTAAGATAATAAAGACATAAAGTGCATTACACATATAATCATAGTTTCATATAAGTATTTATTATATGGTTTGAAGGGGTTGTTCACTACTGGACAAACTTTTTGGTTGATCAATTTATAGCACAATACAAACAATGTATACTCAACTCCCACAGCGGCGCCTTTCCAGCAATGTCAGGGCTGCAGTTCCCGGCAGGTGGCATTGTTATGTCACATGACCACTGCAGCCAATCAGTTGCTACAGATAGGCTGTAGATCATCAGTATTCCATCAGAATGAACTTTCCAATCTGACAAAATAGTACAAGTAAAACTAGTCAGTGGGCTGATTGGCTCAGGCAGTCACATAAAACAATAATGTTACAGCACCCACCGATACTGCTGGAATGGCGCCGCTGTGGGAGGTGAGTGTGTGGCCCAGCTGCGCTTGGTACACATGTTTCCTGGAGAATGCACAGAAAGGTAATTACAAAACCTGATATTCATTCACACTCATACTTCCCAGTATTGCCACCAGAGGGAACCTTAGACTATTTAAGGGTGTGGGAGACGTAGCAGTGATCATAGTCAGGAGCTTTTGTCTGAGCTGTGCGAGTTCAGACGTGAGGAGATTTCCTGTCGGATGAGACAGATAACGAAAGATTGCAAGCTGTTATCTCAGAACAGATTGACTGCTAGTACCCTATGCATGTGGAAAGTGACTCTCGGAGCGAGCATGAAATCAGTCTGACGGAAGGTCCTGATAGCCACTCTGGACAGAGTCTTTGAAGGAAAAGAAGGAAGGGGACTACAGTTGTCAGAACATCGAGTTAACTGAGAAACGGTCAGTGAGCTGTGGAAGGAAAGAAGCTGATGACTACACCTACTTATGCTTATGTTAAGGGTGAGAGTAGGGCGACGGGCGAGTGGTGAAAAGAAGACGAGAGAGTGACATAGGTGACATAGCACCTACACTTTGTTATCCGGACGCCGGGTCCGAAGCCTTGCTAGAACCTTCACGGCTAGTATTAGAAAACCGGAATCCCTGCTGGACTTTAGGTCGCAGAGGGTAGCCCTATAGTGCTGATACGTAACCGGGGTCAGGGAGAACAGGAGTCTGGCAGGTACCGCCACATAGACTTAGTTTTAGCCAAAAGAAGGCTCCACCACAATGTCGGCCGGGCGTAGCTGTTCTATACAGAGTTGAACTTCGCTTCAGGCAGGTTGGAAACTCACACATTAAGAAGTAAGGAGGCCTCTAACCTACTCAGTGATTACCTGGATGTGCATCCTCCACCCTGAGCAGCTTCCCGGGACATACCTGCAAATACCACCAGTAAAGGTATGGAAAGAGACTGATTTGTGTGTGTCTGCCTTATTACCCTGCACCGCCATATACTTAGAGGGACTAGTCTTACCTGTGGAAGACTTAACATCTTGCTGCCCAGTAACAACCCCTCTGAGGATTCACCTGCAGCGCTGGTCACCCTGATCAGAAACCACAGGTGGCGTCACAACTATTACTACAATCCCCTGTAAATATCCCCCTTTGAATGAGCGCCAAGGGCAACGGACCGAGCTGTGCTACTTGTGACATTCCCCATAGACTTCAACGGGCTCGGTGCCGAGTACCCCATAAGCCCTGGTACCGTACGTGCGACTCATGAGCATACATTGTTTCTATTTTCTCTGAGGCCCTGATTTGATTAAGCAGGGATTATTAAGCAGTGGACAACTCCTTTAACAATTTAAAGAGTGCAGTAGAGTGGGAAGTCAGACTGTAAAAGAAAGCTGGATGTCTTAATGAGGACAGGAAGATGTTAAGCCTTTTGGCATGTCGCTGATGACTGTGGATATGATTTTGTTAACTAATGCTTATTTTTATATTGCTTTAAAGAAATGGCCCACACTTTATGTATCGCCTAAGGATAAAGCTGTGCCCTTATGTAAGAGTTCATGCAAGATAATGGGAGATGAACAAATAATGTGTGCTGTTTAGCAAGAAGCAAGGACACAGAGTATGTTGAAATATTTTTATTTATTTCACAGACTCAGTTCTTTCTGTTACTAATGATGGATGGATTTTTTTCCTGCTTTTATTTCTGAACCCAGCAGCTGATTTTTCTTTTGCTTTGCTCGCATGGGTGAGTATAGTGTCACAATTGTATGGAAAGCCTTTAAACTATTAGTAACTTACATTTTATATAGAGTTGGCATGCTGTTATTTCTTTTAGACTGAACATAACAAGCCTTTTACTAAAAGTTCTGCCAGCTGCACTACTAAGCTACAAAAATACCAATTCTGTCTCCAGCTATCCCATTCTAATGAATATATTCTGTACTGCAGGAAGTACAGAGCTGCCAGTACATGTACAGCACACCTTGTAGATAGATTTCTACCATTGTTTGCATCGCACTAAGGACAGGGTCCCATGGTTTCTCTATTACAGATCTATACACTGTGTGCAACAGTATGGTGGTCAGGGCCGTATTTGCCACTAGGCACTGGAGTGCATGTGCCTATGGCGCCGGGCTGCAGGGGGCGGCACCAAGACAGGAAAGAAATTTTTATTTTTTATTTTTTTTTAACCTTCCCTCCGTTAGACAATCCAGGAAATCTGTTGTCTTTTCAGAATGGGAGGGGCAGGAGGGGGACGCACCTCCATATTCACCTCAACGCAGGGAGCTGACTGACCCAGTAAGTAGTGGCACTGCAACTTCCGGGGTCAGAGAGGTCCCTGCATCCAAGGTGCTGCAGTCTGTACATGTGAGGAGGATGAGATCATCTCTCGCTGCAGACATCAAAGCAGCAACAGAGGAGGAGGAGAAAGACGAAATGGGAGGAGGACACAGGAGCAGTTGAGCGCTCATAGAGCTGAAAATGGGGGGAGGCTGGTGACAAGGGAGGCTCCTGCTGTATACTGGTGAGAGGAGGCTGGTGACCGGGCAGGCTGTGCTACATACTGGTGAACAGGGGAGGCTGGAGCTGCTGTATACTGGTGAATGGGGAGGTTGGAGCTGCTGTATACTGGTGAACAGGGGAGGCTGGTGCTGCTATATACTGATGAACAGGGGAGGCTGGTGCTGCTATATATTGGGGAACAGGGGCGGCTGGAGATGCTATATACTGGGGAACAGGAGGCTGGGGATGCTGTATACTGGTGAACAGGGGAGGCTGGAGCTGCTGTATACTGGTGACGGGAGGCTGGAGCTGCTGAATACTGGTGATGGGAGGCTGGTGCTGCTATATACTGGTGACAGGGGAGTCTGGTGCTGCTATATACTGTTGACAGGGGAGGCTGTGCTGTATACTGGTGAATGGGGGGGCTGGTGCTGCTATACACTGGGGAACAGGGGAGGCTGGTGCTGTATACTGGTGAACAGGGGAGGCTGAAACTGCTATATACTGGTAAACAGGGGAGGCTGGAGCTGCTGTATACTGGTGAACAGGGGAGGCTGGTGCTGCTATATACTGGTGACGGGAGGCTGGAGCTGCTGAACACTGATGAACAGGGGAGGCTGGAGCTGCTATATACTGGTGAACATGGGAGGCTGGAGCTGCTATATACTGGTGACAGGGGAGGCTGGAGCTGCTATATACTGGTGAACTTGGGAGGCTGGAGCTGCTATATACTGGTGAACAGGGGAGGCTGGAGCTGCTATATACTGGTGAACAGGGGAGGCTGGAGCTGCTATATACTGGTGACAGGGGAGGCTGGAGCTGCTATATACTGGTGACGGGAGGCTGGAGCTGCAGTATACTGGTGATGGGAGGCTGGAGCTGCTGTATACTGGTGGACAGGGAAGACTGCTGCTATATACTGGTGAACAGGGGAGGCTGGTGCTATGCAGGCTGGGGATTTGAGGGAGGCTTTTATTGGCCCTATAAAGTAAAATCTACTTTCTTTAATATGCAAATGAGGGTGATTCGCAGCACTCTTATATTTGCATACTAAGGGTCTGTGCACACGTTGCGGATTGTGCTGCGGATCCGCAGTGGATTTGGCCCTGCATGTCATGTACAGTACAATGTTAGGCAATGGAAAATAAAAACCGCTGTGCACATGCTGCGGATTTTTCCGCGCGGATTTGGTGCGGATTTCAATCCGCAGCATGTCAATTCTTTGTGCGGAATCCGCAGCGGTTTTACACCTGCTCCAATATAGAAATCCGCAGGTGTAAAACCACAGGGGAAATCCGCACAGAAACCACGGAAAATCCGCAGTAAATCCGCAGGTAAAATGCATGTCATTTTACCTGCGGATATAACAATCCGCGTGGAAAAATCCCAAGTGAATCCGCAACGTGTGCACGAGGCCTAAAGCTTGTCTTTATTGTCAGCGCTCCATTAGTAAAAGTGAGTGCTGTCTAAAATCAGCTTGCAAGTCTGCGCTTTGTAACTGATTTTTCAGCCAAATCCTGATCCTTTCAGGATCCAGTTTTTGTCCATTCACTTTAATGGTGTCAGGAAGCAACCTGAAGTAACTGAATTCTACCTGACACCATTAAAGTGAATGGGCAAAAACTGGATCCTGAAAGGATCAGGATTTGGCTGAAAAACCTGATTTTGCCTGATTTGAAAAAAAACGCAAGTGTGAAACCAGCGACACTGGATGAGTGCAGCAGCGCGCTCCAAGTGTCAGTGTGGGTGCACACAATGTGTCAGCAGGCTCGCTCTGACGCCTGCTACCTGTCTGCTCTTGGCTTCCCTTTGAACACCTTCAGTAAAGAAGAGGGGTGAATGAGCAGACAGCAAGTCTCTATATCACTAGGCCTCTCCTCACTGACGCAATGTTTAGGTCACCTATTTTAATCTCTTGATGACTTTGAAAAGCTGAAAGTGATAAAAAAACGCTCAAAAGACTGAACCTGTGCGCAGCAAGCGCAGACGTTCATTGTTTTAGTGTTTAATTAGCCTTTTTAAAGCATTTTACAGAGTAGATCTGCCTTAAATATACTGTATGTCGTGTGCACAGACTCAGTGTGTGACGTCAGTAAGGGGCGCGACCACGAAAAGTGCCTAGGGCAGCGTGAAGGCCAAATACTGCCCTGATGGTGGCACATATTAAACCTAATACTGCAAGCATTGGAGATGACACATGAAGCCATAAGAAGAAAATCCTCTATATGCCTCCCTATAAAACAGGGAGGGCTGTATTGTATATACCTAAAATTTGAATCCATTATACCCTCTTATGAATGAACTCTCACATATAAAGTTTTTTTCTATGATTAGTAGGGATGAGAGGACCCATGGAAGTTCGGGTTCTGGTACACGAAACAAACTTTATTCCAAAGTTCGGTTCGGGTGTTAGAACTGTACCCGAACTTGATCCAGAACCCGAACCCCATTGAAAACAGTGAGGACTTTTGAGCTCCAACATCTCTTTCTCTCTGCAATGGACTTTTCCCCTTATCTCGGAACATTGCAACGGACTTCCCAGGAGAAGACCGTGTTTGACGTTTAGCACGGACACTAACTGTTCGGTACAAACCCCTACCTTTTAAGTTAGGATTCGCTCATCTGTAATTAAAATGGTGTACGCAGAGACATGCGTTTGCATGCAAACATGTACGCATGCGCCATTTCGCAGTGTCCGGCGAACGCAACATGTTGCATTTTTGAAGCATCAAAAATCCGTCAGTCATGCGCATGCGGATGAATGCGTCAAAACAACGCATTACTGTCTATGGGAACGCATTGGTACGCAATTACATGCGCATGGATGCGTTTGATTCGCATGCGGACTACAGACTGCGCATGTCCAGGAACTGATTACAGCAGCTGGAAATATCGAACGCGTGCGCATAAATAACACAAACGCATGCAAAAACGCATACAAATGCATGCAAACGCAGCGTTTTTTTGGCGTCATGCGTAAGATGATGTAGATAAAAAACCACTGCGTAAACATGCGTTTGTGTATGCAGATGATACGCTGCTCACATATACGCAAATATGAACCTAGCCTTACGAGTCTTGCAATATGACTTAGGATAAAAGCTAAAATGTAATGTGATTAAAAATGTAAGCCATCACTGGCAAGTGTAATAATATCCAGAGTTTACTAGATCCTTTTTAAAAGTATCCAAGATAGGTGATAGCATAGGAAAGCAGCACGCAAAACTTCAGACGTTAATAGCAGGTTATGCTCATGGCATGCACAGGTTGCACATCTGCGAGGGATGGCTTACATTTTGGAAAGCTACTACTTGTTGAGAAACTCACCGAGCACCTAATATGTGAGCTATTGAACTTTTCTTCTCTCTTAGCACTTTAGATGATAGTATACAAATGAAGATAGTAACGTATGCTAGTGCTATAGCCATAGTCCCCTAGCATGAAACAAGTTACTAATGATACTAACTACTTCCACATATCAGGGATATAAAAAAAATAGAGTATCAGCTCACCTCCGCAAAAAGAGATACAAATCGTTCTCCTTTCAACAATGTTCGGTACTTTCCAGGCCATTACCCTTGACTGAGTGCACCAAATAGAGAAAAAAAGTGTCCAGCACTGTAGGAAAATATACAAACTTGTATTTATTCAGTAACCATCTGAGTAAAAATTCATAAAAACTTAGTGGTGAATGAAAAAATAAACATATGGCATGCTTACGCATTTTTGACTCCAAAAAATAGATTAGGAACTTTTAGGAGTCTGAAAGACTATATGTGTATTTTTCATTCCCTCACTTGGTTTTTATGAATTTTGACTGCGATAGTTATTCAATAAAGACAAGTTTTTACCTTTTGCTACAGCATCGGACACTAACTTTTTTCTCTATTTGGTGCACTTAGTGAGGTTAGGCTGGCTTCACACATCCGGCGGGCGCCTTGCGGCGCCCCGCATTTTCCCACAGCGCCGCATCTGAAAATCTGATGCGCCGCATGCGGCTTTTTTCGCATTGACATGCATTAGCGCCGGATGGCGCCGCATGTCAATGCGTTGCATGCGGTTTTGTCCGGATGCGGCGCAAATGTACATTGCGGCGTCCGGAAAAAACGCTGCATGTAACGTTTTTTTTTTTTGCCGGATGGTTGCTTATCTCTCCAAGCATCAGCAACCATCCGGCAAAAAAACGCATTTTGGGCGCCGGAAGTGTGAAAGCTTTTCACATGCGGCGCTGCGGCAAAATGCCGGGGGCGCCGCCAGGCGCCCGCCGGATGTGTGAAAGAGGCCTTAGCCAATAGAGACAGGTTTTTACCTTCTCCTTCGGTTCCAGCCGGCAAAATTTTTCTCTATGTGGCACATATCAAGAAGCCCATCTCGTCGTAATAAAGCATTTGTGTGTGAGTGCACATTGGGTATAATTGGTATTTGGTGACATGCCGATTGACTATGACTTTTATCGGACATGCTAGCAAATATTACAGCGATGCTAATAAACATCACTCTCTTCATTTGTATTCTGCCATTTCTACTCTCTCTCATGTCCTGCAATTTCTGTAATAATTTGTGATTGCTTTTGCAATTAATTCATACATCAGATTTCTCATTTTCTTTTGTGTAGATTCTTCTCTTAATTTTGTCTATTTGTCTTTCATTGATGATTCAATAATTACAATTTATAAGGACCTTTTTGGTCTGGCATATTTTCTCTATAGAGCAATTGTGCATAATAATGTGAATTGGACCCCCGAGAAGGTAGGTGATTATAATTGGGGTCATGTCAGTGAAGAGTATTGTACACGAGGCAGCATGAACCAGACATATCTTTTGCGATTCATGAATCCACCACAGAGACTTAAATAAATTGTTAAAGTTGCAAGCTATAACAGCAAGCGCACACGCCGTGTTCTCCTCTGACCCTTGGTCAGCAGCAGGAGCTTGTGGAGCTGTTATCTGGCAGCCCCTGGGAGCTTCAGAGGTCATTGGAATAAAATGTGTTCTAGAATGAAAAGGTAAAATTCCTTGATTTGCCAAGTACAGTGAATCTGGTGGCAGTTGCACCATTTGAAAGAGGAATAGAGTTTTCCTTCAATATTTCCTGTAAAAGTTGACTACCAATAAAGTTTCTCTTACAGCAGTTTCAACGGGATGCAAGCAATTACAGGGTTCAGCCTTTTCTCTCTCAGCAACCCTTCATGTCAAGTGATTGCTCAATTATTTTCCAACAGAAAGCAGCAGCATTTTTTTTCACATTTATATCAAGGTATTCATTATACACTGCCGACGTTTCACCTTCTCAGAAAATTCAAGGGTAAATGCAGTAATTTAGCCTTTACTTTAAAACTTTTTTTTTTTTGCCTGTGGTCAATGATTTCATTTTAGTTTGCACAATGTTCCTTTTATTTGTTCCAATATTTCATCTCAAATGTTGCTCAAAGTATCCCACAATAAATGTATTTTTCTTCAAGGTCTGTACAGTTAACGAGACCTGCGTACCCACATAGGCAAACATTTATGGGGGAGTCAGGGGAACATAGCTGTCGGACAACAATTACTCTTTGTGAATAGGCCACTTTTAACTAAAACTTCACTTTGGGACTGGATAAAACCATACAAAATGTACTAGAGAGCAAATTTACAATATCTGAAAAATAGGTTCCATTATTTCTGTGTGGTGACCTATTTTTAGTTCAGGATTTTGTCTTATTTGTGGCAAGAGCACAAGATGCAGTGTCAGACTGGGTTGGCAAAAATTCACCAGTAACATTAATTCTTGGGGCCACTTTTCATCTACAGGTGCTTCTCACAAAATTAGAATATTATCAAAAAGGTAATTTATTTCAGTTCTTCAATACAAAATGTGGAACTCATATATTATACAGAGTCATTACAAGCAGAGTGATCTATTTCAAGTGTTTATTTCTGTTAATGTTGATGATTATGGCTTACAGCCAATGAAACCCCAAAAGTCATTATTTCAGTAAATTAGAATACTTTATAACACCAGCTTTAAAAATTATTTTAAAATCCAAAATGTTGGCCTACTGAAATGTATGTTCAACAAAAAAAACTTTTTAGAAAAAATCCAGCACACAGCAGTAGAATCCAATGGCCGTGCATGGAAATAAGTTCGTGTTAGCAGCAAATGAGTGGTATCAAAGAAGGAAAGGTATCCAGCAAAAGATCCATCGGTGAATAATTATTTAAAAACAGAAATCTTTACTGTATAACATGATAAAAATTATGGTATAAAATCATTAGTTTCGAAAAAATGCAAGTAACTCAGGAAACTCATGGCCTTACGTGTTTCAAACCGACTGGTTCTTAATCATAGTTCAGAGACTATGAACTATGATTAAGGATCAGTCGGTTTGAAACCCCACAAATATGAGCCCCACTTTCCACCGCTACAGGGCAAGTGGGAAGAGCCTGGAAAATCACCAGAATTGGCGCATCTACAATAATAGATAAGCCTTTTCTGCGTAGCTGCGGATGCTATTTTTATGCTGGGGGCGCAATATCCATGGCCTCTTACCAGCCTGAGAATACCAGCTCCCAGCTGTCTGCTTTAGCAAGGCTGGTTGTAAAAAATGGGGGGGAGCCCATGCCGTTTTTTAAAAAAAAACTATTTATTTAAAACAGGAGCTGGCTAACGAATACTCCCATCAGCCGCTCCTGCTCCCGCTGTTATTAGCGGCAACAGGCGTCGGATGATGGGAGCAGTATTCCCATCTGCTGACACCAGTGACCGGAGGTAAACTTTATACCTCCAATCACAGCTGAACGCTCATGCTGTCTTTTAACAGCGTGGGAACCGCAGCTCTCTGACCAGCGGGGATGGTTTCACCGCTGATCAGAAGCGATGTTTGCCGCACTGTCATGCACATGCCAGCGTGGCAAACACTGGATGTTCGGGCCCTCCATTTAAGTGAATGGGGTCTGGGTCCGGGTAATGTTCTGGTACCTGATCCCGAACTTTTTGTAACTGTTCGGTCGAACATCCGGTTGTCCGCCCATCTCTAGTAATGACTCTATATATGAGTTTCACTTTTTGTATTGAAGAACTGAAATAAATTAACTTTTTGATGATATTCTAATTTTGAGAGAAGCACCTGTAAATCCAAAAATTACTTGAGCCTAGTACACAAATTTACTTTTGCTTTCATGTAATATTAATTTGGCTAGCTTGTTTAGTGAATGATTAGATTATACCTTTTTCTTCAAATTGTTAATCAAGTGTAATAGCACTGCTCATTAGCACTCCTTCAGAGTGGCCTACCTACCATAAGATTCTCCTGTTATACTGTGGACCAGTCCAAGCCTGACAACATGTTATAGTCCATATCAGGCCAGTTAGATTAGGTTTATAAAATGGACATACCATATTGTTGTTTTTATGTATTTTTCAATAAAAGGTTGTGCAAAATTACTAAAACTGGTTTACTAATAATGTTCCAAATTTAGTTGATTTCTTTTAATGTACCAAATTTTCAGTTGCTCATGCAATTTGCTGAAGCTTAACTGTATATTTTAACCTGACTTACTATGATCCAATTATTTATGCAAAATTTTTGGCACATGGTGTACTTTTTCCCAGAGAAGTCACACCCATTTTGATACAAAATGTCCCTTGTGGAGAAAAAGTGTGTAAAACACATGGTGAAAAAGCTAAGCGTGTGAAGCAAATTAGGGCAGAATTCTGGGCAGCAAGCCCCACTGTTGTCAAAATATGACTTTGTATTAATGTATTTCCCAACAAAGTATCACACGGTAATATTTTTAATTTAATTGCAAGCTTGTCATCTCAGAATAGATCAAACCATAAGTAAAGATAAGGAAAGACTCGTCTATATATGATAAAAACTAAGTACTAGAAAACATTGCCTGGTGTTATGATGCGTTTAAAATGTCCTACTTGGCTTTTATTTCCAATTTTTTTAGGTAGTGAGTAAAAAAAAGCTACAAAAGTCCTTTTATAACAAATAATCTTTTTCAATCAATAGTTTTCTCAACCAGGGAAATGGCTTGTTCCGTTTGTCATGATTTATCAGGAATAAAAAATAAAATTTTAGTTGCAGGAATTTTTAGCTGTGACAAACCAACAGCATGTGGTCTAGAAGCCATATATATATAAGGGTACTCCTTCTTTCAGCCCCCCTCCTTTATCTCTTCAACTGAAAGAAGCTCTGCATGTGTCGCTAACACTGTGAGCTCCGGATAAAGAATCTCCCTTACAGCTCTTAGTTGAAGCTGCTGAAGATGAGCATTATCATTCCTTTCCCAAGATATCAGTTCCTGAGGTTTAGCTGAAAGAATAAAACTGTTGTATGAGGCATTCCATTTTGGAAAGTTATTATGGTCACTGCAAGCAAATGATTGCCCTTCTACCAGGTCTTTAGAGGCTTTGTCTCATGATGATCCCTAATACTACGTTGGTGGTGGTGTTTACTTCTGTGCAAACCATTGCAAAGAAGGAGCAGGGGAGCCACATAACCTTTGCATTGAAATTTGCACTTTCATTTGCAGCATCTTAAATTCACAGCTCCTGTCAATTTACGTTGCGGATATATTTCGCAGTGTGTGGATGAGATTTTAGGAAATCTCATGCACTTTGCTGGTACTGTAAAATGCACTCGATTTTCTGCAAATGAATGTGCAGATGAAAATCCACTATGTTTTTGCACTGTGGAGACTCTGACTAAAAGTGAGAGAATCACTTATAGGCTTGGTCCATGTGGAGACACAAGGATCAGTGGGTTCTCTCGTCCGCTGGCCTGGCTATCTTTAGAAAGACCACAAGGGCTCATCCCATTGAATGCCCACATTCCTTCTCAGTGGGCAGAACTGTACTCCGACAGCTCAGGGTGAGGTACCACACTCTGGTAAGACTTTATTGAGTCACCAAAAATCAACAGCATATGGTAGATTCCAATCAAAGATACAAGATTATCACTTGCACTGAGTCTCACCCTTCTGCTGGCTCACCAGGGATTAGAACCTCCATGACTTTGGGGCATACAGGGCCAGCTATCTCAGCCAGCAGCTCCTCGCTTTTGTCGGGCACCCACTGAGAGGAGGTAGCGGCAAGCTTATGAAGCTGACCGAGCACAGCAAGGTATGTGGCCAGGTGACCGGATTGTATAGCAAATCCCTCTGAATAGAGAAGCCACTTCAGGAAAAAGACACATCTTTTTCCTCAACTGGCTTCGTCTAGGAAAATCTCAGAGGGTCCGTTGTTTTCTTAAAGATACCATAGTTACATACCCTTTTGGTATGTTCACACTGAATCCACATGAAAAACTACTTTGAATACTCTTTTAAGTAATCTTTCTTTTTATTTTGATTGTAAAACAAGCCAATATTGCACATAGTCCCTTTTTTCCATGTGGAAAAGTAGCAACGTGAATTCTTTAGGTGCTTATTCTTGATAAAAAATGCTTTAAAATTGACTACGGAGTTAATTAAAGCTGTAAAATCATCTCAGACGCAAACACAGCGTCAAAAAAGCACACCAATAAAGTGCCGACAAAAATAGTTTTTGTTATAAGGGTTTTTTTAAAGGATTTTTTTCAGCAAGAAAAATCCACATAAAAATACTTCTGTGTGAAGATTCCTTTAGGGAAAAAAAAATCCATTAGAAATTGACATATTGAGCTTTTTTAAATCTACACACAAGAAAACTCACCAGAATATTGAAGGATATGCCTGCTTCTGTATTCAGCTGCAGCATAATTCTGCAGGTAAAATGTGATGATGTTTTTCCCCTCTGGATCTACCAAGCTGTATATTTCACTTCACTTAGGACACAATAAATGGTTATTTTTCTATTTCTGTGAAAGAAACAAAGGTATTGGAACATCATCGATGTACATACAATCACCATTCCTGAATATATGTTGTTGGTGAAGTCTAAAAGCAGGAATGTTAATATCAGTTGTTAGTGTAGGGCTTTAATTGCATATGTCGATCTTGTCTTATATTGATCTTGGATTGATGGTGGCAATAATTTGTATACATTCCTCAACACGGAAATTGCAGAACCAAGAAGCAAGAGTTGTGTAATTATGTAAATCTCTTGATATATACACTTGTTAATGATATGTAAATGATGAAAAAATGGAATCAAAACGTTTTGATTTATTCAGTATCGATTATGAACACTACAGAACTGCACACTTACAGCCCTTGACTGCTATCAGTGTCATTGTTTTAGGAATGTTCTGTCATTTTGAATGCACTGTGGCACGCAAATCATCAAGATCTGCTGCTGACAGCTCCCTTTTGCAATTAACAACCCAAGATGGGGTTTACTTGATGGGAGAAAGTGTAGACCAATGTGGCACGCTTAGCATGTGAGCTACATACCTGAAGTCACTTGATAACCACTGGAACTAGCAAGCTGTATCCTAATGGCATGTACATTGTACATTGCGCACTATAAAAAGTCAGCAAGCTGCAGCATATGCCCAAGATTTCACCAGATATGGACAACCCCTTTAACCCAAATATTTTCAAGGCAGTTCTTCTTTGGTTGGAACAATTATCATACCTATATTCAATATTTATTATTTTTGTTTAGGTTTGTACTAAATGCTCTGATCAACACAGTTTCTCTACTGTCATCCACAGAAAATACATCTGGCTCAATGTAAAGATCTAATATTTACTATGATATAAGCGATTTCCATGGAAACACTTGTTTGTATGGTGCCAGATATTTTTCAGTAGTATAATATGTGAAAAAGCTTGTGATTGTGTGAATATATTCACAAATACAAAACTTGGAGCAAAAACCAAAATGTGGAAAAGAGGATGAACAACAGCGTAGAAATATATTATTACATGAATTAGACATTAATCGCTCAGTATTTTGAGTACAATGGAATATACCTTTCGGTTTCTCCGTAGTTCCAATTATAGGTTACAAATAAATCTAAATATATAGCTTGGCTGAGATCTATTCTGGCTTATGTGCAGAGTATATGCAGTACTTGCATTTAGAAAAGCTACATTTCATCACGTTCAGCAAAACCACTTATGCACATAATAATTTTCTGCAAAACAGTATGTTACATAAAACAGCATAAAACAGCACTTAGTGCGAATTGATTGTAGTTTTCCTTAGAGAACTGACACTTCTTAAAATTTGCCTTAGGCCATAAAACATATGACAGTGTAGTACAGAAACAATTTCTGTGTTTTTCCAAATTTTTATCTGACAGTCCTAGAATATTACCAGTCTGGATAATTAGCTGGACATCTCCAACCGCTTGATGTTCCTCACTAAATTACTGCTTGTGAAAATCCTGCTATTCCTTAATCACTGACACAGGTTGCAGCATAGGCGGCGGTGTCTTCGCACTCAGTTTGCTGCAGAACTTGGTAATGGCTTTGTGGGCAGAATGGATGTTGGCAGTCGGCTTGTAGTATCATGAAGGCTGAATCTAAAAAGGGTGGTGTATCTGGTATAAATCTATGATGCTAATTAAATCATAAAATAGAAGATCTCTCCCTCTGTGATTTATGAAAAGCATGACGGGTTAGAAAAGAAATTAGAATATACTCAAAGTACAAGTACTACTCCAACTCATATTTATCAAAATCTAAATATCGGCTGCCTGTGTTAGTATAACTGTAAGTGGTAGACATTTATCATTCCTTACGCTGTAAATTATGACATTTTATTGTCGTAAATGCCTGAGTCAAATTTATTACTGTTTTATGCCATTTATTACACCATATTTAGTACATATGGGAAAATTTAAAAATATCAAGAAAAGGGGGCGTGAGTAACCTTTTGGAGTGAAGCGTGACATTTATGATTGCGGTTCTACATAAGTCTCGCAAAAGTTGCATCTAATCTACAGTCATAAAAAGGCTTGGAACAAATTTGCTTATGTTATAGCTCTCTGTAACAAATATAAGAAGTCGCAATTTGTGCAAAATTCTTCATTAACGTGAGACATTTGGCACATTGACTCCCTTTTTTTTTTTTTAAGACTGGGCAAGTGTACCAACTAACATTCATACAACATCTAAATTTGAGGCACAAATATTTTTTTGCATTGACGTACCACATTTGACATAATGTTTTGAGGCTCTTATGTAACAATGGGACGCGTATTACCATGAAAAAAAGTTTAGTTGGAGTAATTTTCACTGCTTTTATCAATAAAAAGTGACATTTGATAAATATGGAATGGCAGAGACGGAGTGAGCACACTAAAGGTTAGGCACAAATGTCGCAATTTTTGATAAATGTGGTTAGTCAAATTATGTTTAACATATTCCTTCTCGAGATGATTCTTTTCATTTTTATGCTTGAGTTTTCCATAATCAAATGATGGTTTCCTCAGCAATATGAGCCAATGGACGTCACGTGCTAAGACTGAATTACTTTTATTGACATAACTGATATTTATTGTATCCCTTGCAGCCTTTGCAAAACAGATCCGTTCAAAGTGTAAAGATTTCAAGGGCTGCTTTTGGCAGAACAATTTACATTTTTATAGTAAAATCGTCTAGTAGTTACCCTTTTCTGATAGCAACTGGTGTAGAATAACGGCAATCGGCAGATATGATATATGAGTAATGCTATGTTTTATGAAATATTCTGGGATTTTAATATTACAGTACTGAGCAGATTCAGATCTTTAGATTAATATTATACTTGCATTACATTCACACTTAAAGTTTTTTTTCCCAAACTTTGATATTGAGAATAGGCCAAGGCCATCGATTCCATAGTCCCACAGTGATCATCTAAATAGAGGGGAACCTTGTAACATCTGTGTTGATTTGTGTTTCTGCTTTGGCCACTGGGCAGTGGTGCACATTTATTGCTTGCAACACGTGACGGTCCTATTTTTTTCTTGGGACTTTTAGTGCTGCTTAAATAAGGAGCTACTGGGTTAATTTTTTTTAGGTTTTGATCACTTTTTCCTGAGAGCCCTGGACAGTGCAGTCAGCTATTTAAACACCTGACTTCCACTGCCAGTCAATGGCTTAGCTGTTGTGGTGAATTACTTGGTGCTGTGCTTTTGATTTGTCCTGATTTACCCTTTCTTTGACCTCGACTTGGCATTTGACTCTCCGCTTGCTTTACGATTTTGTCATTGATGTGACCTTTTGACTTTATGCTTGTCAACCCTTCCTGACTCTGGTTCGCTCCTCTGGACAACAGACCTTCCATGGAAGCAATCTAGTGGACCCTGCTGAAAGACTAGATCCTTGTACAGGGGTTAAAGGGTGAAGGTCGGGGGTTCATTTGGAATCTCCCATGGAATGACTTGTGCCAAGTCTGTCCAACAGTAGCTTTTATGTACCTGTGACCTCTGAAAGACGTGATACATCTGCACATGTGGCCCATTCATTGTTTACCAGGCACAGCACAGTGTGATTTTAAGTGGCTGCTCCTGGTTTTGCATCTCAGTCCTATTCCCTTGCGCTGTGAAAAGCTGTAGTTCTGGGCCCACCACTCGCAAAGAAAGCTTTGTCCAGGGGTGATGGACAGCTGGCTAAGAACCTATTTAAACTATCATTGGCTAATGAGACGGGCTAATCAGCCCCTGTTGATTAATTACCCATATGCGCTGTAGACTACAGAACTTCCTGGTTGTCGAAACGCGCGTCGGGTGTGGTGGGCACCTGGATTTCTGCACTGCGGTAAATATGCATGGATTCACTTTTTTTAGATTCTTGTAATTACATGGGTCTCCCACTTGCAGCATGGTTAAGGCTTGCACTATAAGACACTAGTTTGGATGATTTATTTTTTGGTGATTTATATTTATTTATGATTAATATTATCTCATTTGATGATTTATTTCATTCAGTAGCACTTGCACTTTATTTACTATGATTGATTCCTTTATCCATGTTTTATGATATGTATTTCATGTGATTCAGAGTTATGTATAAGAACAACTATGTTTATCCATAGCTAATTATATCCAGGTGCATCCACCTTCTTCTTGTTCCTGTAATTGCTTTTTCTGTTATTTATTGGTGATTATATACTTTTTATGTTTTATATTACTTTAATAAATTATATATATTTTTATCCCGTTTTTTGGAAAGTCTCTTGGTTTTGTTGGTGTTTATTAGCTATATAAGTAGTAAGACACCTACAGGAGCTTTTATTACATCATATTCTAAATCTATAGGTATTAAAATGCAGTTAGTTATCCCTTTTGCAGCAACAACAGCTTCTGCTCTTCTGGGAAGGCTTTCTACAAGATTTTATAGTGTCTAAGGGAATCTTTGCCCATTCATCCAGTAGAGCATTTGTGAGGTGAGACATTGGTGTTGGATGAGAGGGTCCGGCTCACAAG
The DNA here is from genome assembly GCA_033576555.1 of Oophaga sylvatica. Lineage (NCBI taxonomy): Eukaryota > Metazoa > Chordata > Amphibia > Anura > Dendrobatidae > Oophaga > Oophaga sylvatica. The sequence continues at coordinate 148,029,444 of JARQOD010000002.1, forward strand.
CTCCGCTCTTGTTAAATGTCAAAGATGGGGTTGGGGTCAGCACTGTGCGGCCAGTCAAGTTCTTCCACACCAAACTCCCCCAACCATGCCTTTATGGACCTTGCATTATGCCCTGTGATACAGTAATGTTAGAACAGAAAAGGGCCTTCTTCAAACTATTCCCACAAAGTTGAAACCATCCATCAGAAATTCCTGTAAAGGTAGAATTTATGGCTGGATGCTGGATTTTTTACACCTGCAGCAGTGGGACTGAATTTAAGACCTGAATTCAGTGATTAATAGATGTGTCCAAATACTTTTGCCCATATAACATACCTTATAGGTCTAATCTAATTTCATTATCATCACCATTTTCTGAAGTAAAGATTTCATTGTATTATCATTGGCCGGGGAATGCCAGTGGAAGAGGTCTCTTGATGTCTACTCCCCGTTCTTCCGCTATACATGCATGTGCATTTGTGATGCTGCTCGTTGTGACACGGGTTTAGTCGTGTACTCTGTTCCGGTTTCCTATATGCAATACATTTTTTTCCATTACAGATGTACTACTGTTTTACCCTTATAAGAGCTATGGCAACCCTGGAATACTGAGAAACACCCCAGGAGGATGTAAGATGCTGCAGATAGAAAACAGAAAATGTTTATTGAGTAAAAGCACTTAAATGTATAACACTTTATCCTCAAGCAGCGGTTGTGATCTGAAAACGCAGCAGAGCAGCTACAGGGAGCTTATTTTTTCTAAACCTGTCAGCAAACTATGGACTTTTTAAATGATTGCCTATAGTGTGTGTCCCTCCGGATGTATGCAGTGCCATAATTACCTATGTCCTGGACATATCGCTGTATACAGACTAAGCGCTCGTTCAGTTGTGCGAACTATACGGACGAGTGCTGTCTGAGTAAAAATTGGACACCATGCTGACCATTGTAATTCATGCGGTCTGTTCATACAACAAAATCGCAGCATGGACTATTTTATTCGGCATCTTCAATGAGAATTGCCTACAAAAGCCTATGGTTGTGCAAAAAAAAAACAAAATCGGATGACATGGATCATCTGTGTAGTATGCATTTTTTGTTTACAGATACATTTCTTTTTTACCTAGGGAACTGTATTTGATCTTGTACATTTTAAAATGATGAATAATTACGGATGAAACATATATGTCACATGGATGTGAAATATGGACACACAGCAGTGTTGCGAACCATCCAAAAATTCCAGGACACTCCATAAAAATGGGGCACTTTTTTGCAATGTCCATAAAAAATGTTTTTTTAATAAGCTGATGAAACTTATACAGATTATTTTGACTTTGATTATAATTGTTTTACAGTTTACAGTGAATGCAGATGGTGTCTCTACATCACAATTGCAGTTTCTAGACCTGTATAACTTATAATCATAATGATTTATTACGGTTTTGGAAAGGTGTCTGTCACCGATGTAATTGTAAAATATTAAAAGCCATCTCATAATTCTCATAGTGAACATTAGAGCATGGCTTCATCACGAATTAATGGAACAAAATCTAGCACTCTAAAGCCCCCGTCTCACACAGCGATATCGCTAGGGAGATCGCTGCTGAGTCACTAGTTTTGTGACGCAACAGTGAATTCCCCAGCGATATCGCTGTGACATTCAGCGACGATCAGCCCCCCTGCTGGGTAACGCTGATCGTCGCTGAATGTCCTGGACATTTTTTTGATCGCTGGTCTCCCGCTGACAGGCACGCATCGCTGCGTGTGACAGGCGGGAGACCAGCGATCCGCTGGTAACCAAGGTACAGAGCGGGTTTCCAGGCACCGCGCAGCGCCTGGAAACCCGATGTGTACCTTGGTTACCAGCTCCCTGCATCAGGGCGCTGGTATCTAACGTACACTGCAGGTAACTAAGCGATGTTACCCGCAGTGTCGCTGTGCTGATCGCTGTCTGAGCTGCATGTTTGGCAGCTCAGCAGCGATGATGTAGCGACACACCAGCGATCCTGATCGTTGTCGGGATCACTGGTGTATCGCTATGTGAGACCCGGGCTTAAGATACTCTACATGACAGCGGTGCAGCTGGGACCCCCTGCTGCCAACAGGTGTTTAACCCCTTAACGACTGCCGATACGCCTTTTAACGGCGGTCATTAAGGGTACTTAAACCACAGCGCCGTTAATTAACGGCGCTGTGGAAAAAGTGAATAGCGCCCCCAGAGGCGCATTTTCTCCGGGGTCTCGGCTACCGGGGGTAGCCGAGACCCCAGAGAACATGAATCGGGTCGGTTTTTACGACACCGATGTTGCGATCGCCGTTATTAACCCTATAACGGCGACCGCAACAAAAAAAAAAAAAAAAAGTTGTGCCATTTCATTTCTCTGTCCTCTGATGTCATCGGACATCAGAGGACAGAGAAAAAGGGTCCCCAGGACCCCCATGTGGCCCCGATCCAATCCATGTGGCCCCCGGGCCCATCCATGTGGCCCCGGGCCCTCCGGTGTCCCCCGGTGCCGGCGCTGTTAAGAAAATGGCGGGCACATGCTCAGTGCGCCCGCCGCTATGTGCCGCTGTGCTGGTGGGGGGATGGGCAAATATTCTCTGGGGTCTCGGCTACCGGGGGTTGCCGAGACCCAGAAAACATGATCCGGGTCGGTATTCACCGATCCCGGTGTTGCGATCGCGGCTATGCAAGCATAGCCGCGATCGCAAAAAAAAAAAAAAAGATTTCTCCCCTCTGATGTGATCGCACATCAGAGGGGAGAAAATGAGGGTCCCCGATCGCCCCCCCATATACTTACCGGTGTCCTCCGTCCTCCCGCAGGTCCCAGGATCCGGCGTCTTCTTCCTGCAAAAAAAAAAAAAAATGGCGGGCGCATGCGCAGTGCGCCCGCCGATTGCTTGCGGCAGTTCAAAAATTTTTTCATTCATTCTCAGAAAAGTGCATTTTGATCACTGTGATAAACTATCACAGTGATCAAAATAAAAAAAACAGTACATAACCCCCCATTTATCACCCCCTTAGTTAGGGACATATAATAAAAAATAGAAATTATATTTATTTTCATTTTTCTGTTAGGGTTAGGGTTATAATTAGGGTTAGGGTTATAATTAGGGTTAGGGTTAGCATTAGGCTGGTTTCACACATCCGGTGTGCGCCTGACGGCGCCCCCGGCATTTAGCCGCAGCGCCGCATCAGAAAATCTGATGCGCCGCATGCGTTTTTTTTTGCATTGACTTGCATTAGCGCCGGATGGCGCCGCATGTCAATGCGTTGCATGCGGTTTTGTCCGGATGCGGCGCAAATGTACATTGCGGCGGCCGGACAAAACGCTGCATGTAACGTTTTTTGTTTTTGCCGGATGGTTTCTGATGTCTCCGGGCATCAGAAACCATCCGGCAAAAAAACGCATGCGGCCGCCGGCGGCGCATCAGGTTTTCTGATGCGGCGCTGCGGCAAAATGCGGGGGCGCCGATAGGCGCCCGCCGGAAGTGTGAAAGCAGCCTTAGGGTAAGGGTTATAATTAGCGTTAGGGTTAAGCTGGGTTCATACTGCGTTATGGCAGTCCGTTAGACGGACTGCGTTACACCGCGGTATAACGCGGTGTAACGCAGTCCGTTAACGCTGCCATTCACCCCCATTTGAGGGCGCATCGCGACGCATGCCGTAAAGCGGCATGCGTTTGCGACGTGCCATCATTCAGTGACGGAGCCTTGGACGCGGGCTGCAGCGTTTGGGCTCCGTCACCGCTAGCGCAGATGAATCATCTGCTGATTCCTCTGCGCTAGCGGGTATAGCATAATGCGATCGCGTTATGCTATACCGTTACCAGCCCGTCAACGCTATGTGTTGAACGGGCTGGTAAAACGCAAAATAAACTAGCCTTAGGGTTAGGGTTATAATTAGGGTTAGAATTAGGGTTAGGGTTACAATTAGGGTTAGGGTTAAAATTAGGGTTAGGGTTACAATTAGAGTTAGGGTTATAATTAAGGTTAGGGTTACAATTAGGGTTGGGATTTAGGTTAGGATTAGGGTTGGGATTAGGGTTAGGGGTGTGTTGGGATTAGGGTTGGAGCTAGAATTGAGGGATTTCCACTATTTAGGCACATCAGGGGTCTCCAAACACGACGTGGCGTTCAAAAAGTCAAATGGCGCTCCCTCCCTTCCGAGCCCTGCCGTGCGCCCAAACAGTGGTTTACCCCAACATATGGGGTATCACCGTACTCAGGACAAATTGCACACCAATTTTGGTTCTAATTTCTCCGGTTACCCTTGGGAAAATAAAAAATAGCTGGCTAAAAAAATCATTTTTGAGAAAAAAATGATTTTTCATTTTCACGGCTCTGCGTTTATAAATTTCTGTGAAGCACTAGGGGGTTCAAAGTGCTCACCACACATCTAGATAAGCTCCTTAAGGGGTCTAGTTTCCAAAATGGGGTCACTTGTGGGGGGTTTCCACTCTTTAGGCACATCAGGGGGTCTCCAAACACGACGTGGCTTTCAAAAAGTCAAATGGCGCTCCCTCCCTTCCGAGCCCTGCCGTGTGCCCAAACAGTGGTTTACCCCAACATATGGGGTATCAGCGTACTCAGGACAAATTGCACACCAATTTTGGGGTTCTAATTTCTCTGGTTACCCTTGGGAAAATAAAAAATAGCTGGCTAAAAAATCATTTTTGAGAAAAAAATGATTTTTCATTTTCACGGCTCTGCGTTTATAAATTTCTGTGAAGCACTTGGGGGTTCAAAGTGCTCACCACACATCTAGATAAGCTCCTTGGGGGGTCTAGTTTCCAAAATGGTGTCACTTGCAGGGGTTTCTACTGTTTAGGTACATCAATGGCTCTGCAAACACAACATGACGCCCGCAGAACATTCCATCAATGTCTGCATTACAAAATGCCGCTCCTTCCCTTCCAAGCACTCCCATGCGCCCAAACAGTGGTTTCACCCCACATATGGGGTATCAGCGTACACAGGAAAAATTGCACAACAACTTTTTGGGTCCAATTTCTCCTGTTACCCTTGGGAAAATAAAAAAATAGCGGGCTAAAGAATCATTTTTGAGGAAAAAAATGATTTTTTATTTTCACGGCTCTACGTTTATTAATTTCTGTGAAGCACTTGGGGGTTCAAAGTGCTCACCACACATCTAGATAAGTTCCTAAAGGGGTCTAGTTTCCAAAATGGTGTGATTTGTGGGGGGTTTCGACTGTTTAGGCGTATCAGGGACTCTCCAAACGCGACATGGCGTCCAATTTCAATTCCAACCAATTTTGGTTTGAAAAAGTCAAACAGCGCTCCTTCCCTTCCAAGCCCTGCCGTGCGCCCAAACAGTGGTCCCACCCCACATATGGGGTATCAGCGTACTCAGGACAAATTGGACAACAACTTTTGTGGTCTAATTTCTCCTGTTACCCTTGGGAAAATAAAAAATTGGGGACTAAACGATCAGGTTTGTGGAAAAAATATGACTTTTTATTTTCATGCCCGGGAGTTATAAACTTCTGTGAATCACTTGGGGGTTCAAAGTGCTCACCACACATCTATATAAGTTCCTTAGGGGTTCTAGTTTCCAAAATGGTGTCACTTGTGGGGAGTTTCCACTGTTTAGACACATTAGGGCCTCTACAAACGCGACATGGCGTCCAGCCAATTCTGAGTTGAAAAAGTCAAACGGCGCTCCTTCCCTTCCAAGCTCTGCCATGCACCCAAACAGTGGTTTACCCCCACATATGGGGTATCAGCATGCTCAGGACAAATTGCACAAAAACTTTTGGGGTCTTGTTACCCTTGGGAAAATAAAAATTGGGGTGAACAGATCGTTTTTGTGGAAAAAATATGATTTTTTATTTTCACGGCTCTATGTTATAAACTTCTGTGAAGCACTTGGGGGTTCAAAGTGCTCACCACACATCTATATAAGTTCCTTAGGGGTTCTAGTTTCCAAAATGGTGTCACTTGTGGGGAGTTTCCACTGTTTAGACACATTAGGGCCTCTACAAACGCGACATGGCGTCCAGCCAATTCTGAGTTGAAAAAGTCAAACGGCGCTCCTTCCCTTCCAAGCTCTGCCATGCACCAAAACAGTGGTTTACCCCCACATATGGGGTATCAGCATGCTCAGGACAAATTGCACAAAAACTTTTGGGGTCTTGTTACCCTTGGGAAAATAAAAATTGGGGTGAAAAGATTGTTTTTGTGGAAAAAATATGATTTTTTTTTTCACTGTTCTATGTTATTAACTTCTGTGAAGCACTTGGAGGTTCAAAGTGCTCACCACACATCTAGATAAGTTCCTTAGGGGGTCTAGTTTCCAAAATGGGGTCACTTGTGATGGGTTTCCACTGTTTAGACACATCAGGGCCTCTACAAACGCCACATGGCGTCCAGCCAATTCTGCGTTGAAAAAGTCAAATGTCGCTCCTTCCCTTGCGACCTCTGCCGTGCGCCCAAAAAGTGGTTTACCCCCACATATGGGGTATCGGCTTATTCAGGAGAAATTGCACAACAAATTTTGTGGTTCATTTTTTCTTTTAACACTTGTGAAAATAAAAAAAATAGGTTCCGAAGTAAAGTTTTTGCAAAAAAAGTTAAATGTTAATTTTTTCCTTCCACATTGCTTCAGTTCCTGTGAAGCACATAAAGGGTTAATAAACTTCTTGAATGTGGTTTTGAGCACCTTGAGGGGTGCAGTTTTTAGAATGGTGTCACTTTTGGGTATTTTCTATCGTATAGACCCCTCAAAGTGACTTCAAGAATGTGATGTGGTCCCTAAAATAAAATGGTGTTGTAAAAATGAGAAATCGCTGGTCAACTTTTAACCCTTATATGTTGTGAATGGGTTTGAGATGAGTTCTGAGCAGAGGCTCCCTCTGGTGGTTACAAGCGGTACTAGTGAGGATTGGGAATCAGGTGTTACTGATTGGTCTTATTTAAGGGAATCATTTTCCCATCAGGGTTGCCGGTGATCAATTGTTCTGGTCTGAATCCTTCTTTCCAGTTTTCCTTGTAGCCTGCTGTGTCGTGTCTGCATTTCCTGCTATCAGATAAGACAATTTCTTATTTTGTGTTTTTGCTATATTTTTGCATTTTGTCCTGCACTTCTGTGGGGCCTTCTGGGTCCCCTCCGGGGGCTTTTGCCCTCTCAGTTTAGTCCAGCCACTGTGTTTTGTACTTTTGCTTTTTGCAGTTTTTTCAGTGGCTGCTGTTTTTGTTACACCAGAGAACTAATTTAGGTGGTAGAGGTCGTGTGATCTCAGGTGATTTTGAAATTAGTAGAGTTGGTGTTTTTCAGGGTTTTCTGGGATTGCAGTAAGTGCCCTTCCTGTCCTTTTCTATTTAGATAGTTTGGGCCCAGCGTTTGCTCATACTATTTTCTTTCTGTGTCAGTATTTCCTCTTGTCTAACCGCCATTACATGTTTGGGGGCTTTCTATTATCTTTGGGGTTCTGCTCCGGGGCAGATAGCTTTCCTATTTCTATCTTTAGGTGTAGTTAGTTTCTCAGGCTGTGACGAGGCGTCTAGGACCATCGTAGGAACGCTCCACGGCTGCCTCTAGTTGCGGTGGTTAGTCAGGGTACTGCAATCTCATAGATTCCAACTGCTCTGGTGTATTTCCTTTTTTACCTGCACTCCTCAGCTACCGTAACATAACATTATAACTTCGTAACAAAAAAAAATTTTGGTCCCAAAATTGTGCTGATGTAAAGTAGAAAAGTGGGAAATGTTATTTATTAAGAAATTTGTGTGACATATTTCTCTGATTTAAGGGCATAAATTTTTAAAGTTTGAAAATTGTTAAATTTTCAAAATTTTCGCCATATTTCCGTTTTTTTCATAAATAAACACAAGTCATATCAAAGAAATTTTACCACTAACGTGAAGTACAATATGTCACGAAAAAACAGTCTCAGAATCAGCGGGATTCGTTAAAGCGTTCCAGAGTTATAACCTCATAAAGTGACAGTGGTCAGAATTGTAAAAATTGGCCCTGTCATTAAGCTGCAAAATGGCTCTGTCACTAAGGGGTTAAAGAGGGTCATTTGATGGATTGCAAACATGAATTGCAAGCACAACCTGCTGTAGAATGTGAGAGCCTACAGATTTATGGCCCTTGCCACCTTATGTCACAGAACTTCAAACAGACTGCTGTGAGATCCTTTGTTCCCTTTCCAAATTATGATTATTGTTTTTTTTTGTTAACAGCAAGGGTCCAACAGTTCCGAAAAAAATATTTTCGACATTATGATGAGGTGGTGAACGCAACGCATTGACTTATATAATTGGGTGGTAACCTCATCAGTCCCAAATTTAAATCTTAGATGCTTAACATTATATATTGTTGAAAGTAGAAGTTTACACACACTATATAAAAAGACACAAATGCATGTTTTTCTCAATATCTGACATGAAATCAGAATAAAACTTTCCTGTTTTAGGGCAATTAGGATTACCATAATTATTAATATTTGCCAAATGCCAGAATAATGAGAGAGAGAATGTTTTAAAGTTTTTGGTTGACCAAAGTAATAAAAGTAATAAATAGTGTAAACTAAATCTGGTCATATAGATTACATAACTGTTGGCCAACAACTATCTCTCCAGACTTCACCATACACAGGAATGCTCAGCCGCGGACTCTAGTATTCTCTGTGGTGATAGCGGAATAACATAATTGGGTTTCCAACTTCCCGATTCTGATATCCAATTACCGTATATACTCGTGTATAAGCCGACCCGTGTATAAGCCGACCCCCCTAATTTTGCCACAAAAAACTGGGAAAAATTATTGACTTGTGTATAAGCCGGGTGTATAAACTGCCCTCCTGCTCTGTGCTGCCCCCGTCCTGCTCCTTGCTCCCCCATCCAGCTCTGTGCTCCCCCATTCTCCTCTGTACTCCCCCCTCCTGCTCCGTCCTCCGCTGTGCTCCCCATTCCTTCTCCGTCCTCCTGTGCCCCCCGTCCTGCTCCATGCTCCTCTGTGCCCTCCACCCTCCCCTGTCCTGCTCCATGCTTCCCCCGTCCTCCTCCACGCTTCCCCGTCCACCGATCTCCCCCCCTTCCTGCTCCATGCTTCCCCCGTCCTCCTCCATGCTTCCCCGTCCTGCTCCAGCTTCCCCGTCCTCCTCTATGCTTCCCCCGTCCACTGTTCTCCACCCCCCGTCCTGTTCCGTGCTCCTTGTCCTCTCCTCCATCATACTCACCCCTCCCCGTGCCATCGCTGAGCGTCCCTGCAATCCTGCGTTCTCCCGTCTTCCTGCAGCTCTCCAGCACTGAGCGGTGATGTAATACCGCTCATTAAGGCCATGAATATGGAGGCCACGCCCATGGAAGTGGCGTCGCGTCCATATTATATGACCTTAATGAGCGGGTATTACATCACCGCTCAGTGCTGAAGAGCTGCAGAAAGCCGGGGAGAACGCAGGATTGCAGGGACACTCAGCGATGGCACGGGGAGGGGTGAGTATGATCCCAGCCACCGGCTCCTGCCGCGGCATCCCCTCCCCCGCTGGTTTCTGCCCTATGACTCGTGTATAAGCCGAGGGGGCATTTTCAGCACGAAAAAAGGTGCTGAAAATCTCGGCTTATACACAAGTATATACGGTACATAGTCTGTTGGGGAAAGTCGTCTGTCCCCTATACACACTAAATAGTAATTTGATCCCTCCAAAATAAGTGGTTTTAGCTTACTTTTATCAATCTTGTATAGACCCTAGACTAAACAATTTAAGAGGTTATCCAGGACTAAATTATTTTTTTACGATGAGCCAAAAAACTAATAGGCAGGTAGTTAGCAGCTACCTGCCTTTTCTGCGCGGCTAAGAGCAGTCACAGATTGTTCCCACCGGCAATTCAGAGTCAACAGAGCAGCTCTTCTTTTTCCAGGCTGCTCTGTTGATGGGTCGTGATTGTCAATGTCATGCTGATTGACAGTCATCTTCCCTCAGTTATGCATCATTGAGCCGGCTGTCAATCAGCATGACATCGACAGTCAGGCCCCATCAGCAGAGTGGATGGGATATGATGTCAGCGTAAGCTGTAGCATCGCCTGAAGGCCTGAAGGAGAGGTCAGTGACCGCTCTGTGCCAGCAAAGATATCTGGTGGGCAGAACAGGCAGGTAATTATTAACTAACTGCCTGTTAGTTCTTAGGCCCACAATAAAAAAATAATATAGTGCTGGTAACCCCTCTAAAAAGTGCACTAAAAGATAATCAAATTAGCTTAAAAAACTTAGGATTAACATGTTATACAACAAGTACACAAAATCATATATATCTCAAAAATTCAAAGCTTTTGTAAATCAGCCCCATCTGTCCTAGTACAGATAAAACAACCTATTTCAGTTTATTTTGACCCAGTCCTACATTTACAATATGTCATGCTTCCATTTCTGGCCCATTAGCTTATTGCTCAAGTGTTGCCCTCAGCCTTCAGAATTTCATTTTGAAGGCTGGAGTCATAATGTGAGTATATTTATGTTAGCTTTTAAAATTTTTTTCCCGACTTTTAAAACAGTTCTCCTATTGAAGATGTGCTTATCTCTTTTGAAATCCCTGTATGTCGTACATTGCATTATCACAAAAAGAAAAACTGGAAGGAGCTTTTTTTATTATTTTTTTTTGTAATCTTTTTCATAAGCATTGCTCCCTGTGACAAATCTTCCACTTTCTCCTTTAACACCTCCTCGTGCAATGCACCTAAAATATATTCTGGACACATCAGTACTTTGTCGTTCCATACGCACTTTGTGTCAAATGTTTTGTCAGGCAGGATATCCCATCCTGCTGCGTCTATTTATGTCCCCAGCCCTGGTATTAATGCTGCATGTCACAATAATATGCTATGAAATTGCACACGCAGATTATAAAACTACTATTATTGCAGCACAGCCAAAGTACAGAAAAGCTCAAAGCTGACAAGATGAGAGGAAAGTTTTTACAATAATGCATTACCGCTAGATATGTGTTATTTCGAGAAGTGAAAACAACAGGGAAAATCACAAAACTATTACAGTAAAGCAGGAGTGTCTGCAAAAATATATTCCCCTTGGGCCCAATTTATCCTTTATCAAAGTAGGATGTTTTCAGATCCATGACATCAGTGAGACCAGTAGCTTCCAATGGCATTAGCTTTGGTCTTCTAAGCTATACTTGGAACAGTTGGTTTCACTCTCGTTGATTGACACTGGATTATTGTGACCTTTTGTTTTATTTTTTGACAACTTTATTTCCCATAACTTGTTGTGCGGTATATTTAGTTTTTTGCTAATACATAAATGTCACCCTTGCACAACATCCAGAAAGACTAGATGAGATTGTGACTGAGCTGGTACAATATTGTGAAATCAGGTGTAAAGAGACCTTTTCAACACAATCTATACACTATCTCTTTCAGGCTTCTTTAATACATAGGCCCCGATTCATCAAAGCAATTTCACTAGAATTCTGTTGTAAATTGCTTTGAAACATAGCTAAATTTTGATGTAACTTGGAGGTGTGCAAAAATGTTGTGTCATTTGGCATTTTCATGCTATTGTCTTCCAGCTCCAACAAAATGGGCAGAGCTGGGGCAGGACGGAAGCGCGACGCCATAGCTCACCTAATTTATGCCAAACTGTGGCATTTCTTACTCCACAAATCTTACTCCAGCCAGAGGCGTACATCAGTGGTTAAACTCTCTTGACTTATTAAGAGGAGCACCTGACGCTTACACAGCACTTCATCAAGACCGGTAAAAATAATCTCCAGGCTTGGTGAATTGGAACCATTTTTTTAATGTTTTAGAAATGGTTTTCAAACGTGTTTCTAGCGTTTTTCTAGGTGGATTGCTCTCAGATTTTGTAATAAGTCATAAATCATTGTGACATATTTAATCCTGAGTGGAGGGTATCAAAGACTGAAACATTTATATTTCCAGACCCTTTGGTGTTTTTGTGACTTGAAGTTGCATTTTAGTGTGACTTTTATACAGTTTATGTTATGTCCTGGAATAGAGAAATGTTTGGCCACATGTAGATATTTTTTTTTGTCTGTAATCGTGTGGTGGTGAGACCTCATCCTTGCTCTCAGTTTCATAGAGACCCCCATAGTGCACAGAATTAAAGAGGTTGTCCACTACTTTTACATTGATGACCTTAGGATTGATCATCAAGTCCAATTTTCCAGGGTCCACACTTGGCACCCAGTTGACATCGGTGTCGGTGTTGTTGACCACAAGTGCTCACTTGCCGAGCTGCTCCATCTTCTGGTAGTGGCCGAGGCTTGGCTCTCCACATCCGCCTAGTATTCAAATCAATAGGAGGCGGATGTGCAGTACCCTGCGACGGCCATTATCAGAAGACGGATCAGCTCCACAAGTGAATACTTCCAGCCAGGGCCAACATCAATAACAGCTGATTGGTAGGGGGGCCAGTTGTCGAATCCTGGCCAATCAGACATTGACGACCTAGGATAGGTCATCAATGTAAATGTAGTGGACAACCTCTCTAAGTACACCACAGTGGAAGAGGAGCATGTGAGTGTCCTGAGAATCTTATAGTCTTGATCATAATACACAAGACTTAAGATTCCATGACATTTACATTTACTTGATTCTTTGCACTATATATCCTACTGAGGGTCTCTATGTTGGAGAAACAGGAACGAAACTGAAAGAACACGACTGACTGGTACTGTACAAAAAAAAACATATATCTAAAATGCATAAAGAAAGTCTGGTGACACAGGTATGATAAATCTAAGATACTAACCCCCACAGGTTAGTGTCGTGGCTCAATATGTGTGGCATTTATACCTGTCGATATTATCTTATCTTTATTATACCTGTTACAATCCTTTTTTTACATTTTAGATCTGTTTTGTTGAATATCTTTGCATTATACTTATACCTAACTTCAATATGTAATTATGTTATGTAATATTTATTAACTATTTAACATGACTATGTAATTTCTTTTTGGGGTACATGTGTTATGTTTCGGTAGCTGAGGAGTGCAGGCAAAAAAGGCAATACACCAGAGCAGTTGGAATCTATGAGATTGCAGTACCCTGACTGTTATGTTACGGTAGCTGAGGAGTGCAGGTAAAAAAGGAAATACACCAGAGCAGTTGGAATCTATGAGATTGCAGTACCCTGACTAACACCACCACAACTAGAGGCAGCCGTGGAGCGTTCCTACGATGGTCCTAGACGCCTCGTCACAGCCTGAGAAACTAACTACACCTAAAGATAGAAATAGGAAAGCTATCTGCCCCGGAGCAGAACCCCAAAGATAATAGAAAGCCCCCAAACATGTAATGGCGGTTAGACAAGAGGAAATACTGACACAGAAAGAAAATAGTATGAGCAAACGCTGGGGCCCAAACTATCTAAATAGAAAAGGACAGGAAGGGTACTTACTGCAATCCCAGAAAACCCTGAAAAACACCAACATACTAATTTCAAAATCACCTGAGATCACACGACCTCTACCACCTAAATTAGTTCTCTGGTGTAACAAAAACAGCAGCCACTGAAAAAACTGCAAAAAGCAAAAGTACAAAACACAGTGGCTGGACTAAACTGAGAGGGCAAAAGCCCCCGGAGGGGACCCAGAAGGCCCCCACAGAAGTGCAGGACAAAATGCAAAAATATAGCAAAAACACAAAATAAGAAATTGTCTTATCTGACAGCAGGAGATGCAGACACGACACAGCAGGCTACAAGGGAAACTGGAAAGAAGGATTCAGACCAGAACAATTGATCACCGGCAACCCTGATGGGAAAATGATTCCCTTAAATAAGACCAATCAGTAACACCTGATTCCCAATCCTCACTAGTACCGCTTGTAACCACCAGAGGGAGCCTCTGCTCAGAACTCATCTCAAACCCATTCACAACAGTACCCCCCCCTTGAGGAGGGGTCACCGAACCCTCATTTGAGCAACCAGGTCGGTCAGGATGAGTTCTATGATACGCACGGATAAGTCTCCTAGCATGGATGTCCGAAGCAAACACCCAAGAATTATCTTCCTGACCATAACCTCTCCATTTAACCAAATACTGGAGTCTTCGTCTAGAAAAACGAGAATCCAATATTTTCTCAACCACATACTCCAGATTGCCCTCAACCAAAACAGGGTCAGGAGGCACAGCAGCAGGGACCACTGGCTCAACAAACCTCTTCAACAAGGACTTGTGGAACACGTTATGGATCTTAAATGTCCCTGGAAGAAGCAAACGAAAAAAAACAGGATTAATAATCTCCATGATCTTATAAGGTCCAATGAACCTAGGCTTAAATTTAGGAGATGCTACTCTCATAGGAATATTCTTTGAGGACAACCAGACCAAGTCCCCCACTTTAAACCGAGGACCATCAGTCCTATGCCGGTTAGCAAACCGCTGGGCCTTCTCCTGAGAGAGGGACAACCTCTCCACTACCTGGTCCCAAATCTGCTGCATACGCTCAACAACAGAGTCAACACCTGGACAGACAGAAGCCTCCGTCTGTCCTGAAGAAAATCGAGGGTGAAACCCAGAATTACAGAAAAACGGAGACATCAAAGTGGCAGAGCTAGCCCTATTATTAAGAGCAAACTCAGCCAAAGGCAAAAAGAGACCCAGTCATCCTGATCAGCAGACACAAAGCATCTTAGATAAGTCTCCAATGTCTGGTTTGTTCTCTCAGTTTGACCATTGGTCTGAGGATGAAATGCCGAGGAGAAAGACAATTGAACACCCAGTTTAGAACAAAAAGTCCTCCAAAATCTGGAAACAAACTGGACTCCTCTGTCAGACACAATGTTCTCAGGAATGCCGTGTAAACGAACCACGTGCTGAAGGAACAACGGCACCAATTCAGAGGAGGAAGGCAACTTAGGTAATGGCACAAGATGTATCATTTTGGAAAACCTATCACAAATTACCCAGATGGTGGTCATTCTCTGAGAAACAGGAAGATCGGAAATGAAATCCATAGAGATATGGGTCCATGGTCTCTTGGGCACAGGCAATGGCATCAACAAACCACTAGAGCGAGAGCAAGGCTTGGAGCGAGAGCAAGTCCCGCAGGACTGCACAAATTCCCTGACATCGCGAGACAAGGTAGGCCACCAAAAGGACCGACTAACCAAGTCTCTGGTACCAAAAATTCCGGGATGCCCAGCCAATGCGGAACAATGAATCTCAGACATCACACTCTTTTTCCATTGGTCCGGGACAAACAATTTTCCAACAGGGCAGCGCTCGGGCCTATCCTCCTGACACCCCTCCAGAGCAAGTCTCAAATTAGGCGAGATGGCGGAAAGAACTACACCCTCCTTCAAAATAACAGAGGGATCAGATAGCTCAGGAGAGTCCGCAAGGAAACTCCTCGAGAGGGCATCCGCCTTAACATTCTTAGTGCCAGGAAGAAAGGAAACCACAAAATTAAAACGTGTGAAAAACAAGGCCCACCTGGCTTGTCTAGGATTGAGTCGCTTGGCAGATTCCAGATAGACCAGATTCTTATGGTCCGTAAGGACCACCACCTGATGTTTGGCTCCCTCCAGCCAATGTCTCCACTCTTCAAAAGCCCACTTCATGGCCAATAACTCCCGATTACCCACGTCATAATTACGTTCAGTAGGAGAAAATTTTCGAGAGAAAAAGGCACAAGGGTTACTTTTAGAGGTCTCTGGATCTTTTTGGGACAAAACGGCACCTGCCCCAATTTCAGAGGCATCAACCTCCACCTGAAATGGCAGAGAAACATCAGGCTGCCGTAGAACAGGAGCAGAAGTGAATCTCTGCTTAAGTTCCTGAAACGCAGAGACTGCCTCAGGAGGCCAATTCACCACATCAGAACCCTTTCTGGTCAAATCAGTTAATGGTTTAACAATAACAGAGAAATTACCAATAAATTTACGATAAAAATTGGCAAAACCCAAAAATCTCTGAAGAGCCTTTAATGAAGTAGGTTGGACCCAATCACAGATGGCCTGAACCTTGACCGGGTCCATTTCAATAACAGATGGGGACAAAATGAATCCCAGAAATGAGATCTTCTGTACGCCAAAAAGACACTTTGATCCCTTCACATACAGAGCATTCTCTCTCAAAATCTGGAATACAGTTCGAACATGTTTCACATGAGAGTCCCAGTCATTAGAAAAAATCAAGATATCATCCAAATAAACAATCAGAAACTTGTCCACAAAATCCCTGAAAATGTCATTCATGAAGGACTGGAAGAC
Source organism: Oophaga sylvatica (assembly GCA_033576555.1). Lineage (NCBI taxonomy): Eukaryota > Metazoa > Chordata > Amphibia > Anura > Dendrobatidae > Oophaga > Oophaga sylvatica. The sequence continues at coordinate 148,045,645 of JARQOD010000002.1, forward strand.
GAGAAGGAGCATTAGTGAGCCCAAAGGGCATCACAAGGTACTCAAAATGCCCTTCAGGGGTGTTAAATGCCGTCTTCCATTCATCCCCGTGCTTAATGCGAATAAGGTTATACGCCCCCTGAGGTCAAGCTTGGTAAACCAAGTAGCGTTTTTCACCCTGGAAAACAGGTCAGAAATCAAGGGTAACGGGTATTGATATTTCACAGTAATATTGTTCAAGAGACGATAATCAATACACGGCCTTAATGAACCATCTTTTTTGGCCACAAAGAAAAAACCGGCACCTAAGGGTGAAGAGGATGGTCTGATATGACCCTTCTCCAATGATTCCTTGATATAAGACCGCATAGCGTCATGTTCAGGTACAGACAAGTTAAAGAGGCGACCCTTAGGGAATTTACTACCTGGCACTAATTCAATAGCGCAGTCATAGCTCCTATGGGGAGGTAAGGATGCAGATTTACTTTCGCTAAACACATCAGAAAAATCAAACAAAAAGTCAGGAACATCCTCAGCCTGGGGGGAGGCAGAAAAAACAGGAGTGTTGGTATTAACACATTGGCAGCCCCAACTGGTTACAGACACAGATTTCCAATCCAAAACAGGATTATGAGACTGTAACCAAGGGAAACCCAGCACGATAATGTCATGCAGATTATATAGAACCAAAAATTTGCAGCACTCCTGGTGATCAGGTTCAACCCTCATTATCACCTGAGTAGAAAACTGGGGTTTATTCTCAGCCAAAGGGGTAGAATCGATCCCCAGTAGGGGAATAGACTTCTGTAGGGGTATCAAGGAAATCCACAACGTTTAGCAAAATCATAATCCATCAGGTTAATAGCTGCTCCAGAATCAACGAAAGCCTGAGCAGAAAATGAGGACAGAGAGAATATCAGAGTGACAGTTAATAAAAACTTAGTCTGAACACTACCCAAGACAACTGAGCGTGCAAAACGTCTTCCCCGCTTAGGGCAGACTGAAATAGCATGAGAGGCATCACCACAGTAGAAACATAACCCATTGCGCTTTCGAAACTCATGACGCTGTGCCCCAGACACCACTCCATCACACTGCATGGGCTCAGCAGCTGGCTCACAAGGCAACACCACTCCACGCATACTTCTCCGCTCACGCAAACGTCTGTCAATTTGAATCGCTAATGACATAGAATCATTGAGACCAGAGGGGACAGGGAATCCCACCATAACATCCTTTACATTATCCGACAGACCCTTCCGGAAAAGGGCCGCCAAAGCGTCGTCATTCCATTTGGTCAGGACTGCCCACCTACGGAATCTCTGACAGTATAACTCAGCGTCATCAAGCCCCTGATTTAATGCCAACAAGGCTTTTTCAGCTTGATCAGTGATATTAGGCTCATCGTACAATAACCCCAAAGCCTGAAAAAATACATCAACATCACTCAAAACAGGATCCCCAGGTGTCAGGGAAAAAGCCCAATCCTGAGGATCGCCGCGCAGGAGAGAGATGACAATTTGAACCTGCTGCGCTGCGTTTCCTGAGGACTTAGATTTTAAGGCAAGAAACAATTTACAATTATTTTTGAAATTCTGAAACTTAGCTCGATCCCCTGAAAACAAATCTGGCATGGGGATCCTAGGTTCCACAACAGGCAACCTAGCAAGATATGCAGCAATACTCTGAACCTCAGTGGCAAGCTGATCCACACGGCCAGACAACTGTGCAAACTCCATTGGGAGAAAAGATCCTCCCAGCACCCAGAGATACAGAGGAAAAAAAAAAAAAAAATGCAACAAACAGAAAAATATCTCTGACAACTTTTCTTCCTTCAAAATATTTTTTTTTTTTCCCTTCTGTGAGTACCATACAATTTTTAAGGCCGGTGATACTGTTATGTTACGGTAGCTGAGGAGTGCAGGTAAAAAAGGAAATACACCAGAGCAGTTGGAATCTATGAGATTGCAGTACCCTGACTAACCACCACAACTAGAGGCAGCCGTGGAGCGTTCCTACGATGGTCCTAGACGCCTCGTCACAGCCTGAGAAACTAACTACACCTAAAGATAGAAATAGGAAAGCTATCTGCCCCGGAGCAGAACCCCAAAGATAATAGAAAGCCCCCAAACATGTAATGGCGGTTAGACAAGAGGAAATACTGACACAGAAAGAAAATAGTATGAGCAAACGCTGGGGCCCAAACTATCTAAATAGAAAAGGACAGGAAGGGTACTTACTGCAATCCCAGAAAACCCTGAAAAACACCAACATACTAATTTCAAAATCACCTGAGATCACACGACCTCTACCACCTAAATTAGTTCTCTGGTGTAACAAAAACAGCAGCCACTGAAAAAACTGCAAAAAGCAAAAGTACAAAACACAGTGGCTGGACTAAACTGAGAGGGCAAAAGCCCCCGGAGGGGACCCAGAAGGCCCCCACAGAAGTGCAGGACAAAATGCAAAAATATAGCAAAAACACAAAATAAGAAATTGTCTTATCTGACAGCAGGAGATGCAGACACGACACAGCAGGCTACAAGGGAAACTGGAAAGAAGGATTCAGACCAGAACAATTGATCACCGGCAACCCTGATGGGAAAATGATTCCCTTAAATAAGACCAATCAGTAACACCTGACTCCCAATCCTCACTAGTACCGCTTGTAACCACCAGAGGGAGCCTCTGCTCAGAACTCATCTCAAACCCATTCACAACACCTGACTAACCACAACAACTAGAGGCAGCCGTGGAGCGTTCCTACGTTGGTCCTAGACGCCTCGTCACAGCCTGAGAAACTAACTACACCTAAAAATAGATATAGGAAAGCTATCTGCCCCGGAGCAGAACCCAAAGATAATAGAAAGCCCCCAAACATGTAATGGCGGTTAGACAAGAAGAAATACTGACACAGACAGAAAATAGTATGAGCAAACGTTGGGGCCCAAACTAACTAAATAGAAAAGGATAGGAAGGGTACTTACTGCAATCCCAGAAAACCCTGAAAAGCACCAACTCTACTAATTTCAAAAACACCTGAGATCACACGACCTCTACCACCTAAATTAGTTCTCTGGTGTAACAAAATCAAAACAGCAGCCACTGAAAAAACTGGAAAAAGCAAAAGTACAAACATCAGTGGCTGAACTAAACTGAGAGGGCAAAAGCCCCGGAGGGGACCCTAAAGGCCCCCACAGAAGTGCAGGACAAAATGCAAAAATCAAGCACAAAAACAAAAAGAAGAAAATGTCTTATCTGTTAGCAGGAGATGCAGACACGACACAGCAGGCTACAAGGGAAACAGGAATCAAGGATAGAGACCAGAACAATTGATCACCGGCAACCCTGATGGGAAGGTGACTCCCTTATATAAGACCAGTCAGTAACACCTGATTCCCAATCCTCACAATCTTCACAATCTTCACTGGACAGACCAGTACCGCTTGTAACCACCAAGGGAGCCTCTGCTCAGAACTCATCTCAAGCCCATTCACAACATACATGCATGCGTCGTTGATTTGATGCGTTTTTTCAATGTGTATCCACATCGTCTCTGCATCAAAGTCTGAACGTATTACATGCCGATTTTGTTGTGAATTTCATGCTATGCATTGCAAGAGCAAAGACCACAATTAATTCCACAGAAAGAATTGACATGCTGTGGATTTTAAAACTCCTAACTCGCTTGTGTGGCAAATGCAGCTCAGCTTAAAGCCACAGTTAATTGAATCCTGTCATATGTGCATATTAGAAATCCATACCATATTTATCCTTAGATGCCTGTGCACTTTGCTTACAAATTCCTAATTATACAATATATTGATCCTGAATATAATCTCATACAATGATGTATCTCACATCTAGATCACAAGAGTGCATTTTTAATCCATAATGGAAAGCTAAAAGAGAAATCATTTGGAAGTGTAATTAATGGAGCTTGATTCATTGATGCAAAGGGATGTATTTTGCAGAAAGAAATCTTAAGCGTCCGCTTACTGTCTGAAGGCAATTTTTCTACTTAATGCAGAATCATGAACATTTTGATGTAAGGCTGAATAAACAGTTCATTTTTAATCAACCTTGGTGTTTTCATTAAATAACTAATTTTTAAACATCCACCGTTCCTCTTGTATCCCTTAAGGCGCAGTCATTCTGAGCACAAATATTACAATGGAAACTGGTCTGACTCGCCGTTCATCTATACAGTAGGTCAGCTAAAACAGCTCATATATCTTTGCAGCAGAGATAGAGTTTTTTGTTAAAACAGGTACATTAAAGTCGATGTTCTTTTTTGATTGCATTTTCATTGCTTTTCCACTTTCAGTTAATGGGCTGTTTTTCTCTTTGAAATAGTTTTTTTACCCCTTTTTTTCCTTCCACATCGCACTTTAGAGTTACAGGTCACAAAATGTTGTTGTCAAAGTGAGAGAGATGTTAGTAATTAGCAGACCTTGCCTGACAGCAACCACCATATCCAGCCTGCAGTGCAGTGCTTACAATTTGGAAAAGCTGACGCAGCTTGAATGAAGATCGATATGTTGTTTGCAACACAAGGTCAATATTTCTTGCAGCATTTATTTGTGTGCGAATGTGACAGCAAAGGAAGAGAACTGATCTATTTACTTTATTTACAAGTATATTGAAGAGCTCCTTGCAATTTACGAGGGAAACCTACAATGATAATGGACAAGATGAAGGAGTTTGTGCTTAAAGGGAACCAGTCAGAAATTTCTAACACTCCTCCCTCCTCCCCACACCATTTATATGTCTTATTGGCCCTTTAAAAAGATAACAGATATTTCCTTTATGTCCCCAAAGTGCTTCTCCAGCAGTGAGAAATTGCATGTTGATGTTCAGTTTACACCAGTCAGAAGTGCATTGTGGCGTGATGATGCACTTCCAGCTCCTCGGGTTCACTTTGTATTCCCTGCCTAACACCATTCTACTTTGTTTGATTGACAGGTGATTTGCTCTTGTATATGGCCAACAATCTGTATATCAAGCAGAGAAGGGTGGTGATAGGCAGGGAATACAGTGTGAGGCTAGAAGAGCATTGTCACGTCACAATGCACTACCAGACAGATGTATACTGAGCTTCAAAATGCAATTTACCGCTGCTCCAACAGCACGTTAGGGCATTAGAGCCATAAAGGGATCAACTGGCCTATCTTTTAAAGGACTACACAGTCTTATAAATGTTTTTATGGGGGGAGTGGTAGGCATTTCTGACAAATTCTCTTTACAGAGGACTAGTTCTCGGATATGGTCTTATTGAAGCATATCCGAGTGACTTCGGCGTGGTCGAAAAATATATTTGAGTCCCCGCAACTTCATGTGTCGCGGCTGTTAGACAGCAGTAACAGATGCAGGGATTGCCTGTTTATTAGGCAGTCCCTCCATGTTTTGCAACTGTCGAACAGCCACGAGACATGCAAGCTCGGGGACTTGAACATATTTTTTGACCACGCCAAAGTCACTCAGATATCACACAAGCATGCTTCAATAAGACCATATGACGACATCCGGGTCTCCAGAGCTGTGAAACTTCCTGTCATGCTCAGTGCATGTCAGGAAGTCTCACAGGTCAATGTGCAATAAGTGCAGCGCTGACAGCTTCATCTGCATGCTATAGAAGCGATCAGCCTGCACAAAATCATTGTCCCATAGTGGGACAAAGTGTAAAAGTAAGAATTAAATGACATTTTTTTTTTTTAAATAATTGTAAAAATATTTAAAAAATAATAAAAAATAAAAAAACACTATTCTATCACTAAATAAATATTTGAATAAAAAAAATCTAAATAATAAAAGTACACATATTTGGTATTGCCGCGTCCGTAACGACCCGACTTATAAAACTGTCCCACTAGTTAACCCTTTAGTGAACATGACATAAAAAAAGGCAAAAAACAATGCTTTATCATCATACTGCCGAACAAAAAGTGGAATAACACGCGATCAAAAAGACAGATATAAACATGGTAACACTGAAAACGACAACGAGCTGCCATACAGCGTCATCAGTGAAAAATAAAAAAGTTATAGGTGTCAGAATAAAATGATGCAAAAACAATAATTTTTTTTCTATAAAATAGTTTTATTTTATAAAAGCGCAAAAACATAAAAAAAGATATACAGTGCCTACAAGTAGTATTCAACCCCCTGCAGATTTAGCTGGTTTGATAAGATGCAAATAAGTTAGAGCCTTCAAACTGCAAACGAGAGTAGGATTTATTAACAGAAGCATAAATCTTACAAAACAAAAAGTTATGTTGCTCAGTTGAATTTTAATAAATTTTAAACATAAAAGTGTGGGTCAATTATTATACAACTCCTATGTTTAATATTTCGTGGAATAACCCTTGTTTGCAATTACAGCTAATAATCGTCTTTTATAAGACCTGATTAGGCCGGCACAGGTCTGTGGAGTTATCTTGGCCCACTCCTCCATGCAGATCTTCTCCAAGTTATCTAGGTTCTTTGGGTGTCTCATGTGGACTTTAATCTTGAGCTCCTTCCACAAGTTTTCAATTGGGTTAAGGTCAGGAGACTGACTAGGCCACTCCAACACCTTGACTTTTTCCCTCTTGAACCAGGCCTTGGTTTTCTTGGCTGTGTGCTTTGGGTCGTTGTCTTGTTGGAAGATGAAATTACGACCCATCTTAAGATCCTTGATGGAGGAGCGAAGGTTCTTGGCCAAAATCTCCAGGTAGGCCGTGCTATCCATCCTCCCATGGATGCGGACCAGATGGCCAGGCCCCTTGGCTGAGAAACAGCCCTACAGCATGATGCTGCCACCACCATGCTTGACTGTAGGGATGGTATTCTTGGAGTCGTATGCAGTGCCATCCAGTCTCCAAACGTCACGTGTGTGGTTGGCACCAAAGATCTCGATCTTGGTCTCATCAGACCATAGAACCTTGAACCAGTCTGTCTCAGAGTCCTCCAAGTGATCATGAGCAAACTGTAGACGAGCCTTGACATGACGCTTTGAAAGTAAAGGTACCTTACGGGCTCGTCTGGAACGGAGACCATTGCGGTGGAGTACGTTACTTATGGTATTGACTGAAACCAATGTCCCCACTGCCATGAGATCTTCCCGGAGCTCCTTCCTTGTTGTCCTTGGGTTAGCCTTGACTCTTCGGACAAGCCTGGCCTCGGCACGGGAGGAAACTTTCAAAGGCTGTCCAGGCCGTGGAAGGCTAACAGTAGTTCCATAAGCCTTCCACTTACGGATGATGCTCCCAACAGTGGAGAAGGTAGGGCCAACTCCTTGGAAAGGGTTTTGTACCCCTTGCCAGCCTTGTGACCCTCCACGATCTTGTCTCTGATGGCCTTGGAATGCTCCTTTGTCTTTCCCATGTTGACCATGTATGAGTGCTGTTCACAAGTTTGGGGAGGGTCTTAAATAGTCAGAAAAGGCTGGCAAAAGAGATCATTAATCCACACATGTGAAGCTCATTATTCTTGGTGCCTGAACTACTTCTTAATACTTTAGGGGGACCAAACAGAATTCTTGTGGTTTGAGGGGTTGAATAATAAATGACACTCTGAATTAACTTTTAACGTTTAAAAAAAAAAAAAAAAAAAAAAAAAATTAAAACAAAAATTTTTGCTGCAGTGCATTTCCCACTTCCAGGCTGATCTACAGTACAAATGTCACAATGCCAAGTTAATTCCGCATGTGTCAACCAGCTAAATCTGCAGGGGGTTGAATACTACTTGTAGGCACTGTATATGAGGTATCGCTGTAATCGTACGGACCCAAAGAATAAAACTGCCTTATCAATTTTACCACACGCGGAACGGTGTAAACACCCCCAATAAGAAATTCATGAACTGCTGGTTTTTGCTCATTCTGTCTCCCAAAAATCAGAATAGAAAGTGATCAAAAAATGTCATGTGCCCGAAAATGGTGCCAAAAAAACCTTAACTCGTCCTGCAAAAAACAAGACCTCACATGACTCTGTGGGCCAAAATATGGAAAAATTATTGCTCTCAAAATGTGGTGATGCAAATTTGCAATAAAAAGTGTGTGACAGCTGCCAAACATAAAAACCCGCTAGAAAAACCCATTATAAATAGTAAATCAAACCCCCCTTTATCACACCCTTAGTTAGGGAAAAATAATAAAATAAAAAAATGTATTTATTTCCATTTTCCCATTAGGGTTAGGGTTAAAATTAGAGTTGGGGTTAAAGTTAGGGTTAGGGTTGGGGCTAAAATTAGGGTTAGGGTTGGGGCTAAAGTTAGGTTTAGGGTTGGGGCTAGAGTTGGGGTTAGGGTTTGGATTATGGTTACTGTTGGGATTAGGGTTGGGATTAGGGTTAGGGGTGTGTTGGTGTTAGGGTTAGGTTTGTGGTTAGGGTTATGGTTAGGGTTGGAATTAGTGTTAGGGGTGTGTTGGGGTTAGGGTTGGAGTTAGAATTGGGGGGGTTTCCACTGTTTAGGCACATCAGGGGTTCTCCAAACGCGACATGGCGTCTGATCTCAATTCCAGGCAATTCTGCGTTGAAAAAGTCAAACGGTGCTCCTTCCCTTCCGAGCTCTGCCATGCGCCCAAACAGTAGTTTACCCCACATATGGGGTATCAGCGTACTCAGGACAAATTGCACAACAACTTTTGTGGTCCAATTATTCCTGTTACCCTTGGGAAAATAAAAAATTGAGGGCCAAATATAATTTTTGTGGAAGAAATATGATTTTTTTTATTTTTACTGCTCTACGTTATAAACTTCTGTGAAGCACTTGGGGGATCAAAGTGCTCACCACACATCTAGATAAGTTCCTTAGGGGGTCTACTTTTCAAAATGGTGTCACTTGAGGGGGGTTTCTACTGTTTAGGCACATCAGGGGCTCTCCAAACGCGACATGGCGTCCGATCTCAATTCCAGCTAATTTTGCATTGAAAAGTCAAACTGCGCTTCTTCCCTTCCGAGCTCTGCCATGCGCCCAAACAGTGGTTCCCACCCTACATATGAGGTATCAGTGTACTCAGGACAAATTGTACAAGAACTTTTGGGGTCCAATTTCTTCTGTTACCCTTGGTAAAATAAAAAAAATGGATCTGAAGTAAATTTTTTTTTTAAAAAAGTTAAATGTTAATTTTTTTTTAAACATTCCAAAAATTCCTGTGATGCACCTGAAAGGTTAATAAACTTCTTGAATGTGGTTTTGAGCACCTTCAGGGGCGCACTTTTTCGAATGGTGTCACTTTTGGTTATTTTCTATCATAGATCCCTCAGAGTGAGTTAAAATGTGATGTTGTCCCTAAAAAAAAATGGTGTTGTAAAAATGAGAAATCGCTGGTCAACTTTTAACCCTTATAACTTTCTAACAAAAAAATTTTTTTTCCAAAATTGTGCTGATGTTAAAGTTGACATGTGGGAAATGTTATTCATTAACTATTTTGTACGATATAACTCTCAGATTTAAGGGCATACAAATTAAAATATGAAAATTGTGAAATTTTGAAAGTTTTCGCCAAACTTCCATTTTTTCACAAATAAAAGCAAATTATATCGAAGAAATTTTACGACTAACGTGAAGTACAATATGTCACGAAAAAAACAACCTCAGAATCGTCAGGATCTGTTGAAGCGTTCCAGAGTTATTACCTCATAAAGGGACAGTGGTCAGAATTGTAAAAATTGGCCTGTTCATTAACTTGCAAACCAACCTCGGGGGTAAAAAGGGGTTAAAGTTTACAAAAAGTAACATTTCTTAAGTGCCGATACTCCGTTTTATTCCAGAACTTGAGTCTATATGGATGAATGGAAATTTAGCCTCAGTATTAGAAAGCGTCAGAAATTAGTTGAAGGTTTCATGTCTATGATGTACAGAGCAGTAATACGCAACCCCCATTGTGAACGATACATGATTTGTTTCTATTTCAACATATTCAGTAATATGCAGGTAGTCTTCAAAAAAAGTGATTTTAGTAGTAATCATTTCTGCCTCACATGTGTTGGAAAAACAGCGCAGTGTGGACAGGACATATGATAGCATAATGTCTACTGGGAGACACCTCTGACAGTGACTTGTCGCCTCTGGTAAGGCTAGGCTCACATTAGCGTTCGTCAGAGCTGCAGAGGGCTGCGGACTTCCTCCGTGAAGCTCTGCCCACTGCCGCACCTCCTCCGGTCAGCTCCGCCTATGTCTGAATGTGGCCTGCGTACCTATCTTTAACATTAGGTACGCAGGCCGTGCGGATGTATGCGGATGTTTCCGCATGCGTCGTTTTGACGATGCGGCAAACAAAACAAATTCCAACACGGTGCATTTGACACGGGTCGCCACATCGTCAAAACGACGCATGTGGAGGCATCTGCATGGCCTGCGTACCTAATGTTAAAGATAGGTACTCAGACTGCATGCAGACATAGGCGGAGCTGATCGGAGGAGGTGCAGCAGTGCGTGGAGCTTCACGGAGGAAGTCTGCAGCTCTGAAGAACGCTAATGTGAACCTAGCCTAACTAAGGATTTGACATGTTAAAATTCAGCATGCTGGATCAGCCAATCACGAAAATTTGTGATCACAGTAGAGTTTGGTGGCCCTATGTACATTGCATTGTAGGGGGATATCACCAAATGTAACTGGTTGGGTCAAGTTTACTTTACAATTAGTTGGGGTATGTTACTGGACACACTGAGTCCACAAAACCAAAATATGACAATGATGATGTAAAGTTTCATGAATGTTATTTTCGTGGAACTTTTGTGGGAAAAACATGAACTGATACTGTTATAAGCTGCGGAACAGTTTACATTTGTACCGTGTCATTTACATGTGCTCCTAATACATAGGAAACAAAATCTGAGTTTGAAAATAATATTCAGAACCAATTTTGGTGTACTCAAAATCCAGGATTACACATGGTGGATTCGCACTTTGATGGTATCTTGTGTCCCCAGTGTTTAGAATCTTGACTGCAGTGCCATGTCTTTTTAATGCCTTTTAATGTTCAAAGCTGAGCAAAATCAATTAGCCATCTCTCAGCGGACATCCTTTTGCAAAGTTTTTGGTATTCACCTACTTGCGTGTTTCTGTCCATTTAATTATAAATATGTTAATTACATAATTGAATTTTTTTGACACCAATCAATACTCATGGGCTTAGCTGAAAAGAAACATTTGCCCTGTATGAAGGTATTATCATCCGTAATGTTCTTAAATGTAACCTCATACTAACAAAACACACTTCTACATATTCTGTCTTTGCTTCTAATCATTTCAAAGACTGTTTTCTTGTGTCCTTTTATCATATAGTCAGCAGCCTTCTCCCTTATCTCGTGTCTGACCTTTACTTCATCTCTAAATCATTGTCCTCTCTATTTTATCAATCTTATCCACCTGCCGTAATCCAGAACATATTCATCTCATCAGTTCGTCTTTATTCTGTTCTTTTCACCTTCACCACAGTATGTGATGACCAAAGGAATGAAACCAGTTTTCGCTCCATATTTACTCTGTACATTGTCATTATACTTTACTGGCACCGTCACCTATGTGTCCGGAATATTAATGAGCTCAGAGATTTCGTGCTCACCCATTTCTGATTGAGAGGTTCCTCACTATTACTGTGCGTAGTGACTGGGAAAGGGCAACATAAGATGCTCACTGGTTCCGTTGAATGGACCTTACAAGGGTTGACATTATCTCCTTGCGCATCATGCTCTTGATTTTTGATGACCCTATATTAGCACATGTGTGCACGTTGGCAGTACTATGGGTTCTTCCTATGTTGATGTAATTACGGTACTTAATTTTTTGCTCTTTTAGCTGACTGCCATTAACACAATCAGTGCAAACCATATGAATTGCCAGATCCCTGTGTCCCAAGCACAAACATGCTCATAGATTTATTTTTTGTATATTTAGCTGATGCATCAGTTGTCCCTGCTGAGGCTAACCTTGAGGGCATCCCAGATAAAAGCATATGGAGATTAAATGCAATATGATGCTTGGATCCTAAGCTGTCCATCCACAGATAGATAGACAGCTCTCTCTTCCCACTTCTCCATATACAGGAACGCTCAGCCTAGTGTGCATGTTCTCTATATGAGGGAACTACTGTCCACTGGGGACAGTTGGAAGGCCCCCATACATATTAGATGGTCAGACTAATCCCATTGAAATTAGCAGGTTTGGCCAACTTTTATCTAATGTGTATGGGGCCTATATTCTAATGTACTTCTAGTGCATTCTGCATTAATGGCTAAAATAGATTGTTGGCTTTTCAATGTCAATGGATATGGCAATGCTTGGCAGCTTATTAATTTGTTGAAGACGGGCGCATTTATCGCAAAACTTATTGTCACCGGTTTACTGAGACAGAGTGGGGCCAGAATTCTGCAGTGCTTGATGTCCCACACTCCTTCCCTGATTCGAAGCACGTCTCCTTCATATTAAACAGTGCAAGTTTCTGTTAGCAGTGCAGGGGTTAAACTATTCAGCTTAGAGTCTCTGAAGCCTCCCTGCTTGGAATATCTCAGCTGTGCAGTGTTGGCCTCTCCTCTCTGCTATATGTACTCGCCTCTGACAATCTAGATTGCCAGTGTTAGTCTTGCACTGACTAGTGTGGAGTGGAGCTGTCGGTTGTTGGTAGAGGCATTTGGAGTGTTGATCTGTGACTGTTGATTGGACATTTTGGCTGTTTCCAAATCCTCTTCCTCTCCTATTTGGTTTTCATTCCTTTTTTCCTCTGTGAGTAGTTGAATTTTCCTGCTATTATGGCTTATATTCCATTCTAACCTCTTTTCAGGGTATTATTATACTCTTTGCACACCAATTCAAACTATATATTATGTACATCTGATTTTGCACATATTTATTATTTCTTCTTAGTGTACGCATGTTATATGCTTGCTTATTTTTAGTGTCATATTATATTATGGGGATTTGGCTCACCAACCAATACATTTTTGTGTCTATTGTGTTGGATATTTGTATGTTTTTCAAATTGTATTTATTAAAATCTGTTATTTATTTTCAAATCCTTTAGTCCTCGCATGTTTAGTATTTTCAGTTCTACTTTGTTTAGTATAAAGTTAGTAGACTAAGTACAACCATAAAGTTAGTAGAAATTCTACTCTTCACACAAAAACATTGAATCTGAACCATCTGTAAGGTTTTTACTCACTCGGCTGCTTCAGAGGTAGATCAGGAGACACTTTCTTATACAAAAAGTCCTTAGGTTTATTGCTTCATAAACCACTGTTGTGAATAGGCTGGAAATGAGTTCTGAGCAGAAGCTCCCTCTGGTGGTTACAAACGGTACTGGACTGTCCAGTGAAGATTGTGAGGATTGGGAATCAGGTGTTACTGACTGGTCTTATATAAGGGAGTCACCTTCCCATCAGGTTTGCCGGTGATCAATTGTTCTGGTCTCAATCCTTGATTCCTGTTTCCTTGGTAGCCTGCTGTGTCGTGTCTGAATCTCCTGCTAACAGATAAGACATTTTCTTCTTTTTGTTTTTGTGCTTGATTTTTGCATTTTGTCCTGCACTTGTGGGGGCCTTCAGGGTCCCCTCTGGGGGCTTTTGCCTCTCAGTTCAGTTCAGCCACTAATGTTTGTACATTTGCTTTTTCCAGTTTTTTTAGTGGCTGCTGTTTTGTTTTTGGTTACACCAGAGAACTAATTTAGGTGGTAGAGGTCGTGTGATCTCAGGTGTTTTTGAAATTAGTAGAGTTGGTGCTTTTCAGGGTTTTTTGGGATTGCAGTAAGTGCCCTTCCTATCCTTTTCTATTTAGTAAGTTTGGGCCCCAACGTTTGCTCATACTATTTTCTGTCTGTGTCAGTATTTCTTCTTGTCTAACCGCCATTACATGTTTGGGGGCTTTCTATGTTCTTTGGGGATCTGCTCCGGGGCAGATAGCTTTCCTCTTTCTATCTTTAGGTGTAGTTAGTTTCTCAGGCTGTGACGAGGCGTCTAGGACCAACGTAGGAACGCTCCACGACTGCCTCTAGTTGTGGTGGTTAGTCAGGGTACTGCAATCTCATAATTTCCAACTGCTCTGGTGTATTTCCTTTTTTGCCTGCTCTCCTCAGCTACCAAATCATAACAAACCACATAGTAACAGGCAATACAAATCTTCCATGTTTCAGCTCCTGCCTGGAGCCTCACTCCTCAGTCACAGAGTCCTCTCTGTAAAGTCCCACATGGAAGTGTGAGTTCACACTCACAGACTCCCACAACACTCTCCCTCAGGTGCAAAAACACACTCCATTACATAGGTGTAACTCCACCCACAGGTGAGGTCAGGAATCACATGGTTATGTCACATGGTCATGACCTCACCACAGGTCCTTTAGCTACACCATTACATACAGGTTTTATCCCAGGTATTTAGACACAAGCCCCTTGGGTGGGTTTGTAGGTGACTGGACCCGCCCAGCTCTCCTAGTCACCTGGAAGCCTCCCAATATATAGCACAACTCTCAGCAGTAGATCTGCGTAACAAAACATGCTCAGGCTTCCATCACAGGGCCACCCACCTCTGTGATACATAACGTCCATCCATCACATGCCTCCATGCATATCCGAGGGCCATACACAGTGCCCCCTAGCTGCATCAGGGGTCATTACACCACATACCTCCCCCCTCTGTTCAAACTTGTGGGGTTGAACACTTTTTACCCGACCAGAGATCCTTCTCGGTCGTCTCTGCCAGTCAAACCGTCTCTCTAAGTCGGACCCTGCTACTAATCTCTTTGGTAGGCGTCTGTCTTCCGACTCGGTCACATCTGTTGCTGACGCCCCCGTCAGACCACCCGCATCCCCAGCGGTCAGTACGGTGTTGCAATTCTCTTGCACCCATACGTCCTGTCTGGTCTGAGTCCTTTTCATTTTGTCTACTACAGGTTCTCCTGCTTAGGTCACTCATCACTGAGCTAACTGAGGCATCGCTACTTCTACCTCTTCCATCAGGCGACCTATTTCCTGTATTATCTCCAGCTTCAGGACTTCTCGTCTTAAGCGAACCTCTTCGCCTCTCAACACTACGGATTGAAGGTGGCGACCATCTTCTTTCCATTTCCCGTAGGTTTCTGTTGACCTGCTCCCTCTCAAGTCGTAGCTGCTCTACTTCTCTCAGGTACGACACACGATACTCCAGGAGCATCCGGATATTCCCAAGGCTCTCCCTGGATCTGACAACGAGGAACGGAACCATCCCGTCTTCACCCACGACCTGGACTTCGTCATCAGCCGGAATCCTGACTCTTAAGTATTCAAGCAGCTGACAGCACTCGGGAGTTAGCACGGATGCACGTTCAGGCGTTCAAGGATCCAAATGAACAACAGTCCAACGAAAAAATAGGAACAGCATCCAATCCAGGTGAAGTATAACAAGTCTTTATTCAGCCACCATAAAATACCATTTTATGGTGGCTGAATAAAGACTTGTTATACTTCACCTGGATTGGATGCTGTTCCTATTTTTTCGTTGGAATCCTGACTCTTGTCACACCGGACTTATTTACCATCTCCTGCATCACTTTCCCGAGTCTTCCGATGACCTTCTTCACCAGACCTCTGGGCACTTGAACGATGTCTTCCATCAAGCCAAGCTGATTTTGAGTCTTTCTTACTTGCTCCAGACGTCGAGTGGCTTCGTGATTTCTCAACAGGATCATTTGCTTTGTGCGGAGACAATGTAGGTGCATGTCCCTCAGGATAGCCACCTGCTTCATTGTGACTTCCCTAGTCGACAGTATGACTAACTGTTTCATCTCTGGCACCCAGTTCACACTGCATGCTTCTACCGCTTTTCTAAAAGCCTCATGTACATCCTCACTGGCACAAGCTTTTTGCATGTCTTCGGGTACCTCTATTATACACTTGAAAACCGACCCGTCACCTTCTTGGACAGACTGTTGTACCTCCTCGTCCTGAGCGTTAGTACAGTTTTCCAAGACATCACTCTCCCTTGTGTGCCCATCTGCATGGCACTTCCCTTGCTGGATTTCTTCTCCCAGAGATTTCTGGAGCTGGGCACCAGTCTCCTCCTCCATCTTGAGCTCTCGGAGAACTCCATCTCGCTCTTCTGCCAAGCAGCGACACTCCTGCTGATGTTTCTCTTGGGCCTCTCTGAGCACCTCCGTCTATCTCCATAGAGCCTTGTTCATACTCTTACACGCTGACAGACGATCTCTGAGCTTAGAGACTTCCTTCTCCAGCTCCTCCACTTTGTGCTCAATCATTCGTCTCAGGACCCTTTCCTTTTCGACTGCCTCTTTCACTGTTTCTTTACACAGCTCTATCTCCTCATCAAGGACAGTCACCTGACCGGTACCTGACCCTGACTCTTCCTCATCATTTTGCTTCTTAGAGGATGTAGCCTGTCCCGCCTTTCCACGGCCCCTGCGGCGAGAGGAAGATCGGCCATTTTTACTCGGCTCCACGTTACTGCACTCGCTTTCCCTTGCGGTCGAGTCACAGTCTGCACAGGAGTCACTCTTGGGGCCCCTCCCGTTACCCTCTAAACGGGTGTCCGTTCTAGAGGTCTTAACTACCACATCGTCATGGGTTCTGTTGTCATACATTTCAGAGTACATCATGTCAGTCAGTCGGGCAGACGCATTCTTTCCTCCTGTGTCACCGTCTGACTCATCAGTTTTGGGAGGTGTCACTATCCCAATGTCTGCCACCCCAACAGTAGAGAGGCCTCCCTCCTGCTGTAAAGGAACTCCCCTGTCCCATAAGCCAGAGAACAGTTTAGAGTCCCGACCTATGACCACTGGACACGACAAATTAGGGATTATAGCGACATCCTGTCCTGCAATGTCCCAGCCTGTCTCAAAGATTACCCTGGCCACTGAATAATCCTTTGTGTCCCCATGGATACAGGTGACCCCGACCTTTCTTCCAGGTATTTGAAACCCGTCAGGTGCAACCCTCACTAGAGTCACCGGACTCCCCGAGTCGACCAGACCCACCACCTCTTCATGGTGTATCTGCAGGGTACACCCCCGTAGTAGTGTGCCGGGCGGATAGTTCCTAAGGCAGACTGGACACATATAACATATTTGCCCCGGGCAACGGTTGGTCTGCACCTCCCCTTTAACGTTGGGATCCTCCACCCCCTTTTTGCCAACCGCCCCCTTTTGGGACTCTGCCCCCTTTTGGGCCATCATCCCCTTTTGGGTTGCCACCCCCTTTTGGGACTCCCCCCCCTTTTGGGCCATCACCCCTCCTTGGGTTATACACCGTGGACTCCCTCACGGCTCTACCAGACCCCAGTTCGCACAGACCCTTATGTCTCTCAGGGCTGGTACCGTCACTTTAAGAGGTCACCCACTCTGGACCTGATGTCCTTATGGTACCTCACCAGCTCCTGCTGGTACTGCCACCACCCGCCAGCACCTCCGGCTGCTACGCACAAGCCGCTGCTGCCACTGCAGCTCTTGCTGCTGCAGAACCTCTTGCTGCAAGTCACTTTAGCTCCTGCTACCACAAGTCTCTGCACGCTGCGCTGTCTTGCCGCTTGTCACCTTCGTGACCCCACGAGTCACAGCCAGCCGCTTGTCACCTTCGTGGACTCCGATGAGCCACAGCACACACCTCACACGTGTTCCAGAAAAAAAACACCAAAAAAAAATAGTCTCTCACTAATTCTTCTCACTGATCCCGACTAGCCTAGCACGGTTGTCAAGACCGTCCCCTGTTGGCGTCAGCCACACAGGTTCCTGGAGACCTCAGCCTCAGAGGTACCCAGCAAACACAAAAATACAGTCTTTCTCACTGACCCGTCAGCACACCACAGACTCCTGTCTGTCACTCTTGGCCACAGAGATTTCCGGACACCTCCTCTCTCAGAGAGGCATCCCACAAAGGAAAAAACAGTCTCACTGACCCGTCAGTACACCACAGACTCCTGTCTGTTACCTGTTCGCCACGCAGATTTCCGGACACCTCCTCTGAGGTATCCTCTCAGCATGCTTTTTGCTTACTTCTCAATGACCCCGGTCACATAACACAGACTCCTGTCTGTCACCACTGCTTAACCGCATCTTCAGATACCTCTTATCTTCAGAGGCACCACATATAAACATCAATGCACAGTTTATTCGTGACCACTGGTCACACTCACGGTTTTCACAGACCGTCCGTTCCTCCTCTGGTTCCTGATTCCCAGTCCTGGAACATGTGCTCCTTGGGTCGCTGCCAGCATTCCATCCACCAATTGTAAGGTTTTTACTCACTCGGCTGCTTCAGAGGTAAATCAGGAGACACTTTCTTATACAAAAAGTCCTTAGGTTTATTGCTTCATAAACCACATAGTAACAGGCAATACAAATCTTCCATGTTTCAGCTCCTGCCTGGAGCCTCACTCCTCAGTCACAGAGTCCTCTCTGTTAAGTCCCACATGGAAGTCTGTCCACCCTGGCAGACTCCCACACACTCTCCAAACACAGAGACCTCTCTGTAATGTCCCGCCTGGATGCATGGTAGTCTGTTCACACTCACAGACTCCCACAACACTCTCCCTCAGGTGCAAAAACACACTCCATTACATAGGTGTAACTCCACCCACAGGTGAGGTCAGGAATCACATGGTTATGTCACATGGTCATGACCTCACCACAGGTCCTTTAGCTACACCATTACATACAGGTTTTATCCCAGGTATTTAGACACAAGCCCCTTGGGTGGGTTTGTAGGTGACTGGACCCGCCCAGCTCTCCTAGTCACCTGGAAGCCTCCCAATATATAGCACAACTCTCAGCAGTAGATCTGCTGAACAAAACATGCTCAGGCTTCCATCACAGGGCCACCCACCTCTGTGATACATAACAACCATCCATCACATGCCTCCATGCATATCCCGAGGGCCATACACAGTGCCCCCTAGCTGCATCAGGGGTCATTACACCACACATCCTTTTTCATTATTTTCTCCAATTTAACCAAAACATAATACTGTAAATGTATGTAAATATGCTTCTTTTATGCTAATGTAAACCGCTATGTTATAAATCTTTTTTATGATGAGGCTATTCTTTCACCCTAGGCAAATTTTAACCTAAGTATAAATAATTATTACCGTAGTTACAAAAAAATTATGTCCTGATGTAAATATTTGTTTTCTGCAATGCAAATCATAGTTATTAAAATCACTGGATTCATGTAAATTTTACCAAATTTGAAAAATAAAATCATTAGTATTTTTGAAGCCTCTGATTACCATTACACTTGTTCTAGGTATTGCTCAGCTACTAGGGATGCCAGCAGGTATAACAGTGCATGTTTGCTGCTTCAGTTCATTCACATCTGCTGCCACCGTATGCACACACAGTAGTAACATAAGGCTTGTGAGAGTCTTCTTATGATCTTAAATGTTACTGCACATGAAAAACATATTTTATGGCTATATATGGAATTTTTTTTACACTGCTTGCAGTAAATGAAATATTTATAAATACATCAGATCATTGTTTTCATCATAAAGTTAGTAGTAGAGAGAAAACGTTACTAGAAATTCTACTTGTCTCACAAAAACATTGACTCTGGACCTTCATTTTCTGTTTGTGACCGTCTACATTTGATAGAGAAGCTGAAATGATGGATGATTTAAACTAGTTAAGCTGATGGCTGGGAGAAAATATTGTGTTATTAATCATTCGAGACAGCCATCTATTAACAGATATCCGTTGAAAATTTAGTCATCATGGTAAAATTGTCAGATATTTTTTAATCTACAGTGTTCGTGTATATGTTGGTCAAAAATGGCTGACCATTTGTTTTATTATCTTTTTTTATTTTACACATCCTTTATCCCTGCATGGACCAGCTTTAGTTGACCTTTTAGGCCATGTTCGCATGATGAGTAATTGGTGGGTTTTTGACATTCCCACACTGCTGGAACAGTGGCGACACAGGAGGTGAGTATAAGGCTGGTTTCACATTTGTATTTTTGCGCTCAGCGCATCGTGCGCATCTGATCGCATGTGTCATGCATACCTATGTTTAACATGGCGTGCGCATGGTCTTGCGTTTGCACGCGTTCGTCTGCGTTTTCCTGCACATGCGTTTTTTCAAGTTATGCGTCTAGAAGCGCCCGAAGCAACATGTTACATTTTTGGGTCCACCCAAAGGCGTAAAAAAAAACCGCATGCGTTTGCTTGCGCACAGAATACGTCAAAACAAAGCATTACCGTCTGTGGGAACGCAGGCATGCGCATGGACATGCGTACGCCTGCGTTTGCGTATGCATGCGTTTTAAGAGTAAACATGTCTAGACACTGGTTTAAGGCTGGTTTCACATTAGCGTTTTTGTGCGCAGCGCATCTGCGCAAGCGTTCATGCATACCTATGTTTAACATGGCATATGCATGGTCTTGCTTTTGCATGCATTTTTGCATGCGTTTCTACTTGCGCACGATGCGCAGCGCTCAAAGACGCAAATGTGAAACTAGCCTAAGCTTTTTTATTTTATCAGGGCCCTATTTTTACTAACCAGCAAAGGCTAAACAGAGAGCTGTGGGCTGATATTAATAGGTTAGGAAGTGGTCAGGAATATTGGCCCCCTCCCAGACTAAGAACACTAGCCCTTAGCCGCCCCAGAGATGACACATCGATTAGATGCTCCTATTCTGTTGCTTAGCCTCAGCTCTTCCCACTTGCCCTGGTGCGTTGGAAAGTGGGGTAATAGGTTTGGGGTTGATGTCAACTATTTTATGTCTGATAACATCAAGCCCAGGGGTTAGTAATGGAGAGGCATCTATCACGCCCATTATTAACCCTGTAGTCAAAATGAATAAAGACACAGAGATAAGTCCTTGTGGATTGTCGTGGGATCTCATCATTATAGATTAACAACAGACAGGTGAGGATTACTTTGATTTTTTATTTTTAGGTTAATACATGGGTAAAAGAAAGTAATTGTTGGGGAATGATTTGTACAATTAAAGGATTTTTCTGTGTGTGTGTCTTTGTAAATTTTGACTATAGGATTAGTAATGGGGGTGTCTGATAGATACCACTCCATTACTAACCCCTGGGCTTGATGTCAACAGACATGAAACAGCTGACATCAACCACCAAACTATTACCCCTCTTGCCAACACACCAGGGCAAGTGGGAAGAGCCGAGTCAAAGAGTCAGAATTGGTGCATCTAATAGATGTGCCATTTCTGGTGCGGCTGAGAGCTGGTGTTCCATGGCCCCTTCCCAGCCTATTAATATCAGCCTGCAGCCTGTAAAGGCTAAGCAGAGGGCTGTGAACTATTATTAATAGGCTGGGAACCTTTATGGCTATTGGAATCTTCGACATCACACTATTTAAAAAAAAATATTTATTTAATACGTGCAATACACAGACAGCGGGGCAGACTACAAGTGTCATCACACGGATGCTGACGCGCATGTTACACATGGACTCACTGACACAGATTGCATCGGTATTGTTATTTTCAGGCCAGGTGCACACCACAGTATATTCCTTGTGCGATCCAAAAAAACATGGGATTGCACTCGGACCAATGTTATTCTATGGGGCCGTGCACATGTCCACTTTTTTTCCTCTGATCAAGCCAATCTGAGGAAAAACTACACAGAATGTCCGAGTTTGATCTGATATTTGGATCACACTCAGCCATAAAAGTCAATGAGTGCATGGAAGCCATTGGACTGCATTCAAATGACATTTGAGGATGGTCCAATTTCCGTGCACCGACACAATGGAAAAGATGGACACATTTTTTTTCTCTATCTTCTCCTCACAATGTTCTCTGATTCTGTCATCCAAGAGAATCATCAGATCACACTATGCTGTCACTTGGATCAGAGTGTAATTTGCATAATTGGCCAGAATCTAAGGGCCCCGTTACACATAGGGACGCTCCAGCGATCCCAACAACGATATGACCGGTAAGGATCGCTGGTACATCGCTACATGGTCGCTAGTAAGTTGTCAAAGAGGCAGATCTACTCCACGACGCAGCAATGATACGGCGATCTGTATAACGACCTCGGCAGTCGTTGGGACCTTGTCACAGCAACGATTCTGACAAAGACAAAGCAAAATCACGCTTGCATCGCCGAGTTCTGAGTCGCCAACGAGGTCGCTCGTCGTTTTTATGACGTCAAACCCAGCGATGCATGCTGGCCAGCGGGACACCAACGATCAAAAAATGCCCTAGGACATTCCAGCACGATCAGCGATATCGCAGCGGGGTGCCGGTCGCCGCTATGTGTCACACGTGGCGAGATCACTGGCGAGGTCGCTGTTGCGTCACAAAACCTGAGACGTTTCAGCGATCTCGCTAATGATCTCGCTATGTGTGAAGTACCCTTAAGGCCATCTGACCCCAGCCTTGGGATAGTCTATCAATATCAGAATAGTGGAAGTTCAATTCTATGGATCAGGTGATTAAAGGATTCCCAACACTTTAGTGAGCACTAAGTGTCCTTCATTGTATACCAGTCACTGTTCTGTGTATTATGTAGCTGCTGCACCTGATATTACAGCTCAGTCCAATTAAAGGGGTTTTACAGTTTCAGAAAATCACTTCCCCAGCTGCAGTTTGTTTTAAAAAGAAATTGAGCTTTACTGACCCTCCCCTGGTACAGTGCTGAGTCTCTGTAGCTACTTTTAGTGTCATGTCATTTGCCCCACTTTCCCTGAAGAAGCAGGAACGTCCAGTGAAACATGTCTGGTAGGCGGGTGGAGGAGGGGAAGACCTTGATGTGTTTTATTATAGATACTTAGACTTCTCTAAGCCAGTATAGCAGCTTGCAATGTGTGATGACTTAAGGCGCACACACTATATAAATATTAAGTACAATTAACTCTTGATCTGATGACCATTAGTATGGCGACAATATACCACTATACTATATGGAAATCTCCTGTTTCTTATATTTTTTAACTGATTTGACTTATATAAGTTATAACATTAGTTTAAAAGTTTTAACCCTAAATTCTAAAAACAAATAGCAGGGTGGAAATTGGATTTGAGTTTGCCATTTCACAAGATTATTAACCCTCCACACTAGGGTCATTGTATATACAGTTATAAGCACCAGCTCTGCCAACATGGTGTCAATGCTACAGAGAATAACAGATACTAGCAGCAGCGATGGACACTCTGCTATGGACCAGGGGAGGGTGAGTATAGAGTTTTATTGTTATGTTTTCATAAAACAAGCTGCCCCTCATAGAGAGGTTTTGTTTTCTGAAATCAGAAAACTCCTTTAACTTAAATGGGTTTAAAATATATTTGTCACCAGATTTCACAATACCAGCTGTATACATTGTTAAACAGACCTCTTATTATTGATGACACTGATGTGCTTACTTTGAAAATCCATGTCTGAACTGCTGTATATAAGATGAGCATTTTATGTGTCCAGTTATAAAATGAAATCGCTCCGGAATCTATGTCCGTCCACCCAGCCTGAGTGACATCAGCAGCTTATACTGAGCAGTGTGAGATCTCAGCAGCAGGGAGGTGGCACGCTCAGAAGCTGTCAATCAGATTAGGGCAGAACTTGAGTTAAATATGCATAAAGGATTAAATAGCCCATCTGACATAGATGAACAAAGTAAATACAGCATCCATCCATATCAGGTCTAATGTCTCATTCATTTTTTTTCATATATGAGAAAACTGGACTGAATTTCAGTGATTTTCATCAGAGTTTGATCAGTTTTTCTCTGATGGGGAAAAAAGTTTTCTTAACTATCAGTTTGTGAAAAATGGACAGCAAACATAGCATCCAAGTGCTGTCTGTTTTTTCACGGACACATAGACTTCCTTTACCGTTTTTGATCCGACACTCGGATCAGTATTGGACATGTCTCCATGAATTTTCACCACTCGGTCTGAAAAGAAAAATCAGACATTTGAGCAACCCCATAGACTTTCATAGGTAAGAGTGTTATCCGTAAAACATGGATAGCACTCGTTCGAGAAAAACTGATGTCTGAATGATGCTTAAGAGATCTACTTAAAGGCACCACTCCAGCGGGTATTTTTTCAGTGGTGGAGTGGCGCTTTGAATGTACGGTCCCTGCCCCCAGTCATATATCCACCCTCCGGCATCTTCACTGTTTTTCAGTACTGCTCCGGTCTATCTTGTGAGCGCAGCTTCTGACTGACCGGAAATCAGAATCTACGTCACAAGCTCTGAATGCAAGTCTATGAGAGCCAGAACGAGGCCAGAACGAGCCTCTCACAGAGATGTATTGAAAAGTGACCTCCGCAGCGCCCCATGAAATACTACAGCAGCCAGCAGGTCACTTGTCGCCGGAGACGGACGGGAGGGACGCTGGAGAACGATGAAGGCGGTGGAAAGGAAGTAAAAGATGGGGCAGGCGAATTGCATTTAAAGCACCACTCCAGCGGTGCAATGTAAAGAACACTGGAGTGGTGCTGTAATAATGTGTGCGGTTTCTATTGTGAAATAAGCTGCAGCACTGTTAAACGATAAGAGGGACAAGATAAAGGCTGCAAAAACCCTTTAACAGATCAAAATAATAAGGGATACAGGTACTGCTGGAGATACCAGAGTGCTGTGCTCTATCTCCAAAAGTCTTTTAGATAATGAATGGGCGTGCCACTGGTCCATTGTAAGAGGATATTTCACAGCCCCGTACACAAAATCTATGGAGGTCCTATTGGTTGAACCCCGGTTATTAGCGAATTATCACCTATCCTGTTAGTAGGTTATATAACGTGTGAAGCTGGGAATTACCCTTTAAATAGGACATAATTTTCTAGTGACAGATGTGCAACACATTAGAACATGCCAATTACAGGCACTGGCAGATGAAGCCCAAATTTTTGATAAAGCAAAAACTGCATTGGCTTAATGATACAGTGGAGGTTACAGGATCTACAGTGCGCATTTCAATGACTCTTTTCTTCCCTCTGATCATTTTGAAGCAATGCTTCTAAGAAATACAAAATGTGCAAAGATCTTTCTAAGTAAAAGTCAAACCAAGCTATTTGTTAATTGACAGAAAGTATGGATTTGCTGATTTCCAGCGCAGAGGTCACTGACGAATGCTTTTGAATCAAGGCATATTTCATTTTAACAAGTACTGGGGTCTATAAAGCAAATACTAAAACAATTCCATTTTCCTGCCCATGGCACCTGGTCTAGTATACTGATGACAGGGTGAAGCGATGCTTTATTAAGCCGGGGGGGAAAAGCTAATTCTGGGAAGCTGTATTTCACACCAGGAGCTGGAAGTGTTCTGTGCAGCTTAGCAGAATCAATTGTTACAGCAGTGATTGCATTTGAATGATGGTTGACTGATTTTCTTTTCTGTTTGTAATGAAAGAACATAAATAAATGTGCCTTTAAAAAACAGGTTATTTTCATAAAGGGATGTGAATATCAGTGGCTTTCCGCGCATTTATAGTATGATGTGTGACGCCCTATGACAAAATACTCATGAGCGGTATAATTAACAATGGCCTTCATGGCGTCGCTCTGCATCGCCTTGTTTAATGGTCCACATCTCTCTTAGCGCTGCCTGTCACATCCAGTGATGTCATTCATGGTTCTGTAGAAAAAGGGCAGGAAAGACTTTTCTGCCAACAAAGGCTAACTGATAGGAAAAGCCCAAAATATCTAGTTGCATGGATTATACTGTTCAAATGGATGACAATTGTTGCGTATCGCTGCCTTTGGGTATCAGCCACAGGTTCCCAGCTCTTGTATAGCCCGGGTACTTCAGGGTAGTCTTCTGACCCCAGTGTGTGGTGGTGCGCACAAAAATCTGAGGGTGAATGGCATTAGGATCCACCCCAGCGGCATCCAGTGCCGAGAACAACTGGGAAACTGAAGGGTAAGTATACAGTCTGGCCTGGGGTCTGAATATTTTTTACTTTTATTGTCAGAACTGGGGTCTGATATTGATACGGAGGGTATGAATATATTTAACAGTGAAAATTTAGATATGTCAGGTCACTTGACAAGACTCTCATTTTTGCTTCCTCCCAGGGCTCAAGTATCACTGTGTAAGGGCTCGCACTGATCTGCGTTTAAAAACATCTCTCCGATGTTGATCCAGAAAAATAGGATGAGGGTCATGCGAGTTCAGTGGGATTTTTCTCCCATACATCCGTATGACATGCATATGCAATGCGCTTTTTTCACTGCAACTATAATTCTGCATTCATTTACAGTGTTCTATGCTACAGAACGGCAATTTATCCATAAAAATCGGACGGCATATGGATGGTCCACGTGCCATCCGTTTTTATTCTTGCACCCATTGACTTGTATTGGTGAGTCTTGTACGCTATACGCTGCCACTGCGATTTTTTTTGTCATCCATATTCCAGCTAAAAAAAAAAAAAAATCGCAGATGAGCACTAAATGAATAACATTAGTCAGAGTGCAATCAGATTTTTTATCGGATTTCACTTGTCCGATTTAAACGCAGATGAGTACGAGCCCTAAAGCACTCTCTCAGGCTGATAGCTTTTAAAATGCAATGAATGAGAAAATTTTTTGTATTTTGTATGTCTGCTTTCTGCCCAATCTGACTTTGAAGAGATGGAAAGAGAGCAGCGCAGTAGTTACCAATCAACCGTATGATGCCCAAAGAGTCTCATGCATGGGTCTTATTAATTAATATAGAATCTGTTCACAAGTCATTGAGCAGCATATAATGTGACCTTAGTGACTATGAATGCTATCTCTGTGTCTCCACATTCATATTGGGAAGGATAGAAACTCATCGGGACACTTCAGCCAAAATTTTTTCTTTATGTCTGTTCACACGTTGGCATATTCTGGAAAGTTGACAACTATTATGGAGAAAAATGTATTTTTACTCCAAATTGTTAGTTTTGGGATGCAATTATTGACCATGCAGTATTTTCAGGTGTGACACAATTTTAACCCGTTGACAACATTTATAGCAGATGTGAACCCTTACTGTATGAAACAAGCTCAAGAGGTGAGCCCGCATCATACCACCATACAGTGTGGAAGTTAGCGGCATTATACAGCTGGCCCCTGAGAGTAACTGCTGTGTTTGGAGCTAGCTTTGATAAGAATAGTTTAACCTCTTGCCAATGACTGGAGGTTTCTGTCGACATCTATGTCTCCTACCATGATGCGATTGTGGGTACTCAATGGGTTGTCATCACAATCTGGGGCCTACTGAATTCCTCTATGTGGCATGTTAGTACAACTGTTAAGCAGAGCAGTAATTAATTATACATTTGACTCCAATACTACAATATTATGCAGTCACAGATTCAAGTGTTTTAACCCCTTCCCGACATATTTTGCAGTGCGTTCCCGCAATTGGATGTACCAGTTCGACTTGGGAATCATGAGGGCACAAAAGAAGTATACGCACGATTGCAGCCAAGAGCTTAGCTTAAGTGATAGCTGATCCCCAGTTGTCACAGCCAGGGGTAGTGCCTGCACTGCTCCCAGCTGTTTAACCCTCTAAAGCAAGGGTTCCTGTTGTGAACGTGTTGGAGACGACTTCGGAGCTGAGGCTCCCTCAGGTGGTTGCTGAGGGTATTGAACCTATGTTGAACAGCAAAAGTCCACCACCTGCAATTGATGAATGGTTATCAGGTGGGACGGACTGCACTGATATAAGTGAGTTAACCGCCCATGATCCTCGCCGGTGATTGTTTCTTCCTGGTCTAGGTTGGAATTCAGCTTGCTTTTCTGCTGTCTCCTGCTATCATTCAGATAAGTTACTGTTTTTTTTTTCTGTGGTTTGATTTTTCCTTGTTTTTTGCTGCCTTGTTTTTGAGTTCAGCCGGGTACCCTTTGGGGGCTTGTGCTGGTCTCTGTTCTCTTTTTGTATTTGTTCATTTGCTCAGTTCTTGTGATATTTTACTGCTGTGTAGCTGCGTGTTCACACCAGAGATCTGATATAGGTGGTCGAGACCGTGTGGTCTCAGCATTTTTTGGAATCAGAAGTGTTGGAGTTTTTCCTAGGGTTTTTCTGGGTTGCAGACAGTATTCTCTCCTGTACTGTCCTATCTAGACAGTTTTGGCCCCAGCGTTTGCTCAATCTATTTTCTGTCAGCGTTCGTGTTTTCATCTTGTCTAACCGCCATTATATGTTTGGGGGCTTCCTATTCCTTTGGGGCTCTACTCCGGGGCAGTTAGCTTTCCTCTTTCCATCTTCAGGGGTAGCTAATATCTCCAGCTGTGACGAGGCGTCTAGGGCACCGAAGGAACGTCCCACGGCTGCTTCTAGTTGTGCAGTTAGTTTAGGGGTCTGCAACCTATTAGATCCCAACCTCTCTGGTGTTTGGCTGCCTTTGCGGTTTTTTGCTCCTGCCCTCCTCAGCTACCAAATCATAACAGGTTCCCCAACTCCAGTCCTCAAGGCCAACCAACAGGTCATGGTTTCAGGATTTCCTTTGTATTGCACAGGTGATGCAATTATCACATGTGCAATACTAAGGAAATCCTGAAAACATGACCTGTTGGTGGGCCTTGAGTTGGGAAACCCTGCTCTAAAGGATGTGATCAATAGTGATCGCAGCACTTAAAAGGCTAGAAGAGGTAGGGAGAGAGCTCCCCCTTCCAATCGGCACCCCCCATGATGTAATTGCTGGCTGCCAATTATTGTCATGGCTACCCGAGATCAAAAGATCTCCGGGTCTTCCAACTACGGTGGCCTGTTAGACCACGCCAGAAACATGGTTTAAAATACATTCTCTCACTGTCGCACAGGTATAAAACATTGCAATGCATTACATCAAGGATCAGAGTTAAAAAAATGTGCATTTTTTTTGTAAAAAAAAAAAAAAAAAAAAAAAAATATATATAATATATATATATATATATATATATATATAATAAAAAATCACTAAATAAAGGACCGAGCAGCAGCTCTTGTGCACCAGGTAGCAGCTCTTCCCTCTGAGCTATTCAGCTTGCTGGATAGTTCATTGTTACACCAGATACTGTCACCTCTTTTTTCAGCTATAAGCTGCCGCCACTGCCTTTCGGGGCTTATCTACAGCATTCTATAATGCTGTAGATAAGCCCTCGATCTAAAGGCTGGGTCTCACATAGCGATACACCAGCGATCCCGACAACGATCAGGATCGCTGGTGTATCGCTATATTATCGCTGCTGAGCTGGCAAACAGGCAGCTCAGGGCAGCGATCAGCACAAGAACACTGCGGGTAAACATCGCTAGTTACCCGCAGTGTACCTTGGATACCAGCACCCTGATGCAGGGAGCTGGTAACCAAGGTACACATCGGGTTTCCAGGCGCTGCGCGGTGCCTGGAAACCCGCTGTGTACCTTGGTTACCAGCTCCCTGCATCAGGGCGCTGGTATCCAAGGTACACAGCGGGTTTCTAGGCACAGCCCCACGCCTGGAAACCCGCTGTGTACCTTGGTTACCAGCGGATCGCTGGTCTCCCGCCTGTCACACGCAGCGATGCGTGCCTGTCTGCGGGAGACCAGCGATCAAAAAAATGTCCAGACATTTCAGCGACGATCAGCGATACCCGGCAGGGGGGCTGATCATCGCCGAATATCACACACAGCGATATCGCTGGTGAGCTCGCTGCTGCGTCACAAAACTAGTGACTCAGCACCGATCTCGCTAGCGAGATCGTTGTGTGAGACGGGCCCTTAAGCTGAAAGAGAAGAAAAACAAGTTATATTATACTCACCCATGGGCGGTCAGGTCCGATGGGTGTCTCAGGTCCAACACCTCCCATCTTCATGTGATGACGTCCTCTTCCTTGCTTCGTGTTGCAGCTCCTCCGCAGGCGTACTGATCTTCCCTGTTGAGGGCAGAGCAAAGTATTGCAGTGCGCAGGCGCCGGGAAAGGTCAGAGAGGTCCAGCGCCTGCGCACTGCAGTACTTTCCTCTGCCCTCAACAGTGCAGATCAGTGCGCCTGCACAGGAGCTGCAACACGAAGCAAGGAAGATGACGACATTGTATGAAGATGGGAGGCGCCGGACCCGAACCTGCGACGCCTATCGGACCACCCCTGGGTGAGTATAATATAACTTGTTTTTCTTATCTTTCAGGGGCTTATCTACAGCATTACTGAATGCTGTAGATAAGCCCCGAAAGGCAGTGACCGCAGATTATAGCTGAAAAACAGGGTGACAGGTTCCCTTTAAATCACATCCTTTTTCCCGTTAAAAATAATGGCAAAAAAACATATTTGGTATCGCCGCGTTCATAAAAGTCTGATCTATTAAAATATAGAATTTATTTAACCCGATTGGTAAATGCTGTAAAGAGAAAAAAAAGCCAGAATTGCTTTTTTTTATTACCTGACTTTCCTGAAAAAATGTAATAATAAAGCCTCTTATGTACGCTAAGGTGGGATCAATAAAAACATCGACTCTCTGTGCAAAAAGCAGCGCGGCATAATCAGAAAAACAGAAACGTTAAGGGTCTCAGAAAATGGCGACAGAAAAAAATGTTTTTTTTGACAATTTTCTGTATTTGTTTCACCACTTAGGAACATAAATCAGTGCAGGTTTGGGATCGCCATAATCGGACTGACCTGGACAATGATGCTTCCAGGTCATTTACGGCACGGTGAAAGCCATAAAAACAAAACATTTTTTTTTCCCCATTCCCCTCCACTATTTTTCAGTAAAATGAAATGCCATACAAAACCAGTCCTCATAAGGCTGTGTCAGCAAAAAAATGAAAGGTATGCTTCTGGTAAGAAGGGGAGACTAGGACCGGAGACATGTTCCCAGCTATGGTCCTTGTGTGCACAGCACATGGCCGGCGGGAGCATTCCCAGTAATATACTTCATACACGTACTATGTGCACCTGAGTGGGCTCTTGCACCGGCCATGTTTCTGGAGACCTCCGCTCACTTTGCCCGGAAAGCCATACAAACATGGCGTAGTATGAGAACACAAGCAACACATGAAAACAAAGAAGTTCTCGCTCTAGTGCTGACACGTGCGGCTGTACTGTAGTGCTGCGGGAGTGACTATCAGCCGGTGGTTTCCGGGTGTTGTGTTCCTAGGTACAGCAGGAAGAAGCGGGTTGGTGCTGCTTGCAGCCATTTTTGTGGAGCAGACGGCGCGGGAGCAGCTGAGTGCTAGAAACTTCCCGGGACTCTGCCAGTGCTGGGCACGCCGGCCACTTGTGTCCTGCTGATTGTAGGTACAGGTGTACTTACTACTGTGTGCATGTTATGTGAGTATCTGACCTGTCAGGAACTTGTCCAGTGCACTGGCAGTGCTGCCATTTATTTTGTGTGCCATTTTCTTGCAATTTTCTTGTCTAAATGTAGGTTACCTCAGGGAGGTCCTAATGTCTGATGGGGCTTGTTAATGTCCCTAGGCTCTGTGGGGCGCCAAGGTCCTTCTGTGGGGCGCCAGGTCCTGTACTGTGGGGCGCCAGGTCCTGTACTGTGGGGCGCCAGGTCCTTCTGTGGGGCGCCAGGTCCTGTAATGTGGGGCGCCAGGTCCTGTAATGTGGGGCGCCAGGTCCTGTACGGTGGGGCGCCAGGTCCTGTAGTGTGGAGCCATGGGCTGTCGTCTGCTTCTTGTGCCGCCTCATACTATGGGGAGAGCATCCCTCTAAGACCCCATTCATACTTCATGGACTTGCATAAAACCGCAAACTGTTTCTCCTCAGTGTGTGCACTCTATATGTTTTTTTCCTCAGAGTGTGGATCAGATTTTATCCACTTAAGGACTCTTTCGACCCCTTTTAGTTACTGCGCTTTCATTTTTTTAAATGACGCCATTCAATTTTCCATATGTAAATGTACTGAAAAATGTAAAAAAAAAAAAAAGTTGATGAAATGTTTAGAACGAACCGAAAGAATCCCCCAAATACAATTCTGCCATTAAACTTATTCAGAGTTTTAATTTTATGGCGTTCATAAAACCTGAATATATGATTCTCCATGTCCGTATCATTATGGCGATCCAAAAATTATACTTGCTGTGATTTTTTTTTTTTAAGAGTTTAAATAAAATTCACAACCTTGTTTAAAAAAACAAAACAAAAATAACACGCTTTTTTTTTCCTGAAACTTAATTTTTTTTTTCTATCTTTCCATCCACAAAAGCTTTTTTTTTTTTTTTGTTTGTTTTTTTCCTGCGCGGAGCTGACATTTTTACTGATGCCATTTTGAAGTACATAGTATATATGACATTGTACATGTACAGCACAATGGAATCAATGGTGCTATATAAATAATAATAATAATTGTGATTGCTTTTTATTGCATTTTTTTGTATGACGTACATATGCGAATCCTGGCATTTTTTTCCCAACAGTTAACGTACCATTTAAATAATATTCTATTTTGATTGGTATTACCGTATCTGAAAAATAAACAAATAGGTTTTATTATTTTTTCCAAGTGGGTTATGACTTGATCTTGCATTATTTGATCGAGCACTGAAATGGAATCAAGTAAGAAGCATAGTGTAAGTGAATGACTGAGGATGGAAAAATTCTCTCACTTTTCTTTCTCTCTCTGTGCCCCGGCTCAGATAATTCATTTATGGGGATCCGAGCACCATGCGATACTCTGCACTGCTCGCTATCAAGCACCTCGATGCTCCATTGACTATCGAGCAGTGCTGAGCACACTCAACTATCACTATTTTTTTATAATTTTTTTTAAAACTTTTTTTTTTTTTTTTGGTTGCTTATTTTTTCTGTCTCCTTGGGGGACTTGAACCAGTGACTGCTTAGGCTGCCTTACTACGATGATTATTTGGTAAGTTCTTGATGTTGCCGGTTTTCTGCACCTATTAAAAGTTAGGTTACTTCCTTTTTTTTTTCCATTGTGTTTTTGAGGGCAGTTTCTAATACCTTCATAGGAACTTAAAGGGATCTGTATCCAGTTTTGTCCTGTGTCATCTATGACCTTAATCAGTTTCTGTGCTGCAGACAATGGTTATATAACCCCCAGACTCCCCCTGTATACCCTCAAAAAAGCCTCTGAAGTTCTCCTGTGCTGTATGGTAATCCTGTCGGTCCGGTCTGATGGGTGTGATTTCTGCGGTCTCTATCCCTCCCTTTAGCTTCTCTATCCCTCCTCCCAACTGCAGATACCCGTCATCCACATAGCCGGGCGAAATCTCTCGCCAGCACAGAGAAATCACTGGCTCGCGCATGTGCACTATGATTTGCCCAATTGATGTCACAGCCGAAAACATAAGTGCGCATGCGCCGCTATGATTTAGGCTCTGCCTGCAATAGGGCATAGTGCGCAGGCTCGAGCCAGTGATTTCTCTGTGCTGGCGAGAGATTTCGCCCGGCTATGTGGATGACACAGGAGGCGTCATTCACGTCAATTACAGCAGGAGCGCGGCTACCAGCAGTTGGGAGGAGGGATAGAGAAACCGGAAGGAGGGATGGAGACAGCAAACACCACACCCATCGGACTGGACCGTCTGGATTACCATGCAGCACGGGAGAACTTCAAAAGATTTTTTAAGGGTATACAGGGAGAGTCAGGGGGTTATATAACCATTGGATGACTGCAGCACAGAAACTGATTAAGGTCATAGTTGACACAGGACAAAACTGGTGACAGGTTTCCCTTTAACTAGGAGGCGCATTCACAGTGCACATTTAGTGCGAATTAATATATCTAGGAATGACTTACGATAATCGTGCAGTGTAAACAGGCTGCAAATCACCCGATGAGCAAAATGCTCATTCGTCAGGTGAAATTGTTTTTGGTTGAAACAAAAGATCATCATTCTTTGCTGCACATTTTTCTGTGTAAACAAGACCTGCGCTGCCGAGAACAATGGCAGCCTATGCGCACTGAGCGAGCTTTTACAGATCGCTCAGTGTACATCTGAAGTGCAGATGGCTGTATGAACAGGCTGCTAAATGCCCACCCTCCAGCAAAGTGGTGCCGGTAAGGAGTCGCTTAGCATTGTGCAATTGGTCTATATACCAGAGTATTGCGTTATATAGTGACATTAGGATTTTGGGGGAGTATTAACCCCTTCCCAACCTGTGACACAGCATACAGTCAGGGCCAGAAATATTTGGACAGTGACACAATTTTCGCGAGTTGGGCTCTGCATGCCACCACATTGGATTTGAAATGAAACCTCTACAACAGAATTCAAGTGCAGATTGTAACGTTTAATTTGAAGGGTTGAACAAAAATATGTGTTAGAAAATGTAGGAATTGTACACATTTCTTTACAAACACTCCACATTTTAGGAGGTCAAAAGTAATTGGACAAATAAACATAACCCAAACAAAATATTTTTATTTTCAAAATTTTGTGGCGAATCCTTTGGAGGCAATCACTGCCTTAAGTCTGGAACCCATGGACATCACCAAACGCTGGGTTTCCTCCTTCTTAATGCTTTGCCAGGCCTTTACAGCCGCAGCCTTCAGGTCTTGCTTGTTTGTGGGTCTTTCCCTCTTAAGGCTTGGTTTGAGCAAGTGAAATGCATGCTCAATTGGGTTAAGATCTGGTGATTGACTTGGCCATTGAAGAATGTTCCACTTTTTTGCACTCATGAACTCCTGTGTAGCTTTGGCTGTATGCTTGGGGTCATTATCCATCTGTACTATGAAGCGCCGTCCAATCAAGTTTGCAGCATTTGGCTGAATCTGGGCTGAAAGTATATCCCGGTACACTTCAGAATTCATCCGGCTACTCTTGTCTGCTGTTATGTCATCAATAAACACAAGTGACCCAGTGCCATTGAAAGCCATGCATGCCCATGCCATCACGTTGCCTCCACCATGTTTTACAGAGGATGTGGTGTGCCTTGGATCATGTGCCGTTCCCTTTCTTCTCCAAACTTTTGGCTTCCCATCATTCTGTTACAGGTTGATTTTTGTCTCATCTGTCCATAGAATACTTTTCCAGAACTGAGCTGGCTTCTGGAGGTGTTTTTCAGCAAATTTAACTCTGGCCTGTCTATTTTTGGAATTGATGAATGGTTTGCATCTAGATGTGAACCCTTTGTATTTACTTTCATGGAGTCTTCTCTTTACTGTTGACTTAGAGACAGATACACCTACTTCACTGAGAGTGTTCTGGACTTCAGTTGATGTTGTGAACGGGTTCTTCTTCACCAAAGAAAGTATGCGGCGATCATCCACCACTGTTGTCTTCCGTGGGCTCCCAGGTCTTTTTGGATTGATGAGTTCACCAGTGCTTTCTTTCTCAGGATGTACCAAATTGTAGATTTTGCCACTTCTAATGTTGTAGCAATTTCTTGGATGGGTTTTTTTCTGTTCTTGCAGCTTAAGGATGGCTTGTTTCACCTGCATGGAGAGCTCCTGTGACCACATGTTTCCTTCACAGCAAAACCTTCCAAATGCAAACACCACACCTCAAATCAACTCCGGCCCTTTCATCTGCTTAATTGAGAATGACATAACAAAGGGATTGCCCACACCTGTCCATGAAATAGCCTTGGAGTCATTTGTCCAATTACTTTTGGTCCCTTTAAAAACAGGGTGGCACATGTTAAGGAGCTGAAACTCCTAAACCCTTCATCCAATTTTAATGTGGATACCCTCAAATGAAAGCTGAAAGTCTGAACTTCAACTGCATCTGATTTGTTTTGTTTCAAATTCATTGTGGTAATGTCTAGAACCAAAATTAGATAAATGTTGTCTCTGTCCAAATATTTATGGACCTAACTATATGTGTCATGAAAGGATCGCTTTCCTGCGGGTCGGGTGACCGGGGTCACTGAAAGGTCACCCGACCCGCAGGCACAAGACCCTTTGTGCTTCACCACAGGGGGGTTGGCTTAACCCCCACGTGGCTATGATCGCTCTGATTGGCTGTTAAAAGTGAAACAGTGCTCCCTTTATTCCGAGCCCCGACGTGTGCCCAAACAGTGGTTTACCCCCACATATGGGGTATCAGCGTACTCAGGAAAAATTGCACAACAACTTTGGGGGTCTAATTTCTCCTGTTACCCTTGGAAAAAAAAAATTGGGGACTAAAAATATTATTTTTGTGGAAAAAAATATTTTTTATTTTCACAGCTCTGCATTATAAACTTCTGTGAAGAACTTGGAGATTCAAAGTGCTCACCACACATCTAGAGGAGTTCCTTGGGGGATCTAGTTTCTAAAATGGGGTCACTTGGGGGGGTTTCTACTGTTTAGGCACATCATGGGCTCTGCAAACGTAACATGACGCCCGCAGACCATTCCATCAAGTCGGCATTTCAAAACGTCACTACTTCCCTTCCGAGCCCCGACATGTGCCCATACAGTAGTTTTCTCCCACATATGGGATATCAGCGTACTCAGGACAAATTGGACAACAACTTTTGGAGTCTAATTTATCCTTTTACCCTTGGGAAAATAAAAAAATTGGGGACTAAAAGATCATGTTTGTGGAAAAAAATATGATTTTTATTTTCGTGCCCAGGCGTTATAAACTTCTGTGTAGCGCTTGGGGGTTCAAAGTGCTCACCGCACATCTAGATAAGTTCCGTGCGGTGTCTAGTTTCCAAAATGGGGTCACTTGGGAGTTTCTACTGTTTAGGCACATCAGGGGCTCTGCAAACATAACATGATGACCACAGACCATTCCATCAAAGTCAGCATTTCAAAACGTCAATACTTCCCTTCCGAGCCCCAATGTGTGCCCGAACAGTGGTTCCCCCCCACATATGGGGTATTGGTGTACTCAGGACAAACTGTAAAACAACTTTTTGGGTCCAATTTCTCCTGTTACTTTTGTGAAAATAAAAAATTGCGGGTTAAAAAAATCAGTTTTTGAGGAAAAAAAATATTTTTTATTTTTACGGCTCTGCATTATAAGCTTCTGTGAAGCACGTGGGGGTTCAAGGTACTCACCACACATCTGGATAAGTTCCTTGGGGGGGTCTAGTTTACAAAATGGGGTCACTTGTGGGGGTTTCTACTGTTTAGGCACATCAGGGGCTCTGCAAACGTAACAAGATGCCCGCAGACCATTCCATCAAGTCGGCATTTCAAAGCGTCACTACATCCCTTCCGAGCACTGATGTGTGCCCAAACAGTGGTTACCCCCCACATATGGGGCACCAGCGTACTCAGGAAAAACTGGACAACTTTTGGCGCCCAATTTATCCTGTTACCCTTGGGAAAATAAAAAATAGCGGGCTAAAAAATGATTTTTGAGAAACAAAAATGATTTTTTTATTTTCACTGCTCTGCATTTATAAACTTCTGTGAAGCACTTGGGGGTTCAAAGTGCTCACTACACATCTAGATAAGCTCCTTGGGGGTCTATAAATGTGCCCCTGCTGTGTACTGTGTAATGTCTGTATCTGTCCGTACAGGGACATAGTCTGATCATACCACAGCTCCTGGGCAGGGGAGGACGCAAAAGAGAGGATACAGATATTACAGTATGGGGTCACAGCTGGTTCTTTTTGTGAGAAAGCATTTCCTTTTTTGTTTTTAAACAATTTTTTGCCTCAAGAGGTTTGTCTCTTGTGTACGTTCATAAAGTTTAGTGGGGAAAAAAGTCCTATTCTACAGAATGAGGTTTGGCACAAAAAACGCAGCAAAACCTGATCCTGGCCTTTTTGCTGTGGATTTGCAACATTTTTTTCACCGCCCATTCATGTCAATGGGTGAAAAATGCGGAAAAACTATGAAAGAAGTGACAGGCTCGATTGTTCAAAAAAACAAGCAAAGCACAAAATACTGATGACAAAAAAATCAAGCTGTGTGCATGAGATTTCTGAACTCTCAAACTTTGCTGGTGCTGTAAAATGTAGCTGAAAATTTGCATTAAAAAAACGCTGACAAAATGCCTAGTGTGACCTTGCTTTACGTCTGTGTTGCATTATGTGGGTTTCGTGTCAGGAAAAAGATGAAATCTGTAGTCGATAAGGGATGATGAGAACGTGGCGATGGCGTGATGTAAGGTGTGCGAATGGACCTCAGAGTGATGAGGGATCCCCTCTTGCGACCCCATTTGTGAGCCACAGTGTGGAGCTGCTATAATCCACTATTCATAACTGCCTGGCATGAAATTCTACATGTCACATTTACATTCAGACGTTTGATGCCACCAAATCATCCATTAGAAGAGAGGTTGTCTTTGTGAAGTCAGTGTCACAAACACGAATACTCGTAGTATATGGAACGTGTTTGCTAATTTTTGTTACAGCACATGTTTGTTAATAATGAGCAGAAAATTAATGTAGCTTAGCGAAAGGCTTCTTATATAGATCTCAGGGCTCGAGGAGAGAATGAGGTTGGAAGGGTCTGTGTCTTGGTTTATAGCTGTGGAGAAAGTTAAGCAGAAGTGGCAGGTGAGGTTATTGTGGAAGGTAAACAGTATTTTGAAGGGAAAATGTCAGAATTCATGCATGTCAATTACAATTGGCTGGACTGTTCAACCCTGAAAATGTCAAGCTTTGCTCCTTTATCATCTCGTAGTGTTACCTGCCAGCTATTGTGAGCTACAATCCTGCCCGCTTCATCCTCCAATGTAAGTCTATCACATGCCTGTTATACTTTACTTATTTTACACATATATCGTCATTAATTCCACATCGCTTTACAAAGTTATCACTGTACAGGATGCAAAAAAACATATTAAGGCATTCATGTATCTGCTTACTAAGTGGATGGGGTTGTGGTTTTTCCTGTACCATCCAATCAGAATCCATTTTATTTATTCAACATATTCAAAAACTAAAGGAGAAATCCGGTTTCTATTACAATAAGGACAGTTCATAAAATGAGAGCCATGAAGTCTAAGGGAAAGTGCTCAACAGATATGGTGTGGATTTTTGATTTTTAGTTGTTGCAGCCTATTAGCTAAATTAAGAGTAAATAAGGGTGTGCACACAACCGTACAAAATTTGAGGTGCAGGTGTAATGGACCAAAGGTCCTAACAACATATAAGTTTCAGACACCGCACACTGGGAGAATATTAATAGATGCTGAAGAATAGCTTTTATTTATTAAATAAATCAGGCAGCATTTAAAGACAGAAAATAAAGCGTTTCATAACGTTTCGGCCCTATCCAGGGCCTTTGTCAAATCACGCTGTGAAAACAAGAGTGAATATCAATATAATATAATGAGAATATACATCAGTCAGAAAAAATAATAAAGAAAATAAAATAAAATAAAACAATCAAAAATTCCCATAGGTAAATAAAGTATATACAAAAAATATACAATATATACATAATAATGTTTCTCAGTATACACTGCTGTGGAAGAGCATAACTCAATAGAACAAAGGAGTTTCAGAATGAGGAAAACATACAAATAGGTAATGTGCATATATGGTTTTTACCTTATTTGAATGTCCAGTGCCGTATATAGGAAATAGACATGGAATGAGGACCAATTTGATATCCTATTTATAAAGCCATGATATAAGTCGTAAAAGACATGATGATAGTAAAAGTAACTTATAGTCAAGAGCATAGGTGTGGGAAAACTCAGTATAGAAAACTATAAAGACAATACCTTATGTGGAATAATGGTATAGATAGTGGCCCGCTGCAAAAGATCTCAGTGTGGAGAGAGTTTATATAGTAGCAGTAGCACCTGGAAACCCGATGTGTACCTTGGTTACCAGCTCCCCTGCAGCAGCGCGCTGGTATCTAATGTACATATCGAGTTTCTAGGCACCGCCCGGCGCATGGAAACCCGATGTGTACCTTGGTTACCAGCTGATCGCTGGTCTCCTGCCTGCCACACGCAGCGATGCGTGCAGGCCAGCGGGAGACCAACGATCAAAAAAATGTCCAGGACATTCAGCGACGATCAGCGCTACCCAGCAGGGGGGCTGATTGTTGCTGAATGTCACACACACAGCGATATCGCTGGGGAGATCGCTGTTGCGTCACAAAACTTGTGACTCAGCAGCGATCTCGCTAGCGAGATCGCTGTGTGTGACGGGGGCTTTAATTAAGCTGCTCTGTTTTGAGACTTCCTTGTATTTGGCCTTAACAAAACTGTATTGATCGTCGTGTGGATTATATTCCTTTTTATTGCATTTCTGTAACACTAAAAACACATGCTTTAATTTACCTGTGGATTTTCCACATCTAATGCAATTCTATGGGGGAATCTGCACATAAAACTCGGCTTACTCACAAAATAAATTAACTTGTTTCAGACTTCAAAAACTAACCCCATGTCAGTTTACTTTGTGTAAAAAAACAAAACAAGATGGGCATGAGATTTCTATAATTTCCATTTTCTTTACTAGAACTGTAAGATGCTGCAAAAAAAATCCCAGTGGTAATGAATCTCACCATAAACTCATAGTGGAAGCTAAATCAGTCCTATTATGTGTGATCCGATTTTCTCAGCTGAGTGCAGTTCGATTTTTTTTTTTTTATTTATTTATTTTTTCTTTTTTCCAACAGACCCTTTGACTTGCATGGCCGAGTGCAAATCGTGCATGCTACAGTTTTTTTTTTCCCTCGGACAGACTCGGTCCAAGGAAAAATCAGACATGCGTGAAACCCCATAGAATAACATTGGTCCGAGTGAGATCCAATGTTTTGTCATATCGCACTCGGACCAAAAATACAGTTGCCTGCACCTGCCCTAAGAACTAAGATGCCAATCAGTGGTTGCAGGGTTCCTCATTGGACTTGTTGCTTGCATCGCTTCACAGCATGATCTACTCTTCACTCAAGTGACAGACTGCTGAAATCATCCAGATTGGGAACCATAAAGGGGCAGAAAGATCGCTTTAAAAGATTGTAATTGCAGATGAGTATTAGTAATAGTGTTCTTGTAATGTGGTCAGATGTGATCAATTCATACAGTAATTGGTTCACAGTTGGGGCACAGCTATTATTACTGTCCTACATTTAGGGTAAGAGTAGACTTACCCAAATTAATCTTGGTGCCGCATGCTGTGTGATGTATGTTTTATGTGTTTCCATAGTTCACCTCTTGGATTACTTTGCATCAGTATTTCATGGCCAAAAATGAATAAACCTACTTCATTTTACAACTCTTCTTAGCGACATCACTTTTTCTAGAAATTTTTGTAAAAATGTATAAAAACACAAAGGCAATAAAATTGTTTTTTGAGTTCCAATACATTTTGCTTAGTGCAGGAGAGTCCTAATGTGCTCTTTGGAAGCCCCTACAGAGGATGTATAAATACGAGGCCCTGTATGAGCCTTGACGCGTGGATTTTGCTATGTATTTCAGGATCCATCACAATTAATTTGGGAAATATGGCTTTTCTATAGCACATGTAATATTGGATATTTTCCCCGGGCTGCTCACATCGCCTCTTGTACCATACACAGATACATGCTCATTGCAGAAGACAATATGAACTAAGGAAACACACGGTTAATCCTCCATAAAAATGTGCTTATGTGTTAAACTTTAATAGAACAAATGCTAAAATCTCTATAAATTACAGCTTGATGTTCATGTGCAGCCAGATAGAATATATAGGGAAAATGTTTCAATTCCCCGTAACAGATGTGCATCTTGATGTAATGCCACTGATATTTTAATGAAGTCATGCATAAACCTCATCAGATCATTGTCTTCTGTTCAGCCTCAAATATTATAATTATTTTTTTTTTTATTCTACAGATATTAGAAATGTGCTGTCTGTTATATTTTTGTTCCAGGATTTTCTGTATCTGATCAGATTTTAACGTTTTATCGAGCGCCATTTTTGTCCAACCTTATGTGACGCGCTTCGGAGCTCATTTCTTCTTTGTCCATAGATCTAAATGTGTCTAAAATATATTGACACCTAAATGCTGAAGTAATTCAAAGGGTTTGTCAGATAATTGTGAATCATAGATGCTAATTGACCATGGTAAACTGCTAGTTGGCTATTTACTCATACAGATAGTGTATCCTCTCCGATATGTCTCTGTATTTCTGACTGATGGCTGTTCAGAATGTTTGACATTCAGGTTGTAAATCACTGACGTCTGAATAGTGCTGTACCAGTGATTTGGTCACACGTGATTAATTTAGTATCCAGTAATTAGTGCACATTGGGTAAAAGTTATTATTATTTTCCTAAACTTTGGGTAAAAGTAAATCAGGGCAATCTTATCTTGATGATGAATTTCCTTAGAGGTATTTTATGAAGACACTTGATTAAAATTTGGGATTTGTGCACTTTCAGGGTACATGCACAAGTTGTGGAATCGATGCAGATTTTCCGCTGCGTAACGTCAGCATTAACGCATCAAAACCAACAGGTGTTACCTGCAGATTTTGTTGAGAATTTCACCCTATTCAGTAATTCTGCATAAAGAATTAGCATACTGCAAATTGTAGCCGGTCAATTTACACTTGGAGAATTTTGACAAGGTGTAGATAGGATTTTTAAAATCTCATTAACTTAGCTGGTAGTGTATTACCGTGCCGTGTAGCCTTACAAAATCCTCTCAGTGTGTATAAAGCCTAATCGCAAGATATGACCGTGTAGTATTCTACTGCAACGGCTGGTTTATGAGAAGGGTTAATTGATGTCTGTTTGCAGAGCATCTTCCCCTTATACAGACTTGAAGCGGGTTTGAGAGATTTGTTTGTTTTTTTTCCAATCCCAAAAAATAACAGTAAGTTGAAAAGAAAAATTGTTATTGTAAATAGCTGCACAATTCCAATCAGGAAAGGATAAAGCATGCTGTGGTTTGTAGATACATAACCTGTTGTGTGCAAAACATTAATATTCTCCCACTAACCAAATCACACATACTGCAAAACAATTGCTGTGATCACATATAGTACCCACTTCGGAATAAACATCCCCACAAGGGGGCAATATACCACAATAAAGACCTATTCACAGATAGTGGAAACAAATTAATAATGTATGCCACTGAATGGTATAAAAATACAATATTTTATTAGTCAAAAAACACATATTATATAAGCAACAATTTGCTAAAGGCAATGAATAAACATATGTTAAAATTTGCTATAACAAGCAAAAGGTACTAAGAGGGACGCTGTATCCATAGGAGGGATTGACTATTGACAGCCATTTTTTGGTTAAAGAAACCGAGTAATAGTTAATACTATGCCCATGAAGTCCATGTATCAGGGGCCCAAATGAACTGGGTTCCCCCGGTAATACCACATCACACAAAGGCATAAGGATGAATCATGTTAGCTGGTTGTTAATAATAAACATACCTATAGGCTGCCAAAGAAAAGCTCCTCGGACGTCCCTCTGCCCCGACGCGCGTTTCGCACTTCTTCTCCGAAGAAGCAGTGCGAAACGCGCGTCGGGGCAGAGGGACGTCCGAGGAGCTTTTCTTTGGCAGCCTATAGGTATGTTTATTATTAACAACCAGCTAACATGATTCATCCTTATGCCTTTGTGTGATGTGGTATTACCGGGGGAACCCAGTTCATTTGGGCCCCTGATACATGGACTTCATGGGCATAGTATTAACTATTACTCGGTTTCTTTAACCAAAAAATGGCTGTCAATAGTCAATCCCTCCTATGGATACAGCGTCCCTCTTAGTACCTTTTGCTTGTTATAGCAAATTTTAACATATGTTTATTCATTGCCTTTAGCAAATTGTTGCTTATATAATATTATGTGTGTTTTTTGACTAATAAAATATTGTATTTTTATACCATTCAGTGGCATACATTATTAATTTGTTTCCACTATCTGTGAATAAAACAATTGCTGGAAAACCAAACTCTCCGTCGTGGTCCTTGGACCCCTTGATGACCTAAAGGCCTCTGGTGATGGGGGGGCAGTAATTTGTTTGCTTTTTATGCTGCTTTTTTATGCAAATTTT
The DNA here is from genome assembly GCA_033576555.1 of Oophaga sylvatica. Taxonomy (NCBI): domain Eukaryota; kingdom Metazoa; phylum Chordata; class Amphibia; order Anura; family Dendrobatidae; genus Oophaga; species Oophaga sylvatica. The sequence goes on from JARQOD010000002.1 coordinate 148,089,324, forward strand.
AAGCTGCATTTTACAATACCTGAAAATACGACGAGATTTCAAAAAATCTCATTCACACACATCGGTTTTACTTTCCTGACTGATTTGGAAAACTGCTGCTTTTTTGTAAACTGCAGCATGTCACATCTGTCACTGTTTTTTTCTGCATATGTGAACAGCTTTTTTCACCCATAGGAAACAATGCATAAGTCCAAAAACACAGGTATCAGTTTT
>JARQOD010000002.1:148089636-148129676 GCA_033576555.1 Oophaga sylvatica
AGAATAAATTTTGGGCATAAGGGGGTGGAAAGTATGTACAAACGGGATCCTCTCATTTGTATGTCTTTGTATAGGTGGAGGGGTTGGTTGTAGTGATCTATTCCTTTCATCTTCAAGGAGTGTGCGTGGGTAACCCTTGCCTGGAATTTTTTGTTCAACTTGTCCAGTCTGTCATCAAGGGTTATGGGATCCGAGACGATCCTAGTAATTCTTTTAAATTGGGAACGGGGTAAGCTATTTCGGGTGCATTTTGGATGACAGCTCGTATAATGTAACAGGCTGTTTGTATCCGTAGGCTTACAATAGAGGTCCGTACTGAGGTTCCCAGTGTTATTTTTGATGACCATAGTATCAAGAAAGGAGACGCGTGACATACTGGAATGCATGGTAAATTGAAGTCCCGGTAGGATAGAATTAAGGTGGTTATAGAAGGTTTGTAGAGAGGTAGTAGTACCAGTCCAGATGAAAAAAATATCATCAATATATCTGTGGTATTCTAAGACATACTGGGTAAATAATGGGTTGTTATAGACATAAGAAATCTCAAAGAGATTCATGAACGCATTAGCGTAGGCAGGCGCTACGTTCGAACCCATCGCGGTCCCGCACCTTTGGTTATAGAAGGTGTCCTCATATAAGAAGTAGTTCTCATATAGAACTAAATGTAAGAGGTCCAGGCAAAACTGAATGGAGTTAGTAGACATATTGGTTAATTCTAAGAGATGTTTGGTAGCCTCGATACCTCGATCATGTTCAATAGAAGTATAGAGACTATTCACGTCCATAGTGACTAGAATACTATCCGGAGGAATAGTATTCAGTTGTTTGACAATGTTTAAGAAGTGTCCAGTATCGAGAAGGAAGGCTCTGGTAGTTTTAATGAGAGGTGTCAAGATTTTTCGAGAAAAATAGACAGTGGGGATAAGATTGAATCTGTGGAGGCCACGATTGGCCTACCGGGGGGTTGTTTAAAGATTTATGAATCTTCGGTAGAACGTAAAAAACCGGGGTGATGGGGTGTGGGTTGTTGAGGAAAGTAGCCGTTTTTTTGTCAATAATGTTGTTTGTCAGTCCGTAATCAACTAAGGTATTTATCTTTTTCCTTGTTTCAAAGACTGGATCACGGGTAAGTATATTGTAAGTATTGGAGTCCATCAATTGGCGTGTAATTTCTGATTTATATTGATGGCGATTCATAACTACAATAGAGCCTCCCTTATCTGCCGGTTTTATAATGATATTGTCATTATTCTGCAGAGATAAGAGTGCCTGTTTCTCATGATGAGGAATGTTGGAGTAAACTGGGAAAAGACCTAATTGTTGTTGATGTGAAAATGTCTTAATGTCATTTTCAACCAGTGAGATAAATGTCTCCGTAGCATGGTAAGTGCGTGGTGGGCAAAAGTTACTCTTGTTAAACAGATCATAATTAGAGATAGAGAGATCCGGAGATGGAAGTACAGCAGAGTCTTGATCCGGTTTTGGGGATAGTCCAAAATGGGTTTTCAGTCTAATTGACCGAAAAAAAACGTTCTAAGTCTTTCTTAAGTTCAAAGGAGTCCCAAGAGGTGTAGGGCAAAAGGAAAGTCCCTTTTGTAGAACTGAAAGTTCAGGTGGAGATAGGAGATGGTCTGAGATGTTGACCACTAGGTTTTGTATCTCACCTGTGACCGAGTGGTCATTCTTCCTTCCACCTCTTCTGACCGGTCTGCGTTTGGGGGTCCTCTCCTGTGGTCCCGTGATAAAAAACGGTTTCGTCCTGATGTAGTTGACGAATCGCTCCCTGAGCTGAAGGATCCTTCCCTGCGTGCAGGTCGTTGTCGTCGCCATGATCCTGTGGGTCCAGAGGAGTCCGCCCATCTGTACACTCGATTATTTGAATAGTCGTCGGAGTCTCTTTGGAACTTGCTTCTTTTTCGCTCTTGGAGTGTTTTCTGGTGTTCGGTTAGTGATCTCTCAGTTTTTGTCTTAAGAGCTGCCCAATCGGTAGAGGTAAGGGTGGTAGAGAGTTGGACCTCAATGGCCTGGATATTTTGTTTAATTTCAATAATGGCCTTTTGTAGGTACTCTATAGTTAATACTATGATGTCTAGAGAACACTTGTTAAGTATTTTTTTGTACTTATCGCAATACTCAGGGTTATCTGAAAAGATCGTAGGACGCAGGTTGCATCTAAGCCCCCTGGGTATCTTATTCGTCTGTGATACTCCGCTAGGGTCGTACAGTGGAGATCATAAGAGATAAGTTTGCGTTTTCTTTTTCAAAAATCTCTGGTTCTTAGATCCTGTGTAGGGGTTTTGAGAAACTCATTTGAACCAGTGACTTGTGCCAAAATATTGGAGGTAGTAGCCAAATCATAGGCAAAGGTGTCAGTAGACATTAATCAGATTTGGATGGGAGAGGGTTGGTGCAACAACCCAAGGGGGGGCAATATAGAGTAAATAAGGGTGTGCACACAACCGTACAAAATTTGAGGTGCAGGTGTAATGGACCAAAGGTCCTAACAACATATAAGTTTCAGACACCGCACACTGGGAGAATATTAATAGATGCTGAAGAATAGCTTTTATTTATTAAATAAATCAGGCAGCATTTAAAGACAGAAAATAAAGCGTTTCATAACGTTTCGGCCCTATCCAGGGCCTTTGTCAAATCACGCTGTGAAAACAAGAGTGAATATCAATATAATATAATGAGAATATACATCAGTCAGAAAAAATAATAAAGAAAATAAAATAAAATAAAACAATCAAAAATTCCCATAGGTAAATAAAGTATATACAAAAAATATACAATATATACATAATAATGTTTCTCAGTTATACACTGCTGTGGAAGAGCATAACTCAATAGAACAAAGGAGTTTCAGAATGAGGAAAACATACAAATAGGTAATGTGCATATATGGTTTTTACCTTATTTGAATGTCCAGTGCCGTATATAGGAAATAGACATGGAATGAGGACCAATTTGATATCCTATTTATAAAGCCATGATATAAGTCGTAAAAGACATGATGATAGTAAAAGTAACTTATAGTCAAGAGCATAGGTGTGGGAAAACTCAGTATAGAAAACTATAAAGACAATACCTTATGTGGAATAATGGTATAGATAGTGGCCCGCTGCAAAAGATCTCAGTGTGGAGAGAGTTTATATAGTAGCAGTAGCACCTGGAAACCCGATGTGTACCTTGGTTACCAGCTCCCCTGCAGCAGCGCGCTGGTATCTAATGTACATATCGAGTTTCTAGGCACCGCCCGGCGCATGGAAACCCGATGTGTACCTTGGTTACCAGCTGATCGCTGGTCTCCTGCCTGCCACACGCAGCGATGCGTGCAGGCCAGCGGGAGACCAACGATCAAAAAAATGTCCAGGACATTCAGCGACGATCAGCGCTACCCAGCAGGGGGCTGATTGTTGCTGAATGTCACACACACAGCGATATCGCTGGGGAGATCGCTGTTGCGTCACAAAACTTGTGACTCAGCAGCGATCTCGCTAGCGAGATCGCTGTGTGTGACGGGGGCTTTAATTAAGCTGCTCTGTTTTGAGACTTCCTTGTATTTGGCCTTAACAAAACTGTATTGATCGTCGTGTGGATTATATTCCTTTTTATTGCATTTCTGTAACACTAAAAACACATGCTTTAATTTACCTGTGGATTTTCCACATCTAATGCAATTCTATGGGGGAATCTGCACATAAAACTCGGCTTACTCACAAAATAAATTAACTTGTTTCAGACTTCAAAAACTAACCCCATGTCAGTTTACTTTGTGTAAAAAACAAAACAAGATGGGCATGAGATTTCTATAATTTCCATTTTCTTTACTAGAACTGTAAGATGCTGCAAAAAAAATCCCAGTGGTAATGAATCTCACCATAAACTCATAGTGGAAGCTAAATCAGTCCTATTATGTGTGATCCGATTTTCTCAGCTGAGTGCAGTTCGATTTTTTTTTTTTTATTTATTTATTTTTTCTTTTTTCCAACAGACCCTTTGACTTGCATGGCCGAGTGCAAATCGTGCATGCTACAGTTTTTTTTTTCCCTCGGACAGACTCGGTCCAAGGAAAAATCAGACATGCGTGAAACCCCATAGAATAACATTGGTCCGAGTGAGATCCAATGTTTTGTCATATCGCACTCGGACCAAAAATACAGTTGCCTGCACCTGCCCTAAGAACTAAGATGCCAATCAGTGGTTGCAGGGTTCCTCATTGGACTTGTTGCTTGCATCGCTTCACAGCATGATCTACTCTTCACTCAAGTGACAGACTGCTGAAATCATCCAGATTGGGAACCATAAAGGGGCAGAAAGATCGCTTTAAAAGATTGTAATTGCAGATGAGTATTAGTAATAGTGTTCTTGTAATGTGGTCAGATGTGATCAATTCATACAGTAATTGGTTCACAGTTGGGGCACAGCTATTATTACTGTCCTACATTTAGGGTAAGAGTAGACTTACCCAAATTAATCTTGGTGCCGCATGCTGTGTGATGTATGTTTTATGTGTTTCCATAGTTCACCTCTTGGATTACTTTGCATCAGTATTTCATGGCCAAAAATGAATAAACCTACTTCATTTTACAACTCTTCTTAGCGACATCACTTTTTCTAGAAATTTTTGTAAAAATGTATAAAAAAACACAAAGGCAATAAAATTTTTTTTGAGTTCCAATACATTTTGCTTAGTGCAGGAGAGTCCTAATGTGCTCTTTGGAAGCCCCTACAGAGGATGTATAAATACGAGGCCCTGTATGAGCCTTGACGCGTGGATTTTGCTATGTATTTCAGGATCCATCACAATTAATTTGGGAAATATGGCTTTTCTATAGCACATGTAATATTGGATATTTTCCCCGGGCTGCTCACATCGCCTCTTGTACCATACACAGATACATGCTCATTGCAGAAGACAATATGAACTAAGGAAACACACGGTTAATCCTCCATAAAAATGTGCTTATGTGTTAAACTTTAATAGAACAAATGCTAAAATCTCTATAAATTACAGCTTGATGTTCATGTGCAGCCAGATAGAATATATAGGGAAAATGTTTCAATTCCCCGTAACAGATGTGCATCTTGATGTAATGCCACTGATATTTTAATGAAGTCATGCATAAAACCTCATCAGATCATTGTCTTCTGTTCAGCCTCAAATATTATAATTATTTTTTTTTTATTCTACAGATATTAGAAATGTGCTGTCTGTTATATTTTTGTTCCAGGATTTTCTGTATCTGATCAGATTTTAACGTTTTATCGAGCGCCATTTTTGTCCAACCTTATGTGACGCGCTTCGGAGCTCATTTCTTCTTTGTCCATAGATCTAAATGTGTCTAAAATATATTGACACCTAAATGCTGAAGTAATTCAAAGGGTTTGTCAGATAATTGTGAATAATAGATGCTAATTGACCATGGTAAACTGCTAGTTGGCTATTTACTCATACAGATAGTGTATCCTCTCCGATATGTCTCTGTATTTCTGACTGATGGCTGTTCAGAATGTTTGACATTCAGGTTGTAAATCACTGACGTCTGAATAGTGCTGTACCAGTGATTTGGTCACACGTGATTAATTTAGTATCCAGTAATTAGTGCACATTGGGTAAAAGTTATTATTATTTTCCTAAACTTTGGGTAAAAGTAAATCAGGGCAATCTTATCTTGATGATGAATTTCCTTAGAGGTATTTTATGAAGACACTTGATTAAAATTTGGGATTTGTGCACTTTCAGGGTACATGCACAAGTTGTGGAATCGATGCAGATTTTCCGCTGCGTAACGTCAGCATTAACGCATCAAAACCAACAGGTGTTACCTGCAGATTTTGTTGAGAATTTCACCCTATTCAGTAATTCTGCATAAAGAATTAGCATACTGCAAATTGTAGCCGGTCAATTTACACTTGGAGAATTTTGACAAGGTGTAGATAGGATTTTTAAAATCTCATTAACTTAGCTGGTAGTGTATTACCGTGCCGTGTAGTCTTACAAAATCCTCTCAGTGTGTATAAAGCCTAATCGCAAGATATGACCGTGTAATATTCTACTGCAACGGCTGGTTTATGAGAAGGGTTAATTGATGTCTGTTTGCAGAGCATCTTCCCCTTATACAGACTTGAAGCGGGTTTGAGAGATTTGTTTGTTTTTTTTCCAATCCCAAAAAATAACAGTAAGTTGAAAAGAAAAATTGTTATTGTAAATAGCTGCACAATTCCAATCAGGAAAGGATAAAGCATGCTGTGGTTTGTAGATACATAACCTGTTGTGTGCAAAACATTAATATTCTCCCACTAACCAAATCACACATACTGCAAAACAATTGCTGTGATCACATATAGTACCCACTTCGGAATAAACATCCCCACAAGGGGGCAATATACCACAATAAAGACCTATTCACAGATAGTGGAAACAAATTAATAATGTATGCCACTGAATGGTATAAAAATACAATATTTTATTAGTCAAAAAACACACATATTATATAAGCAACAATTTGCTAAAGGCAATGAATAAACATATGTTAAAATTTGCTATAACAAGCAAAAGGTACTAAGAGGGACGCTGTATCCATAGGAGGGATTGACTATTGACAGCCATTTTTTGGTTAAAGAAACCGAGTAATAGTTAATACTATGCCCATGAAGTCCATGTATCAGGGGCCCAAATGAACTGGGTTCCCCCGGTAATACCACATCACACAAAGGCATAAGGATGAATCATGTTAGCTGGTTGTTAATAATAAACATACCTATAGGCTGCCAAAGAAAAGCTCCTCGGACGTCCCTCTGCCCCGACGCGCGTTTCGCACTTCTCCGAAGAAGCAGTGCGAAACGCGCGTCGGGGCAGAGGGACGTCCGAGGAGCTTTTCATAAAATCCCCTCCCCTATGCTGTAACATCTGGCCGCTGCAGCTGTACAGTGTCCAATCCACAGCAAATACTGAAGGAATGCGCCACGTGAAGACCTACCCTTATATTCCCAATATCCAATTAAGATCAGAGGCCCAGTGCCCTCACTGTCTCTTTAGCAGTTTCCTTAGACTTTAAGTTACCGCATTTTTTGGAGTATAAAACGCTCCGGATTATAAGGCGCACCCCAAATTTTGAGGAGAAAAATAGGAATTTTTTTTTTCATAAAATGGTGGTGCTTATAATCCATGCGGGGGGTGGTGGCTGCGGTGAAACGGGTTTCCAGGGTCGCTGCTGGGGGAGGCAGGAGTGGGGAGATGCTGCAGGTCTCAGGCTGGGATGAGGGGGTGTCCGGTGCTGTGGGTGTCCCCGGCGGTGCTGCTGTGGTGCCCAGGGCTGCTACCTGTGGTGTCCGCTGCTGCCCGTGGCGTCCGCTGCCTCCGCTGCTGCCCGGGATGTCTGTTGCTGCGGGGGGCTCTGCCGACATTTTGTGGAAGGCCAGAGCCCCCGCAGTTCTGTGGTTACCTCCTGTGCGCTGAAATGTCCTTTCCCGACATCTTGATGCCGAGATCTCCATCTGTGCATGCGCTGCCCCCGGCGGTCATTTTCCCAGAGTCCACCGCACAGGAGGAAACCACGGAACTGTGGGGGGCTCTGGCCTTTCACAAAATGTCGGCTGAGCCCCCCGCAGTGGCGGACACCCCGGGCAGCAGTGGCGGACACCTCCTCATCCCAGCCTGCAGCAACGGTACCGGTAAGGTATATACGCATTATAAGACGCACCCCCATTTCGCCCCCAAATTTGGGGGAAAAAAGTGTGTCTTATAATGCCTAAAATACGGTATATATCTTCCTGGCAGATTTAGTCCTGTGGAGGGAATTAAAGCCTGTGATAAGTTTGTATTCCCAAACCCTTCAATGTTTTTGTGATTTGAATTTGCCTTTTAATATGGCAAGATTCATATTGTTTATGTTGTGTCCTGGACCTCAGAAATGTTTAATCACCGTTACATGGATGATTTTGCCTGTAATCGTGTGGCGATGAGACCTCATCCTTGCTCTCAGTTTTTTGTCCTGTTTCTCCCACATACAGACCCCCAATAGGACGTATAGTGCACAGAATCAATTACACCACATTGGAAGAAGAACATGTGACTGTCCCCGGGAATCTTATAACAAAGTATCTGAAGATAAATATTCTATACCATGCCTGAGAAAGAGACCTAAGAAGTCTGGAAAGCTTGCTTTGCAACATAATTTATTTTTGCTAACCATTACCAGGTATCATAACTAAAAGATTATCTTGTTTTTCCCAACGAGAACATTCTTTTCTCAATTGGCTGACACTGTGCCAATCCCTTTTTTTTTTTAAGTGACATATAGACACATTTGCACAATGCTAATGTCCCCTGGTCTGCACAGGCCGATATTCCACTCAACATGATGGACTCTTGTGTGTCTTCTACTTGGAGAGATTTTTTTGAGTTCTGTAAACCTGGCAATTCCACTGATCAGGTTAACAGCAGGCTGACCTTGAAGAATCTCTTCTCATGGATGTTCATTTATGTAAATTGCTTTGCCGTCATGTGGGTGAAGCAGCTGACATTATTATTGATGTTCCGCTTATTGTACATAACCAGAGCACCTTCCTACCTTCTGGATGGTGATAAAAGGTAGATCAAGCCATGGCTGTCCGTGAGAGATGCTAAAGGGGGTCACCTTGCAAATACATCTGCTGCCTGCTGTGCTATTAAAATGCATTGATTTTCCCATTGACTGCCTGTCTCATAATAATTATCGTTTTTGGTATTGCTGCTGTCACAGAAGTGATTTGTTTTACACAGTGTGTGCTATATATCTGCTTTAAACTCCAGTAAACGATGCAGCCCTGTTATACATTGGATTCATTAATGGCGAGATAAGATAAATTCCCCTACAATTGTAAGAATATAAAATATGTTGCAGTACGATGCATCATTGCTTCTGGAACAATTCTCAAAAGCAACATTTAGCGACTGCAGAATCCAGGTTATGTTAACTGTGCTCACTACTTGTTCTGGGCTTTTATGCCAGATATGAATAAGGAGCTTTCCTATTTATAGCTGGGAATAGTAACAGAAGATAGGGATTATCACTCTGTAGTATCCTTTAAAATTCAATTTATTTCTATTTATTTCTTTTTTTGGGCTAAAATATAATATATATAAAATTACAGTACTTTTTTTTAAGCAATTATCAGTATGATTTTACTACTGAAACTAGTGGTGGTAGAGACTGTAGTTTAAGAACACATGCAAATTAGCCTGGAAGTGTACGGGGGTTGTGTCAGTACCCTCTGTGTACATCAGCACTTCCAGGCTAATTTGCATGAGGCTTCCAAGCTTGATTTCTCAGCATTGGCACATTGCATTAATACAAAGCGAGTACTGTTTTTTAGGGCTCTCTCCATTGGCATATGTTCTCTCACGTAAGCGAATCAGGCCTATTATGCTAATGACACCCCGTTCAAAGTCTGTTAGCGTCTGATCAGGGTGTCCTCTTACTGTGATCAAATTCTCTCATATGAGAGAATAGTAGCACAGGCGTGGAGAAGACGGAGAACTTAATTTCTCTATCTTCTCCATTGTCTCTGTGAGTGTACATTGGACTGCACTCGGATGACATCCGAGTGCAGTCTGATGTTTTACATGCTCCTATAGACTTGTATGGATGCGCATGATCCGAATACTGTAGGGACTCGATGCATGCTGCGATTGTTTTTTCATGCCGAATCAACATGCGAAAATAATCGCATATCTGCACTTGCCCCATAGTGTAACAGTGGGCCAAGTGCTATCCGATAAAATGTCAGCACTCGGCTGTATTATACTCCAGTGTGAGCGAGCCCTTATTGTGATACTAGGATCGATATACTTTGTAGGTAAAATCTTTATGGCAGATTTCCTTTAACCAGGTATGTGTTTTAGCAGTGCTGTTTCCTTTCCTGGCCCCTCAGTTTAGTTTGATAGTTATGGTGCCTGACAGGGTGGATAAAAATCAATGATTTTTTAAAAAAATAAAAAAAATCGGATTTTTTTGATTTAAATCGGATTTTTTTGATTTAAATCAGATTTTTTTGATTTAAATCAGATTTTTTTCAATAAACTGCTTTTTGAGGAAAATATTTTACCATCCAAAGGTTCTTCCATCATGAGATAAAGCTGAGTTGTTTAACTCAGTAGAATAAAGGCTGTATATGTGTAACATTCACAATGCCATGCTCTTCCAGAGGTTTCTGTAGGATTAGTGGGCAGTTTCTCTCCTATATTATCACATTGATGATGAAGATGACGACGAGTGAGCTACAGAGGACAGCAGGGACAGTAGTATTTAAGTTTTTCATGTGTCGGCTGGGCTGACAGTCTAAGTTTCTTAAATATATATATATTTTATTTAGCCAAATTAGTTAACAAACATGGATGTTTGTTTAAGCAAATAACTTATGCTGTAATGTTGTTATTGTTTCAGTTGAATAAATCTATTTAAATTGTTATTAAGGTCAGGATTATTTTTCTCCTTCCTAAGTACAACAGAACAGTGGTGTCCAAATATGAATGATTAACCCATTAAACTGGGGAGAAAAAAGTAATATAAAAAGTGATTCTAAAAATCTTCATCTACTTGCATGTTAAAGTAGCAAGAACTACTGCCGGTGATCGAGAAATAAAATATGAAAAATAATTTTAAAATGTTTGGTATTTCCACTTTTAAGCACTAGGCAGAGCAGCTGCTGAAATATAAACTGCTAGCTCGTATTGCTACAGTAGTAAATGCAGGCGGGGTCTGATCACGTGTGACTTCTCTCCTCCGTTACTAGGTGTTTGTAATAACAGAGGATGTAGTTTAGGCTCACAGAGCGGAGCCATTGCGGAGCCATTTTGTTGGGGACTGCCAGTGATACTGACAAGTAGGCTGTCACTGAGGACGACCGGCAGCATCTATTCTGTTAGTTCATGCTGCTCGCTGTATTATAAACTGAGCACAGATACGTGGAGAGTATCACACACTGGGATTATTCACAGCATATGACACACTGCATGTATCTAGATACAGGGCTGAGTGTAGTGTATCGCATTATGGGATTAGATACACCGGTCTGGGGCATATCGCGCATGATGAAATTAGATACACCGGTCTGGGGCGTATCGCACATGATGAAATTAGATATACCGGTCTGGTAGAAACTTTGATTTAAATCACTGATTTAAATCAAGCCTTACTGACTAGTGATTTAAATCGTGATTTAAATCAGTTTGATTTAAATCAAATCCACCCTGGCACTGCCTGAACATTTGATTATTTTGCTATGATTTTGGAATTTATAGAAAACTGCAATTGCGGAAATATATTACAAAAAGCAACAAAAACAAAAAAAACCTGAAACATTTTTGAGTTTCTCGTCTTGTACAAACATTCAGTTGAGAGAATTCTGCTGCATTTGCTATTGTCAAGAGTACAATTTTCCAGACGTGACCTCCCAGTAGTCCATTTTGTATAAACCACCAATCTGCATGAGGGCTGGTGCTTCTTTGGTCAGATTTGGTGAAATTCACTGCTGCCATTCAGAATGATGCCTTAGCATGAAGGAATCACGGGAACTATGGTGTGGCTAGCCTAAAGAGGTTCTCTGGGGAATAAAAATCTTTTTAAAATAGATTTAAGAAGACAGTGCTGACAGGGTCAAGACTATGTTCACACTAGCATCTTTTTGACTTTCTATTTGTCTGTCTCATCAAAAATGGATCTATTGTATGACTGATGTAAATGGAAGCTTTAGGAGAACCATGGATTATTATGGGGACCGTTTGGGTGCCTCTTTTTGGAACGAAAGTTCGGGAGCTTTTTCTTCCATGCTAAAAACAGACACATAACAGAATCCAGGTGGGCTGCATAATAATAAATGGGGTCCTCCTGCTTCCGTTTAGATAACTTATGCAACGGATCTGTTTTAGACAGTAATTCCATTTTCTGCTTCTTAAAAACAGACAATTGGAATGTCCAAATGCAAGTGAATGTGAAAGACCCTTTTTAGATGAGTCGATGATCGGTAAAACGAGCATTGGTAAAAACGCTCATTCCCAACTACGTGCCACCTCACAGGCTGGTAAACACCTGGTGAATGAGCAAAGCACTCCTATGTCGGGTGCAATGTTTTTTTTTTTTTTTTTTTTTTTTTAAAACGGGCTTAAAAATTATTTATTTTTTTATCATACATTGCCCTGTATAGACAGATGAGGTTCTGCCATTACCATGATTTTTTATGGGCAGAGAACGATCATATTAATGATTGTTCTGTGCACATACAATTGTCTTTAGCCTTTCTAACCCAGCCAGTAAATGACCGTTGATCAACTTGTATTTAGCCACTCGACAGTTATATAAAGAGGATCTTCTAAAACTCCCTGTGCGTCCCTGATTTTGCCGCTGTTTTCCATTTTGCGCTGCGTAACTCAATTACAGAGTTATTCACATTTGTTGATTTTGGAGCTCAATATGTGGCATCCTGCTTGCCGTTCAACTGGGCTTTTCTTCACTGTCTTTTTTGGGGTGGCATGTGTTTCCACCCATCCCTTCCAGAAGCTGCCAATCATAACTTGGCAGCTGGTCTAGCAGTCTTGGATGCTGCTGAGCAGTGATTGACCACATCAGGGAAAAGTGAAAGCGCATCGTTCCCCCCCCCCAAGATTGGATAGAAAGTAGAGATTTCACATAATGCACTCAAGAAGCAACAAACGTGCAGTACTTTGGAATAGTTTTTCTTTCTTTTTTTTTTCTAGTCTATTAGAAAATGTGGCAGACTACTATTTCTATACAGAAGGTCACCAGTAAAAATGTTTAATTTACAAAATAAGTCTGTCGGTAGTGGGGACATCCGGGCAGCTTATTCCCTGTATGCCAATAAAGGGGCGTATGTTGGAAAAACATAGTGTATACCATCAATAAAAGGCTCAGAAGCCATATTCATTGAGCCTTGGTTTTTTTGAGATTTGCAGACTTTTTTTAATTTTTTTCAAGAATAACATGTATACTAATAAGCTAATACCTTGGGACTTATTACCACTTCATAAATAAATAATAATATCTTGTTATTTCACCAGGTTTTATGCTGCATCCCAGAGCTACATTGAAGGACCCTAGCAACGGTTAGCTGAGGAAGACAATACATCACAAGGTAATGACTCTGCTTAATAACTCTGCATATTAATATCCATCCCTTGTGCATTATTAGGGAAAAAGAGCATATGTGCGTTAGGAAAGATTTACAGTAGATCACGCGAGGCTTGTGCATGACTGCAGCAGTATTACAAAGTTCTACAATGTAACATTGACACATGGAGATCCGTTCCCTTGATGCTAATGCCATACCACAATGCTTTCCTATCTCTGATGAGCATGAATTTCTATAAAAATTTACCCTGCGTAACGCAGTAAATAATGTTTCCAGGACGTCCCTCCAGACAGCACCTCCGGGAGGTTGTCCTTCATATCCTTGATAGGGACAGGAACACAGAAGAGGTTAAATAGCCCCTCCCCACCTCCACCCTTCAGTGTTTTTCCTGTCCCTATCAGGGACAGACGCAGGAAAGAAGCACAGACGTGCAGAAGATTACCTGTCGGTCGAGCTGGCTGCTCCCGGAGGAAAGAACTCCGTCCCCCCTAGGGGGCTCGGGGGTATGGAGGGGGCTCGTTGGTTGGGCCCTCAGAACCGCTGATACCGAGAGAGGACCCTCAGCGGTCTGGTTGAGCTGTGTGCTCCCGGCATTGGTGGCATCCCCAGGACAAGGGGTCATGCGTTGCAGTGGCGCTCCAATAGCGGATGGCCGCGGGATCCGGTGCCAGACCGCGCGAATACCGGGGGGCGGACCCTTTCGGGCAGGAAGCAGGCGTCCTCTGTCATCAGTTCCGGCGCGCCGCATCATCGGAGGCGCGCTGGTGACTGCTTCTGGGGGCAGAGCCAGAGATGAAGCTCTGCGCTCCATATCGACACGGACGCCGACGGAGGATTCGGAAGTGGGGCTACAGAATACTCGGTCTGACAGGCACATTTCCGACCAACGAGCGTTCGTTTTAGGTGGCACAGATGCAGTTGGGGGAAGGCACAGATCGTAGGAGGAACATCTGCAGCACCCAGATTGCCAGCAGCTGAGCTCGGAAGGAGGACGAATCAGATGTCTTGAAGCTGGGTAAGGCAGACTACTTAAGACGGACAGCTGACCGCACACACTGACTTAGTGAACATGGAGAGTGCTAGTCGCCCGGACGTCCAATCCTTAGAGCTAACCATGGACCACGTAAGTGGGTAACTAAGGGGTCTTTCAGCTGGGCTAGATTCAGATAGCTACAGGACCTTCCTTTCACATTGCTTTTAGGACAAGGAGACTCCCATGCAACCCACGTCAGAAGTCAGAAAGAAATATAACAAATGCCCGTTATGCTCGGCCAAACTTCCCGCGACACACACAAAGAAGTTATGCGAAACATGTGTGGCCAAAATGCTTAAATAGGAGCAGACCTCATTATTGGCTAATATACGCTCCATGATTAGAGAAGAGGTTCAAGCGAGCGTATCTTCGTTGACGCCACCCCAGCCTCCCTCACCCAAGAGGCCTAGATGGGACATGGACCCTAGCTCTAAAGAGGGAGAAATGTCACACTAGTCGAATTCCGACTCAAGTGAAGCTGAGATCTCGTCAAGATTTCCGATGGAAGAGAGGAAAAGATATTTATTTTCCTCAGAAAATACAGATACCCTGTTACAGGCGGTCAGAGATACCATGAAAGTGGAGGAATCCTCAGAGCTGCTAACCGTCCAGGACGAGATGTTTGGGGCCTGAGGGCTAGAAGAAACGGTATTCCCTGTAAATAAACACATCACAGCCATGATACTAGAAGAATGGGAGGACGTCGGGAAAAAACTGGTGGTCCCAAAAGACTTTAAGTTTCGCCCCCCTTTAACCAGACGACACTAAAGTCTGGGAATCCGTACCCAAAATCGATATACCAGTATCCAAGGTGTCAAAGAAAGCCGCCATCGCATTCGAAGACTCCTCAGGCCTTAAGGACCCAATGGACAGGAGAGCGGAAGACCTCCTTAAGAAAGCATGGGAAGCATCTGCATCAGTCATGAAGGCTAACATAGTGGCAACTTCAGTGGCCAGATCAATGACTCGCTGGGTGGAAGAACTGGGAGATCATATCACCAACAAAACCCCCAGAGAAGAGATCATGAAATCTTTACCGTTGTTAAAGATGGCAACAGATTTTATGGCAGATGCCTCGGCCGAGTCAGTCCGCTTTGCAGCCAGGGGAAACGAATTATCCAACGCAGCACGACGAGCGCTGTGGTTGCGATCATGGGCAGGGGACTCACAATCAAAAAATAAACTCTGCTCAATACCGTTTTCAGGGCTACAGGTGTTCGGTCCGGTATTAGATGAACTATTGGACAAGGCGTCAGATAAGAATAAAGGCTTCCCAGAGCAAAAGCAAAACAGGACGCCAACCTTTCAGAAGACCCGATCTCATCCGAGACAGGACTATAAGGGCAAGGGTAAATCCGGGAGGTGGAGCTACCCCAAAGGCGGCAGGGGTAGGAGCTCCTTTCGCGACCAGGGAACCGGATCAGGCAGACAATGACTCCAGGCAGATCGGGGGAGACTCCAATACTTTCTAGATGGATGGCAAGAAATCACAACAAATCAGTGAATCCTGAGCACAGTCGCTCAGGGATACAGGGTGGAATTCACCCAGCCCCCCCCGAAGATATTGCCTAACTCAAAGCCAGTACCCGGCGGTCCATCAAAGACTAGTAAGAGACATACAGGAGCTCAGCAAATTAAAAGCCATAATGTCAGTGCCCCAGTCACAACAGTTTCACGGCCATTACTCCAGCCTGTTCTCTATAAAGAAACCAGGAGGAGAATACAGGACCATTATAAATTTGAAATCACTAAACCAATGCGTCTCCTACAAACGTTTCAAAATGGAAACACTTCAATCGGCCATACCACTGATAAAGGAAAACTCTGTAATGTGCTTACTAGATCTCATATTACCATGTGCCCATCCATACGTCACATCAAAAATACTTGAGGTTCGCAATAAAAGACAGAGGAAGTACACTTCATTTTCAATTCAGTTGCCTACCGTTCTACCTCTCTTCAGCACCTTGAATATTTACGAGGCTTATAGCAGAGGCAATGGCCTTTCTAAGAGCAAGAAACGTCCTCATAATTCCGTACTTGGACGACCTGTTAGTGGCAGATTCACGCCAGCAGATTGAGGAATACCTGTTAGAAACCAGATCGCTCCTAGAGAGACTGGGATGGGTGATGAATCTGGAAAAATTGAGTCTCGAACCAGAAAGAAGGAAAATATTTCTGGGAGTTATTTTGGTCTCAGGTCAAGAACACTCTTTCCTTCCACCCCACAAACAGACAACGGTCCAACAGGAGGCCCATATGCTACAGGAACGGAAATACACCACTATCAGAAAGGCCATGAGAGTACTAGGCCTAATGACTTCATGCATATCAAGCATCCAGTGGAGTCAGTTTCACTCAAGAGCGTTACAGCGAGAAATCCTCCGATATGGGACGGAAAGGAAACATCGTTGGACAGCAGAGTAACATTGTCCACAGAAGTAAGATGATCCTTAGCATGGTGGATCGACATATCAAATTTAATTCACGGAAGACCATGGAGAGTATCCCCCTGCATAAACATTACCACAGATGCAAGTCTCAGTGGCTGGGGAGCCCACGTCGAGGGACGTTATCTCCTGGGAACATGGCCCGGAGTGATGCGCAACAGCTCATCAAATTGCAGAGAGCTCAAAGCTATCTGGGAGACGCTGAGGAGATGCCAGAGGCAGCTGTACAATCGTCACGTCAGAGTATTCTCCGACAATTCAACTACTGTATCCTTTCTGCGGGAGGTCCGAGACACCGTCACCTGCAGAGTATTGCAGAGAAAATATTCTCCTGGGCAGAAATCAACATAAGATTCCTCAGCAGACAAAAAATACAACCCGCGGAATGGGTTCTAAATCAGGAGGTCTTTACACAACTTACCAAGATCTGGGGATTTCCAGAGATAGACTTATTCGCCTCAAGAACAAATACAAAAACAGAGCACTTCTTCTCATTAGATCCAAGAGACAACCCGACTGCGATAGACGCCCTAGCGCAGGACTGGGATACGGAGCTGGCGTATGCCTTCCGACCACTACCTTTAATACCAAAAATTCTACGGAAGATTCAGAAACGTTGTACAGCAGTTATCCTGATAGTGCCATATAGGCCCAAGAGAAGCTGGTTTCGGTGTTGAAGCAGATGGCATTAGAAGACCCAATTCATCTTCCATTACAGCGGGATCTCCTGACGCAGGGCCCTCTCGTTCATCAGAACCTAGAATTCCTACAGCTTTCGGCTTGGATCCTGAAAAGGAGATCCTGAAACTAAAAGGTTTATCTGAGTCAGTCATATCTACTCTACAGAAAAGTAGGAAGCCTGTCACCTCATCCATATACCTTAAGGTCTGGAAGAAATTTTGCTCACACTGTACGCAACCAGTATCCCTTACTCAGGACCGAAGATATTCCTCAAATCCTAGATTTTCTACAGACAGGCTTCGACAGGGGTCTAAGACCTAGTACACTGAAGGTACAAATCTCCGCACTAGGGTCCTTTTTCGATTACCCGTTAGCAGACCACCCTTGGGTGGCAAGATTTATCAGAGCTACGCAACGCATGAGACCCACAATACGTAGCTCCATCCCTCCGTGGGACCTCAGTCTAGTACTAAACGACCTAAGGAAGACCCCTTACGAACCTTTAGCCCAAGCAGACCTCAGATCAATAACACTCAAAGCAGTCTTTCTGGTGGCAATAACCTCAGCCAAACGTATAGGGGAGATCCATGCTCTCTCCATAAGAGACCCATACCTGAGAATCCGGGAGGACTGTATCATTTTGAAAGTGGACCCGGCCTTTCTTCCCAAAGTTGTAACAGACTTCCACAGAAACCAAGAAATAATACTTCCCACCTTCTGCCAGAACCATAAGAGCGAGAAGGAACACTCGCTCCACTCTTGGATGTCAGAAGGACAGTCCTACAATGTCTAAAACTGACGGAAGATTGGAGAATAGACTCAAACCTCTTCATACAAATGACAGGGAAAAATAGAGGGAAAAAAGCATCAAAAGCCACCTTGGCCAGATGGTTAAAATCAACCATTACTGCGGTGTACACCTCGGCAGGAAAGACTCCGCCGGAAGATCTTAGGGCTCACTCGCTGAGAGCAATCTCGGCTTCATGGGCAGAAAGCGCAGGGGCTTCTATGGACCAAATCTGTAGGGCTGCAACTTGGTCCAGCATAAATACTTTTAGTAGACATTATAAACTAGACGTTCTGTCAAATCAACAGACGGCCTATGGGAGGAAAGTTCTCCAAGCAGTAGTCCCACCCTAAAAGAGGAGTTATTTGGTACTTCTCCTGGCGGTGCTGTCAGGAGGGACGTCGTGGAAAGTCGGAATTAGTCCTACCAGTAATGTTGTTTCCAGGAGTCCATCATGACAGCACCCCTTATATACCCTCCCTTGCATTTTCTAGCTATTGTGTCATAAACATTGTAGTGGAGAATTCAATAAAATTGTGTTGCATCCATCCTGGTGTGGTACTTGGAAAGACACTGAAGGGTGGAGGTGGGGAGGGGCTATTTAACCTCTTCTGTGTTCCTGTCCCTATCAAGGATATGAAGGACAACCTCCTGGCGGTGCTGTCATGATGGACTTCTGGAAACAACATTACCGGTAGGACTAATTCCTACTTTTTGCAGAATAGCGATTTGTCATCAGTTTTCCATCTAAGGTATGACACCTTTTGTAACACTTCTGAGCAAGGTCTTTTTACGTCATCTGAAAACTTGATATAAGTTCAGTCAATTACTCTCTCAGTAACGTAACATTCTTTCAGCACTGAATACAGATTTTACCCGGGAATTGAGAATTTTGAGGAGAAAGAAGCTGATAATGATATATTACAGAGTTGCCTAATTTCATGTGCACTATTGATTTATGCAACAAAAACTAAAATGGCGGTTAGTCATTAGTTAGGCGTTGTCCGGTCTAGAATGACAAGTTTGCAGTCACTCTTTATGACTGCAGACTAATCAATACTCCAACGCACGCATTGTACGCTGTGCGGATTCGCCTTTGCAGTGAGAACGGCCGTCAAGTATGCAATATGCATGGTCCCGGCCAGAATCCGTCTAGTCAAGTGTATTGAGCGAGGTCGCACCCACTAGTCCGGTTCTGGCCGGGAGTATGTATATCACATACTTGACTGGACATCCCCCTTTAAGAATAGATATCTGGTAGATGGGTGTAGAATTAGATTACATCTAGATATCTACTTTACAGTAACTTTGTGGATTATAGGTACTTGTTGTCTAGACATGACTTATTGACTTCGATAGGAGGCATGTTGTGTGATCTGTGCAGAGGGAGAGGAGGTGAGATGTGACCATCTCCTGTTTGGTAAATTCAGTGTTAGGGTGTGTTTCCATGGTCAGTAAATGCTGCGTGTTTGATGCTGGCGCAGCGTCCAGATGTTACAGCATAGTGGAGGGGATTTCAAGAAATCCCATCTCCACTATGCGTAAAAAACACGCAGGTGGCAGACCTGCGTTAACGGACATGTGGCGCGTCTTTTCAGATCGCAGCATGTCCTTTTCCCTTGTGGCGACGCTCCGTCGCCGCAAAGGAAATAACACAGTCTTATGTAGCGCTGCGGTGTTTCCGGATGTGTTCAATGAGCACATCCGGATTGACCGCGTGTTCACAAGGGGGCGGGGCTTGGGGCGGAGCGAACTTTCCGCTCCGTCAAAAGCGCCTGCCTTACTGACCGTGGAAACACAGCCTTATCTGTACATAGATGTTACATTTCATTGCAGTCTGGCCTGTAATCATAATGAAAAGTGTTCTGGGAAGTTAAAGGGGTATTTCCATATGTAATAGGTATAATAATAATATTAGCAAATACCTCCAATTAGAAATGTGCTATAGTTCTTCAGATTCGCTATGTCTCTTACCCCATGTGCAGGGCATTGCAGTAGCTTAGGAATCCATGGTTACTGAATGACAAATCTGAAGACTCGCCCATTGAACACGGAGTTCACAAAACAAAAAAATCGAATTCCATACAGAGCCACCGCATAACATCCGATTTCTACAGACACAGTGCAATTCGTTAACATAGGAAACTGTATTTAGTCTTGTGAATCAGCTGCTGCTGTGTAAAAATGGCCAGCATACGGATGACAAACGAGAAAAAAAATCGTCTGAGTGCTTTGGACAAAACTGACAATTGTTTTTATATGCTGACACAGACGCGGCCATGTGAAGAGTCGCTGGTGTGCACTGGCACAGCAGTTATTACTGTATCCGTGGTGATTATGACCGAAAATGCATCCACAGAGCCGGCAGGATGCTACCCTAAGGGGTGACGGGTCGTGCTTTTTTGCACTCTAAAATAAACACCCAAAATAAAACCCAGCAATGTTCAATACAGCAGCATTTTCCTACTTAAATCAACAGGAAACGGATTCATAGCATTTTAAGCACATTTTATGTGAATCAAAATTTATTCCAAGATCCTCGACAAATAACTCTGAGAACATGCCCTTACAAGAGCCGCTATATTCCTGTGTAGACACGCTGCATCTTTAGCTGTGTATCTTTACATCTTGCTTCTGAAAATAAAACGAGAGACATGTAATAGCTTTCCAGCTTTGTCAGTAACAGAGACTGACACCTTCTTCTTCTCCGGTAACATAGCGTTACTTGCATTCCTTTTCCATAATTTCCATTGTTGCGCTTGAAAACCTGAATTGCTGTGGTTGCAGTTTCATGAATACATATGTATTATATCCTGAGACTCTCATGAAAAAATATGTACCTGAAGAATTTGATTTATCTGCAAAAATATCCACACTATGTTTTTGCTTGAGGGCCAGCAGGGAATATTTGGGGTATACTTTATTGTCCTACTGTCAGAATTTTAGGTAGGTCTTTAGGTCAGAGATGACATGTTGCTAGGATATAGCATCCTATTAGATTGACTAGAATGAGGAGGCCCCAGACTTTTTTTTTTTTTTTTAATTTTTTTTTTACCTAAACGGTTGTTAACCCAAACAGGTACCGTGCAGAAGACACAGCCTCTTAATTCTCAGAAATTGGACCGCACCGATCACTGATAGAATCTTTCCATTCGAATGTCCTTCCAAACATATATTTTGCTCTCAAAATCCTTATATCATGAAAGAAACTTTAGATTCTTCGGCTGGGTTCACCACGTCTGAGTCCCCTTTCCTGATGGTTGGGGTTAGTGTCTCGTTCAGGATTAAAAATGTCCCTCAATGGAGCCTTAGATCTCGATTCAACATATGGGGCCAGATTCATATATAGTGTTTGTTGTGTTTTGCCTGTTTTTCATTTGCACCTGATCATTTTTTTTTTTATATATATACATGTCCGGGGCTTGTATAGGTTTTCAGTGATTAATCCTTAGCGACTTGATTTTAGTAAATGTACTCCAGTCCCCCGTCCCTGTAGTGATTATCTGTATACCAAAAAGTATGACACAACTCTTGTGCCATTTTGAGTGGAACATCATACCATTTGCCCTAAAAAAAAAAGGTCACAAAAGTGGTCAAAGACTAAATAAAGAGCATTTTGATTTTGTGCAACATTTTATGGAATTCAACAAAAAAAAAGCCAGAACACCACAAGGCAAAAAAGAAAAGAAAATTGACTTGGGAAACCCTATAAGGGATGAATCTGCCCCGCTGAGTATAATACATGCGTAAGAAGCTATGCTATTGTGTCTGGATTAAAATCTGTGATTTGGACTCCGTTTGTCTAGTTGAAGTCTGTGTGAGATATCTCAAAACTGATGCAAAAGAAAACTGGTTCTTATGGGAATCTACTCCAGGCTGATTCCTTCTCTCGCTTCCGAGAGATTCTGTGAAATATAAAAGCGTAAATCTGATTATTTGCCAATTACTCCATTTTATCTTTGCATCAGTTCTGATAAATCTCCTTATATGACTATTGGGGAGGATGGGGTCCACTTTTTTTAAGCGGTTCAGATGGAAGTTGATGATGTCTGAGGTTCCGATGTGGCTTGAATCTTGCCTAAGCCTTATTTCTATCACCCGTATCTCTTCTCTGAATGTAGTATAGAATTGGACATTTTTGACTCATAAGGGTAATACGGGACTTTGCCTCCACTTTTACTCATATTTTTATTAAATAGAAAGCCATACAGGCTTCTTTCAGGTCACCGGTATATCCGCGTACCTGTATGTATGTATTTATTCTTGTACCCATGCCCTTGTATGTGGCCATCACCTCTTTTCTGAAAACCTTTATTCTATTCAGAGAGCAAGAAAATAGAAATCTGGTTTATATTACGCTTCTTTTTTTGTTTCATTCCAAATATTAGAAAATGTTTCAAACATCTTTAAAGGGTCATCTGGGATCTACAACTAAGCATTGTGTTATATCAGTCCCTAAACTTTCAGCTACAGACCTGTCAAAAGCAAACTCTGTTCAGGCAAGGATACACGTATATTTTACCATGAGAGCATCTGCCGCTTGTCTTCTCTAACCTTATCTGTCAGAGAACATTATTTAGGCCACGTTCCCATGATGAGCGTTCTGGTGAGTTTTTGATGTTACGGGATTTCTGCACCCATTAAGTAGGTTACTTGCATTTTTTCAAAAATACGCAGCATAAAAAACTCTCCAAGAACTCATCGTGAGAATGTTGCCTAAGAGATCTTCCAGTACCAAAACTAGTAAAGATATTTTATCTTACTAGGGTCGCTTCAGACATCTGTGATTTTAACTCATTTGTTAAAACAGGGACCATTGTTCATCAGCTTAGATCAGAGTTTCGTCAGTTTGGTCAGTGCCAGTTTTTACCATCAGTGATATTTTTCCACTGATGGGGGAAAAAAAAAGATTGCAAAGTATCTCCTATACTTTGCATTGTTAATTACGGACAGCATGCATCTGCCCACAGTGATTTTCACCGACCCGCAGACTAGCATGGGAAATTTTGATTGTTGACTTGGCTTGTCTCCATGATTCTTTGGTGGACTGCAAAAACCCCAATGACATACGAAAAGAACCATAGATTATAGCAAGTGTGCTGTCTGTGAAAAAACGGCTAGAACACATACGCTACTCGCGGACATCTTAATGAGTCCTAATATAACCAGTTAAGCCAGGTGCCACATTTTCGGGTATCAGATCCCTCATGGATCTAACATCTTCACTAATGGTTTTATGCTCCACACATGTTTCCTATTTAGTCAGGGAACTGGAGCAGTGCGTGTGATGGGAGCTGGCTGACAGCTTATTTCAATAGCCAAGCCAGCCTCCATCTGTATCTTCGTATTTAGTTTAGCTAATAAAATAAGCAGTTAATGGCTCAAATCACACACAGCTCTGGTCTCCCGCTGAAACAGGAACTGCAGGGCCAGAAGCAGAGCCGGACCCCGGATGGACCAGTTTCCCAACGATGCAGGCACCTGGCCCAACTGATCTATATTAGTAAGTCATATAAACTACTATTTACAGCTTGTTTGTGTATTTTTTGTCTGTATGTTTCTGTTTAGTACTGCTTGTATTTTGTGAATCGATTCTTCCCTAGCATATAGACTAGTCACGCCGTGCCTCTTTCTTTTGATGTTTGTTTGGCCAAGCTGTGGCTGTGTTGATAACACTTGTATATTAGTTTTCATACTTTGTGGAGTTCATTTATTGCAACATAGAATGGCTTATCTCCTGAAAAGAGAACAATGACAGACTTCCCGAGGTTTCCCTCTTGATTACTATTTTTTTGTGGTATTAAATAAAATCCTACCAGAGAATTGAGAAGCGGTGGATCAAGGTAAAATGATATTCCTTTCTGAGATGGTTCATTAGACAACTGTGAGCTGCTCATGCACTGACTGTGTAATGCTGGTTGCTTTAGTGTTTTCTGTATATACTTATTCTCTTTATGATATTTGTGGTATTTGAGAACACGTTCGCCATGTTTTCAAGACAATTTTTTTTTTTTTTTAAATTGCAAGGAAAGCATTTTGCGAAGCAGCCACTATGACGTTACATATGTACCAACCAGCAGTTAAATACTACAGGGGGAATTAATGGTGCTTGTTCATGAACAGCTTGTCCAATGATATGTACTCTAGGTAAAGTATTTTCTCATTTCCCATAGACTTTGTCAAAGCAGATTGCATGCCTACCCACCAAATTGGAGATTTTCTTCCCTACACAATCCTATTTCTATCATCAGAGGGAAATGTAAAGATTATACTTTACAACAAAATGTAAAAGTAAAAACTCAAAATCCAAGTTACAGGATACGTAATACATATTCAATTTCTCAGTCCCCTATAATAGCTGGAACAGGCGTTTTAAGCACACCCTCTGCAATGAGGTGTATAAATGGAGGGGTGTTTGAGCATGCACCATACCACCTCTATGCAATATCTCTGGGGCTGTTAGAATCGGCTGACCGATTTACTTGGCTTTTTCCATCAATCAATAGACATTCAATGGATTGGCATCATGCATTCAAGGTTTTTACTGTCCTGTCCTAGTGATCGGTGAACAGTGCAAGCCTTGAGGATATGTGTAAGACCAAATTTTTCTCCTGAGCCAATAGTTGGTGGAATACTGTGGTAGGATATGACATGGGTTACATTGCTGCTATACAGGGCCGCTTCATTGGCAGGGTGTCACTTGATCTAGGATTGGCACAGTATAGTGAAAATACACACCTGTACAAGCCAAAAAGTGTCTTCTGGTTGAGGTGCCACCTGCAGGGCATTGTGTCTTTCTGTAGGTTTATGAAAATAAATGTTTAAACTGTATTTAGTGATAAAATCGTGAAAGTGTGGTTTGTTTGGCTCTTTTCTTGCTGAAGGGAGCAAGTTTACCTTTCAAATGGTGTATCATTTGTGTGTGTGGGGCAAAGTAATCAGTGAAAAAGCAGTGCATGTATACAAATGTGTTTGCATATGTGACTCACCTGCAGTGAAGTGTGCAATCCTGCAATGTGCCTGAAATAGGCTGGGCAAGCACTTGAGCAAGCTGGAAAGACCCCAAGGCAAATGTTTGGATTTGTTTGTGATGTCTGTAAGCTTTGTGGTAGTGTGCTTTGGGATAGTGTGCTGCCACCTGCAGGTAATTTGCCTTTCAAATGTATTATCATTTGTTTGTGTGGGTGGAGTATGAACGGAGCAAGTGTGCAGTTCAATAGGCAGTGCATGTTTACAAATGTGTTTGCATATGTTCCTCACCTGCAGTGACGTGTGCAATCCTCCAATTTGGCTGAAATAGGCTGGGCAAGCAGTTCGGCAAGCTGGAAAGCCCCCAAGGCAAATGTTTGGATTTGTTTGTGATGTCTGTAAGCATCTTTGTGGTAGTGTGCTTTGGGGTACTGTGGTGCCACCTGTAGGTCATTTTTCCTTACTGCAGGCTTATGAAAATTAATGTTTTAAACTGTATTTTGTGATCAAATCGTGGATGTGTGATTTGTTTGGCTATTTTCTTGCTGAAGGGGGCAAGTTTACCTTTCAAATGGTGTATCATTTGTGTGTGTGGGTGCAGTATGTACGGAGATACAAAGTAATCACCGAAAAACAGTGTTTAGAAATAATAGAATACATTATCGCTGTATGTGGAAAAACATAAGCACAGACATAACCTAAAGTACAGTTGTGATGTGTGCAGAGCCTACTTGCATTTTACTTTTCACCTTTTTACTATTCACGTACTCTGATGTGATCGATGTTGGTCAATCTGACTTTTGACTGCGAATCCAAAAAAACTTGCTGCCTTGTGACCACTTTTTTTTTTTTTTTTACTTAACGTATTTCTAGGTTTGAGAGCCCTGGGGACCGTTAAATTAGCAGCACTTTTTGTAAGATGTCCTTTTATTTGCTGCTGGCTTGAGGTTTAGTGGTCCTATGTAAGACAAGAATAAAAAGTAAAAGAGATGTTTGTTGGGGCGACCTGCTGCTAAATGTCCTAGATGAGCAACTGGCTGTTGAATAGGACTCTGAACGGCTCATTCTGTACAGGGAACGTAGTAAGGGTTAATGTTATAATCCATTAGATTCTTGTTTTCTGATGGAATAAAACCTAATCCTCAATAATCCTTTTAGAATAGAGACTTTTCTTGCAATCTGCAATAATTTAATATAATAACTTGTATGCAGATTGTTTATATGAGGCAGCGTGACGAACAGTCTCCTTTCTCTGGGCCGGATGAGCAGTTGTTTGACCCTTTTTTTATATCTATAAATGCCTTGTGCTTCTTTCCTTTTACTTTGGAAACATTTTGCAAATTAAGATTGGGTTGGTTTATTTGCAGTCCTGTGTAAACTATGAATAACACAGTGTAAAGATAAGTTGTGCCAATTGCCAAATTCTTCTCCGCTATGCCTGTCCCTGAGCGTGTTTGTATAGGATATCCATTACCGAGAATGCCAGTGAGCTAATAAAGTAGCGGCATTCCCTGTATTTAGCATAAATATAATCTCATAGTAGATTAAAGCTGACATTGTTAAGTAAGTGTAAAACCAATAGACAATAATCTTGTAGTCACTAATAAGCTTTGAGTATGTAATAGACGGTCACATTTCGGGCTCATTATTTTGTAAGTGTTTATTGGCTTTTAACGTCACCACGTGGGTAAGAATCCGAGCTCACTGAAGTATTGTATTTTTATTTTTTTAAAGTTTAGTCTTTGTTCTGTTAAATTATGTCATCCCATCAGTAGGCAATGCCAATGGGGCTTATTAGGCTCGTCTAATTATCTTTTTTCTTTAAAGATTCTTGCAGCAGCAGCTTTGCTTGCAGCCTCCTTGCTTTGTAGTGCCGCTGATTCATGTTCCTCCCTGAAGACCATTCATCTGAGATGAAACATTTTCTTCTAAAATGTTGCCACTTTGTAGCAAGCCGGACTTTGAGTGGTAGAAAGGGGAAATGGATGAACTGTCACAAAAAATAGTCAGTTGGACTAGAGCCATCTTGTTCTCATTGTTCGCAGTAGAACAATTGTGAGTAGAAGTGAATCTATAAGTCATAGTAATCTGAATTTGTGCAGCGGAGTCTGTATAGGATGCCTTCTCTAATATTACAATGCATCAATAACAGAGAGAAATAGAAAACGGTTTTCTCCCTCATCAAATGTATTATATTAATCAAAAGTAATGGGTCTGTGTCACGCCGGGCTCTAAGTGTTCCAGGAGCAAAATATAAGATACATGCTTTGTTACTCCCGAAGGTAACGTTTGTGCAAGTGCTTTCTAGTGATAATATACAGATAATGTCTGCAGATATTGTCTCAGCATATCATGTCATTCCCTACATAAAGCATTGACCTGTGTACATCCCTGATGGTCAGAGGAACGCTGCTCCTGTACTTGTTTTGTCCAGTATGGGTATGACACTAACTTTAAAGGGGTTCTCCCTGAAGAGAAAATATAAAAAAAAGTGATTATGAATAAATTCCTAAGTATCTTTAATTAGTAAATCACATTTGTTTTGTCTAGGGAGGTACCGTATTTTTTGGACTATGAGACGCACCGGACTATGAGACGCACCGGACTATGAGACGCACCCAGGTTTTAGAGGTGGAAAATAGGGAAAAATATATTTGAAGCAAAAAATGTGGTAAAATATTTAATAACATAAATGACATACTATTATATGTGGTGTTATTATATATAATAGTATGTTATCATGTTGGAAGCTACGGGTAGGAGATGGTGCTGCGGGACCAGTGTGGTGTCTGTAAAGTACTATGTGAAGACGCTGGAGGGTGAGTATATGAATGGTGAATGGGGGCACGGGGCTTATATTTAAAGACAGCAGTGTGAGCAACTTCTTCCTACCACAGTACCTCTGGTATCGCTAGTAGTAGATCAGATAGGCATGGTAGATAGCAGTGTGAGCAGCCTCTTCTTAATACAGTACCTCTGGTATCGCTAGTAGTAGATCAGATAGTCATGGTAGATAGCAGTGTGAGCAGCCTCTCTTAAAATGGTACCTCTGGTATCGCTAGTAGTAGATCAGATAGGCATAGTAGATAGCAGTGTGAGCAGCCTCTTCTTACTACGGCACCTCTGGTATCACTAGTAGTAGATCAGATAGGCATGGTAGACAGCAGTGCGAGCAGCCTCTTCTTACCATAGTACCTCTGGTATCGCTTGTAGTAGATCACATAAGCATGGTAGACAGCAGTGTGAGCAGCCTCTTCTTACAGTACCTCTGGTATCGCTTGTAGTAGATCACATAAGCATGGTAGACAGCAGTGTGAGCAGCCTCTTCTTATTACAGTACCTCTGGTATCGCTAGTAGTAGATCACATAAGCATGGTAGACAGCAGTGCGAGCAGCCTCTTCTTACCATAGTACCTCTGGTATCGCTTGTAGTAGATCACATAAGCATGGTAGACAGCAGTGTGAGCAGCCTCTTCTTATTACAGTACCTCTGGTATCGCTAGTAGTAGATCAGATAAGCATGGTAGACAGCAGTGCGAGCAGCCTCTTCTTACCATAGTACCTCTGGTATCGCTTGTAGTAGATCACATAAGCATGGTAGACAGCAGTGTGAGTAGCCTCTTACTACAGTACCTCTGGTATTGCTAGTATTAGATCAGATAGGCATGGTAAACATCGGTGTGAGCAGCCTCTTACAGCACCTCTGGTATCCCCAGTATTAGATCAGATAGACATGGTAGACAGCAGTGTGAGCAGCCCCTTCTTAGCTCAGCTCTGCTGGTATCTCCAGTGTTCAGAATATGCACTGGGAACACACCATCCTACACATACTGAAAACGCGGAGATTCCTACTGCACATGCTTGAGGCACATGTTCTAAAAATTTAGACAGTTTCCTGACTGGAGTAGCATTTCTGGCACAGCACACGCCACTGAGAAGAAGTGCTGAATTCTTTAAGTGGCTTTCACCTCTTAATGAATTCTGTGTCTTTACTCCTCAAATCAAGACTGGTGTAGTGTGAGTATGTACTATGTCTTGATAAGTTGGCCCTAATAGGTTAGTTTTTACACTAGTTGACTTTTTTTACTTGGTAATCTGGCATTCCTTATTTATTTTTTTTTTACAATATTTGTGTTTATTTTTCTGATGTTTTTGGCAAATTCAGAATTTGAAATTTTGTTTGAAATATCACAAATTTTTACAGTTTTACTCCAGTACCCTGGTAAAATACAAAATATATATATATTTTTTTCCTCTTGCAGTTGAAGTGTCTTTTAGGTCCTCAAAGAGGACACAGGCTCTCCTGAATTGTTTGTTTTAAGAAATAGTTGCATTTCCCATAGAATAACAATTCTGGAACCGCTTTCCATAGAATGAGAGCTATCCTTATGCCTCTGTTTTTCCTCATGGAAATGTATAAAGAATATGGCCTGGACGTTACACTACAATTCCTATTGTCAGTGGGGCAAGTCTCTGTTAGGGTGCTTTCACACTTGCGTTTGAGCGACCTGCGCCTGTCTGCCGCTAAGCTCCGCCCCCGGCTGCGCCTCCTCCTGGCGGCTCCGCCTATGGGCGCATGACGCCGCATGCGACCTGCGTACCCTATCTTTAGCATTGGGTACGCAGGCCGTGCGCAGGTATGCGTTTGGCGGCGCATGCGTCCTTCTGACGGTGCGCCGAGCGCACCAAAATGTTGCATGTTGCTTTTTGGTGCGCTCGACGCACCAATCAAAAGGACGCATGCGCCGCCAAATGCATACCTGCGCACGGCCTGCGTACCCAATGCTAAAGATAGGGTACGCAGGTCGCATGCGGCGTCATGCGCCCATAGGTGGCGCCGCCGGGAGGAGGCGGGGGCGGACCTTACCGGCGGCCGTGCGCAGACAGGCGCAGGTCGCTCAAACGCAAGTGTGATGCGAGCCTTAGCGCTCTTGCACTGCCAAATTAGCGTTGATTGTATCTGACTATTTAGGAACATTCCGTATTGACAAGGAGAGTGGGAGCACCCACATGTTAACTTTATACATTTCCAGAAGGAATAACAGAGGAACAGCACAAAGAAGACTTCTTCTGTTTAGTTGATTTTTTTAGTACATTTAACCTTGCTAATCGTTGTGCTTGGCCCCTCTGAACCTTTTTTTCCACTCTTGTTTGGATCACAGGGTAAAATACAAGTCCATATCCTGTAATGTAAAGTGCTGCGGAATATGTTGGCGCTATAGAAGTAAAATTACTATTATTAGCACATTTAATGCATTGAAGCCAGGTACTCCATATCTGCTGTCGGCTGAATGTGAGCACTGGGAGCCTCTTAGCTCAGCCATAATTCATTCTGTTTATTGTCTTACTAATACATACTTCCAGATGTGTTTGCCGAGGTTTTTATGGAAGACATACTGAGATATTTTGTGAAACCACAGAACGGGAACGACAGATGTGACGCCATGCCTAATGAGTACACATGTCTTTTCTTGTGTACATCTAAATATGTTTACTAAATACACCATAAACATTGTTTGATTGCTGGGAAAACATAAAAACCAACACGAATGTTACAAGCCACTTCCATGTAGTGCTGGCTGCTGCATCTACAGTCCTGACTGATGGGACTGTAGTGACTTTACTAGGTGGTGCATTAAAAGGTCAGTAAATCTAAGTCCTGCCGTTTATACAGTGAAGCCTCAACTGCAGACCACAATTTCCGCTCCTGGAGGCCTTATTCATACTGGTGATTTCTAAACAACCACTAGATAAGAAATACAAAAAACACAGGGTTGGGTGCTCCATAGTGCAGAACTGAAATGCACAGGATGTGTTACACATGAGGATAGATGGGGTGCTAGCGGTAGTATAACCCACCAATACGAGATGTGCTCCTACCAGGCACCACTCTCTCTACACCTTGAGATGTAGAAGAATCTGCTGCAGCTCTTCCCATCTAAACTGATTCCCAGGAGGAGGCTGCTGTTGACGCCAATAATACGGTAATTAAAAAGTAGAAATCTCCACATGTGTTGTCTAAAGCCCCGACTCACATAGCGAGATCGCTGCTGAGTCACAAGTTTTGTGACGCAACAGCTATCTCCCCAGCGATATCGCTGTGTGACACACAGCGACGATCAGCCCCCCTGCTGGGTATCGTTGATCGTCGCTGAATGCCCTGGACATTTTTTTGATTGTTGGTCTCCCGCTGGCCAGCAATGTGAGGACATGCGGGCAATCAGCGAGCTGGAGCTGGTAACCAAGGTAAACATTTGGTTTCTAGGCGCCGCGCGGCGCCTAGAAACCCGATGTGTACGTTAGATACCAGTGCGCTGGTGCAGGGGAGCTGGTAACCAAGGTAAACAGCGGGTTTCTAAGTGCCGCGCGGCGCTTAGAAATCCGCTCCTTACCTTGGTTACCAGCTCCCCTGCACCAGCGCGCTGGTATCTAAGGTACACAGCAGGTAACTAAGTGACGTGCATCGCTTGTTACCCGCATAGTCGCTGTCCTGATCGCTGCTGAGATCTGCCTGTTTGGCAGCTCACCAGCGATCATGTAGCGACACACCAGCGATCCTGACAAGTTCATATCGTTGTCGGGATCGCTGGTGAGTCGCTAAGTGTGACGGGGCCCTAACAGCCACGAATCATGCAGTCGTGGGGACTCGGTACCCAGATAGCATCGGTGCGGTTTTTTAAAATCACTTTTGGGGAGTTTCTAATATATAGGACCTGCAAAGTCCATTTAAATCTGAATATGTCCCTAAAGAATCAGGTTTTGTAAATTTTCTTGAAAAAATGATAAATTGCTGCTAAAGTTTAACCCTTCTAACATCCTAACAAAATAAAATGACGTTTGGAAAAAAATGCAGATGTAAGGTAGACATACTGAAAATGTTATTTATTAATTATTTTGTACAGCATCACTAACTGGTTTAAGCATATAATGGTTGAAAGTTTGAAAATTGCTAATCTTTCAAAATTTTTCCCAAAATTCCGTTACTTTCACAAACGCAAAACATTTTGATCTAACAAAGCGCAATGCATCAGGATAATAGTCTCCGAATCACTGGGATCCCTTGAAGCGTTTCAGAGTCATTGCCATATGAAGTGACACTGGTCAGAATGAACAAACGTGACCTTGTCATTAAGGTCAAAATTGGCTGAGTCACTGATGGGTTAATAAGTCGTTAGTCTGTTTTTCTGGTACGTGTGCTGTCAGTCAGTTTTTACTAATTCAATATATTCTATAGTTATTTTCACAGTTGAAAGGAATCCTACTCTGGTCCAACTTTTGTACAGAAACTGCCCATTTAAGTGTATAGGTTCTCAAAAAAAAAACCAAAAAAACGGACATCCATGTTGCACGTTTGTGCTGCCTGTCACCGACTCGTTGCTAGGAGGAGCTTGATAAACTTCCATCTTTTTTTTTTTTTTTCATTCAAACAAGCAAACACTCAAATTATTGGCAGCAACTGTGTAAACGGGGCCGAGAACAGTGATATTCCATCGTGCCGTCATATACGATTGTTGAAGTGCTGTCTAAGTAGGCTAATAAAGGACTGCTGACAGGCGTCTATGTAGCTGATAGTAAGTTGTTCAATGGCTGCAGGTCAGCTGATCTATATGCAATCTTTAATTTTCTTACCCCAGTTAATTACCCAATTATTCTTCTTCCCAAAATGCTAAAGGGCCATTCACATGTCTGATTTTTCGCAGAACAAGAGGTCCTCAGATCAAAATCGCACAAGTCTCCGCAATTTTCTGAGTGCTGGCTCAAAATCAACAATACAAGTCAATGGGTCCATGAAAAATTCGGATTCCACTCGGAAAACATCCACATGTCGTCCGATTTTCACAGACTGTCAGAATAGAGAAGATGGATAATTTTTTTTTTTTTTTTAATTTCTCCATGTACGAGAAAAACAGACCACAACTAATCAGTCCGTTTTTCCCTTTAAGTGGAAAAATCAGTCATGTGAATGAGCCCTAATTGTCCGAGCCAGCTCTGCACAGACATTAAGCAACAGGGAATGTTGGGAAATTCTAGGTCTGCAGAACTGTGAATGTAGCTCTGGATGGAAGTACAGGTTGGTCAGTGCAAGTTTGGGCAAAACTATATAGCTCTCTCTAAATGCTTGACAAGATGGAACATCAGATTAGTGCAGCAACCAGAGATAAAGCCTTGATGTTTAGGGTACCGTCACACTCAGCGACGCAGCAGC
Source organism: Oophaga sylvatica (assembly GCA_033576555.1). Lineage (NCBI taxonomy): Eukaryota > Metazoa > Chordata > Amphibia > Anura > Dendrobatidae > Oophaga > Oophaga sylvatica. The sequence continues at coordinate 148,122,897 of JARQOD010000002.1, forward strand.
GATCCCTACAACGATACGACCTGGCAGGGATCATTGCTGTGTCGCTTTGTGATCGCTGGTGAGATGCCAAACAGTAATCTTCCCAGTGACGCAGCAACGATCGGTGACCCGTAGCGACCTGTGTAACGATGTGTCTCCTATGTGTCTCAATGCTGAGTCGCTAGTGAGATCGTTAGTAAAAGGTGTCAAACTCACCGATGCATGCTACCCAGCGGGATCTCAACGACCAAAGAAAGGTCCAGGCATTTCTGACACGACCAGCGATTCACAGCAGGGGCCTGATCACTGCTGAGATCGCTGTTGCGTCACAAAACCTGTGACTCGGCAGCGATCTCGCTAGCGATCTCGCTTAGTGTGATGGGGCTTATGTCTCCCTATAAGTAAGCCAAGCCCTTTGTCTCTAAAAATAGATGATAGAAGCTTAGTTACAAGAAATAATTAGATTTAATTTAATGAAATTTCGTTAGCAGCTATGGACATTCATTTTGCTGCAGGCATTGTGTGAGATTCATGTGATGTTGGGCATCTAAATTTCCTGAGAGGGTTTAATTATGATAGATACCTGTATTAATTATTAATAGCGCATCTCCAGTGAGAGAGAACCATTTTACTGTGATGGGTAAAATTGATAGCATGTTTTAATATAGTCATTCTGCCATAGAATGGGAGATTGTTTCTTCATAGCAAAGGAAATGTGAAGTGAAGCCTTTTTCCTATAGACGGCATGAAATGCTCTATTTATGATGTGATGGTTCACTTTAATTGAATGAGTATTGGGAAAGCGTTTTATGCTCTTGTCGTTGAGCATCCCTGGTGCGTGGACATTTCGGCGTATTTCGGATTCTGTGTACAGTGGTCTTCCAGCCTATGTAAATGCATTGTATTTGCCTTAGCAGGGGATGTGCTCGGACTGGTATTATAGGCTGTGCCCCACTTTGGTCTCTGAATGTCAGACTCAGGATCCGCGTTTTCCGCTGCTGCTGTATTTGTTAGCTTGGAGTGTGTCCGTAGAGATTGATAGATTTTCCTTATCTGGAAACATGATGGCTTATAAACAAAACCAGCCGGCGTGTTAAATTGCGATGCGTTTTAGTAGAAAGATATGGGCAAAATGTCAAAACGGAAGAGTATAGAGATTACCCATAGCTGTCCTTCAATTGCTCCCATCAATTACCTGCTGTAAGCCTATCTGACAGACATTGCGTCTAATGAAACTAATTTTAGCTCTTTTTACACTAATTCCCTCTTTTAAGATCATGTAAACCCAAACGACCATATGTTAGAAAATGAGAAGTTCGTCTCGGTTTGTTGACTGTTTTTTATACTCTCAGATATTGGCACTCTTCTATTCCACAACCGACGCCAACTGTCATATTGTCAGGAGGTTCCATCAGCGGCAGGGGAACAGTTGGTCTTTGGTTGCTGAGAAGCTCTTCCTGGAGTGACACCCAATACGCCTTCAGATTCTGATGTCACTGTAGAGAAGTTGGCAGCTGCTACAGAATAGAATAGAGAAAAACGTAAAATAAAAAAGGTTAAAGTACACACTGCCTGTGGCTCTTCTGATTTTCTAACGTATAACCATTGTTTGCTGGAGTTGAGCAAAAAATATTTGCAGGAACCTAGTCCAGTAACCAAGTTGGTGGTCCATGGATGCTGGACCAAAGCCCTGCAAACCTCATCTTGCCTCCCTGTGTCCGTGGCATATCTTCTGATTAGTATCCCGGTGCGACGTCATTGTTGCGATGTGACGCTCACATGATGTACTACCAACATGGATGCTGGAGCAGGCTCCTTCGATGTTTAAAGGACCATGCTGTTTTTTTCTGCAATGTCTTGTTTGAAGCTGTGTGAATTGGTAACCCCAACACATGTCCTGACCAGTTTCTAGATTAAAGGGGTATTTCGGTCTACTTAATTCTCGCCAATTTATTGGACAGGTAATAATTGTTAGATCGGTATGAGTCCCACCAATGGGACCCTCACTGATGTCCATGTTCTCTCCTGGCCACAAAATTACTGCTTGTTTCCAAGTCCATGTCCGGGGTCACACTTGCGAGTGAGTCATTCCATGTCAAGTGGACCAGTGGTCCCCACTCAACCTTCTCCGATTTTGCTGAAAATTTATAAGGATGTACATGTATGTTTGAAAAGAGGTTCTGTAAATTTTTAGGGCCTGATCTCAAATACATTGGGCAATGTTGACCTTTCACTGGAGTTTCCACCAAGCCTGCGGCTTCAGCTAAGAGGATTTTGCAAACTTTGGCACATAGCCATTAGAGTTCTATACTGGCTATGATGCTGAAATTTGGCATACTAGCTCAACTTTTGCTGCTAAACACAATAAAATTATTACCGGCTATGACAAAACAATATTTCGGCCGCAATTTTGTGTCAAAGTAGCTTGTAAAACGAGTCGCATAAAATTTATGCCAAACTTTGCCCATATATAACTCAAGACCAAAAACCAATAGTAACTGGTGCTTTGCCCTGTACACCAAACATCTACATGACTTTGCATTGCTGCAATATCACGGTCAAACCATATGTATTTGTGGAAATATTCGCACCCACATATGATGAAAAACTTAAAAAAACGAATTTTACCTATTTTTAGGTCAAATTTCTCAAAAAGGGTACCCCTAAAATATATTAATTCTGATATCATTAGAAAGAGCACATTTTTCTCTACAAGGATCATTGTTTTTTTTTTTTGGAGTCTCTCAGTTTAAGAAAAGAAAAATGCCACTGAACATGGTGTTATTTATTAATAAGCAATGAATGGTAACTGCACTATTCAAACCCTTGCGTTGGTCCATGGTGGTTATACCACAACCAATTCCCTAAGAATTGGTATTATAATCCTATTAAGAATTGTAATAATGCTGTCTTTCGAGAATTGGCAGCCCCATCGCCTAGGAGCCATGGCCGATAGCCAAGGCCGGCGTCAGCACCCGCACACCCGGGCAAGTGCCGGGGCCCTGAGCAGGTGGGGGGCCCACTCGCCGTCTGGCACCGTTAATGGTGTCAGCGCCGCCACTGGGCCCCCCCCCTGCTTGCTCAGGGCCCCGGCTGCGGCCGGCTCAATACTCACCTCTCCCCGTGCCTCCGCTGCCGCAGCTCCGCCTCCGGGCTCCAGGGGGCGCCTGCAGGACGCCGGCGCTTCCTCTCACAGCAGCGCCGCTGAATGACGTCATCATTCAGCGGCCGGCTGTGGCAGTGAGTGCGCGGACGCCGGACAGGTGAGATGTTTGTGTGTGTGTGTCTGTGTATGTGTCTCTGTGTGTATGTAGTGCGATGCTTTGTGTGTGTGTGTGTGTCTGCTGTATGTGTGATGGTGGTGGGGGAGGGCAGTGATGATGATGATGATGGTGAGGCAATGATGATTGATGATGATGGGCAGGCAATGGTATTGCTGTGGAGACAATGATGATTATGGGCAGGCATTGATGATGATGGGCAGGCATTGATGATGATGGGCAGGCATTGATGATGATGGGCAAGCAGTGATGATGATGGGCAGGCAGTGATGATGATGGGCAGACAATGATATTGATGTGGAGGCAATGATGATTATGGGCAGGCATTGATGATGATGGGCAGGCAGTGATGATGCTGGGCAGGCAGTGATGATGATGGGGAGGCAATGATGATTATGGGCAGGCATTGATGATGATGATGGCAGGCAGTGATGGTGATGGGGAGGCGATGATGATGATGGGGAGGCGATGATGATGATGGGGAGGCAATGATGATGATGGGGAGGCAATGATGATGATGGGAGGCAATGATGATGATGGGGAGGCGAGATGAAATGGCAGGCAATGATGAGATGGGCAGGCAATGATGATGATAGGAGTCTTTCCACGACGCCCTTTCCTGAGCCGTAACAGTGCAGAACGCAGCACAGTGCAGAAGAGAGCTCCATATTTTGTATGGAGCTTTATATGGGGACCAGTATCCTCTATGGAGCATTATATGGGGGATGGAGGGGTGACATCCTGCATGGGGTATTATATGGGTGATGAGGGGGAGACTGTGGTGCCCATAATATTGTATGGAGGACTGTACTGTCCAGTCTGTACTGTGCGCTGTGAGGATTTGGCGGTTTTTGAGCTTTTGTACAATTTACAATAGCTATCAGTCGTAATGGAAGAAGAGAATTTGTTTGGCGTTGTGCTATACCCATATTTCTCTGCAGTATCTGTGCATCATGAATCGTGGTCTGTGTTAAAGGGGCCCACTGAGACTCTTTCGCCCGGGGCCCATGAAAACCTGGAGCCGGCCCTGCCGATAGCAGTGCAAGGCCAGCCGCGGCGGTCTCTTTATCGCAGGGTCCGAAGCCTGAGGGTGGGTGTCTTTGCCTACGATACCAAGCCTAATATTGGGTATCTTTTGTTGGTTCCCAAGCCATAATGTTCAGTCTAAGTGGTCTGGAATTGTTGCTGAATTTGCAACATAATCGGTTCAGAGAAGCTGTATTGTCGGCCCATTGCTGTTGCAGCTGGTGCTGGAATTATTGCAATGATTGACTGCTCGGGAATCCAGCATGTATCATTTCTCACAGGCCAGTGAAAGAAGCTAGCTGGTCCATGAGGATGCATAAAATTTATTAATGCATCATGGTCGTCGACTGAAATTTCAGAAATATTTCCAATCCACCAGTTCCTATCGTAAATGCAGGCAATGTATTGCCCTGGTTGGAGGTTTGCAATTGGCACAAAAGGCATTTCTGATCTGACAGATCTATCTACATGGGCAATGAAAGATGATGGGTCATTTGACACCCTTGAAATGCGAATCTTTTTGTCATCAATTGGCACAAACTGGTGATTTTCTCTGGTTCCAGCAATTGTATGTCCATCTTTGAACCTTTCCTCTTGAACTACCCATATTTCGTCAATTTTTTATTTTGGAACAAAAAAAAATTTGATTCCATGCAGTTGCTCGTTGCAAAAGTTGAATAAATCCACCGGGGTCAGTATTTGGTTTTCAGTTGGACGTTGAAGACTGGCACGAGCTGCCAACCTCTTTGCTGTCCCTCCAATCCCATCACAGGGAGACTTTCCATGACTGGTACCAAAAAAATTCCATTCAGCGCTGATATTGAAATCAGCATTGTGGTGGCACAAGTTGAGAAAATTTTTGAAATTTTGTACTGGGCTGCAGATCCATCGCTGAAGTAGTGGATATGACGAATCCCATAGATGAGAGTCTTGAGATACTCCACAATTACTGTTAAGAAAGTGTGGACTGCAACTGTGTCATGTCGTGAGCAATCACTGATTATGCACAAGCTGATGTTCTGCGCAGCTTCACCATTTAACTCCTTGAAGTAAATTACAAATGGGTGTACTGTAGCTTGACTATTTTCCCAGTGGATACCTTGAATGGCATTTTGAACAATAAATGAGTAATTTTCAGCAAAGTCCATAAGGATCACAAGCTCTCCAGGTCTCAGATTTTCCTTCAACGATTTCAAATAGCTACTTTGATGCTTGGCGATGTAGTGATGGCTACAAAGTTTAGAAATTTTCAAAACCAATTCTTCAATGAAATCTTCTATAGTCAGTTGTTTGGTATCAAGCGTGTCTCGATCAGTGTGAATCCATTGTTTGAACTCAATAATATCTTCAGGTCACTGTTGACAAACACATTGACTAGAAATTCTTTTAAAACTTCAGGACCCGGGCATTTATCACAACGGCCAAGCATACAGTCCTTGGATTCAATTCCACAGACCATTTTGCATATGAGCTCTTTGTAGTCATCATTGATTGGGCATGCTGCAAGCATTAGTTTGACATTTTGGTGAATGGTACACACAAAAACGGAATGTGTTCCAGCAGATCCAACGGTTACGCACCACTTTGGCCGAAGCTCACAAAACTTGGAAAATCCAATTTCAGGGCAATTCCGATCCCGATAGGCAACAAACATTTCCCTCATATTGCTCAGTAATAGTCGCTTTTGCATCTGCTTTTTTCTCCTATTCGCACTGATACATAGTCTTTTTTTACCAGGGCACATTCGACTGAATTCATCATCCTCAAAAATGACTGCACCTTTTTCTTCACTTCCTCAGAAACTTTCTTGCCACACTTGATTCTAGGTAAGGCTAAGATCCATGTTTCACATTTAAGCTTTCGAGCTTGTTTGCCATTCGTTCAGAGACCAACCGATAAGCCCTTTAAAGGACAACTTTAGGTGCCAATGTCAAGATTGGACCTTTTCTGCCCGACTGGACACTGCAGCTTTTGCTTCAAATCTGCCAAAAGGTGATTGTAATCCAGACACTTTTGCACTGTGCGTTTTTTGTTTGCTCAATGTCTTTCGGCTCAAGCCTCCAATTGAAGCAATCTTGCTAAAAATCATTTTGTACCGGCTTATCTTTCCTCCCTTTCATATCCAAATGAATCCCGCTGGCATACCCGTGGATATTTAAAAGGGAGATGCCAAAGGATGTTAAGCTTGAATTTAGACTTTCAGGAGAACATTCCTTCCATCTGGATCTGATTCAGAGGGAAACTGGATCAGCTGATTTTTTCCTGTTAGCAAATTCTTTTCGACATGATGCACACATCTTCTGGCCAGGCTTCACTCATTCTTTGTAAATTCGTTCAACTGATCAGCTGCTAAAAATTGATAGTCGCAATTCTTTTGGGGTTATGCCTTTCTTCCCCAAAGGATTGCAACACGATTTTGAAATGCTCATATTTGGTCAAGAATGAAGCTTCATGGTGTAAACGATATGTGAAAGTTCGTCAAAATTTAAGTCCC